>CM076582.1:740439413-740792354 GCA_034641835.2 Pinus albicaulis
AAATGCAACCACTTAGGTCAGTCAAATCCACTGTGTAGGCCCTATACTTGTCATGAAGGAGGCCTTAAAAAGTGTGTTTTTTTCCATCTGCTCATGACTGAAGGAGGCACTATGAAACACAAAAGGTATTCTTTCATCAAGTACTGTGTCCTTCTTTGTTCATTTGAAAAGGGCATAATAAGAAAACCGTGATCTTTTACTTATCACTTATGAAGTCCTTCAAACAAACTGTCCTCTTCCTTTATGAAACCTTGTCTGTAATATATGTCTCTTTTGCACCATATCACTGTGTAACCTAGGAGAAAAAAAGGTGATTTGCAAATGGTAAGTGCTCATTGTGTGTATTTCTGAGACAACTCCTTTTTCCTTGAATGTGTTTTCATAAGGTGTAGTGAATTTATCTTTGACTGTTTCTCAGAGTCTAGGTTCATGGTGAGATATAAGAAGCAGATGTTCCTCTTTATACCTTCATTATGATGCTTAATTACTTTAGACCTCTTTCTATCAAATATTTTTTTTCTTGCCTAAAAAAGAGTGATTTGCAGGGCTTTGGTTACCCTTTTGAGAACTTATGCATCAATACCTTTGGAGTTAGCATGGATCACCGAAGATAGACATCACCTAATCCTTTGTGTTCTTTTGTCTTGATGGAGGACCTTTGTCTTTTGGCTCTTTTTGAATATGAAACCTATATGTTTTCTTTCCTTCACTTACTACACTTCATCTGCTTTATGATGGCAAACTGCCACAACATGAGAATCTTGTTTGAATTTTCTCTCTTGCTCTCATTTTGCATACTATTATCACTGAATACACCCCTGCAGAGATGCATTTGACAGATGATCTTTGATTTCTAAAGAGCTTTGTAGTGTGTCATGAACCCATGCTTGAACTGATCAAAATTTAGAATCCTTCTCTTTTCCTGGAATGAATATTTTTGAGCTTTGCTGAAATGAAACCCAGTAACCATTCAGTGGTGTATGACCTAAGGATAAACCATGGGTTTTTTTATTATTATTTTTATTTGACAGGATGGGAAGCAAAGGATGGCTGACATGATGATGAAAATAGGGTTTTTGGCTCAAGACAGTTTTGTCAAGGAATTTTCCCTAAGCACCACCACCTAGACCTACAGACTTTGTCATAGATTTCGGATAGTTTATTAGGCATGAGTAGGTCATCATATGACAAAATGGTCAGTGAGAAAGGAGTATAAAATTTGTCTATATTTTGGACAATGAGGTATATGAAAACAAGGGGATTTTGATAGCAGAGAAACAAAGCTTATGACAGCTATAGACAGGGAGGCTTGTTGCTTTTTAGAGCGGGACTAAAAACTGAAGACCACTTCTACCTTCGTAAGCAAGAGAGGGGTAAGAAGACAAAAAATTTGTTTGAGGGGTTTTCTGGAGAACAAATTGACTTTTGAGATTGGTTTCTAGAAAACCTAGACAAGGGATCTAGTCATCATAACAGGTAAAAATATTGATGACTAACACACAGGTGCGTTGGTCACATTCGGAGCGAAATTCTCATTGTTCCAGAATCTCCACTTGTCCAGTGCCTTCTAGAAGAGTTCACATGTGTCAAGCTTTGGATCCAAGTGTCCATTTGACATCTACATGATTGGAAACATGTCTTGCCTATTTTTGGAAATTTATTGATTCCAAAACAACCTACAGTTCATCTATAAATTGAACACAGATCTAAGTGTTTGAGAAGGAAGAATTTGAGTAGAGAAATGCTGGAGGATTTCAATTGAGAGCTAGATTTGTGAAGCTGTTGCTGGAGAGATTTATATTGTGATGAGGCTTGGGAACTTTGCTGGAAGGTCACTTCAAATCAGTCACTGGGTTGTAACCTCTCCTTCTATCATCAATAAAGAGTACTTCTTATTTTTCCCTACATGTATCTGTATTGACTTAGATTTTCCATATTGTAAGATCTTGGTTTATGAATTCAGTTTATGCATTACTGATTTAGCTAACTAGCTTGAATTGATATCTATATTATTTCATCTTCTGTTGTTTCAGTGTTCTTTCTTGTATGAAGCATTCAACTCACAAACCACTTGAATTTGAAGCTGCAACAGAAGCAACAGAAGGAGCCATTTGGAAGCGACTGAACAAGTAAGCCTCCAATCCTCTTTGTATATCTATTCTGAGTTAGGAGAAATAGTAGTATAGTCTTTCACCTGTTGTTCTAGACTAGCACCTATCTAGGGAAGCGTAATTTATCCGTAGATTACAATTCTGGCCCAACAGAAATGGTTTTTGATCTGACTTCAAAGGAATAGTGTGTTGAATCATAATTTTATCATAGATCTTCAAATCTTAATATCCCCAAGAAAATACATATGAAAATTGAGACATAAGTACTTCATACTTAGCTTTCATTTCTAGATTAAAGGATTTAGAAATCTGCACCATGTTTGGCTTTTATAATGTGCCAATATTTAAATCTTCCACTCCCACCTCTGTTGGTGACATAGTAGGCTTCCTTGCAACATAATCTTGGTTAAAAATTTCTTCCAAAGGTACTAAACCTCTTGGAATAGAATTATCCTTAAGCTGTATTACTTTCATCTATGTATCATGAATTTCTTTGTCATCTATTTGGGCATTTATGAATTCTTCTTCTGTCCACAAGAAGTTATTGATTTTCTCATATTTTGAAACACTTTCCAATATTGAACATTGTTTGGGATAACAGGGTGATGTTTGAAATTTATTTCATATATTTTTTTGGGTACAGAGGAATCTTGAACATACTACCAGAAGTGGCTAAAGAATCAACAATAACATTGTTGTTTCTAGGAATTAATGATAGAGTATATTCAGGAAATGTTTTGAAGATATCTAGGACTGAATTCCTGTAAGCTCTCATTTTAGGATGTTTGGCTTGGTACTCTCCTTTAAATTTCTTGATAACTAACTTGAAGTCGCCATATACAAAAAATTTCTTTGCACCAAGATTTTTAAAATTTTTTAGACAAGCAATTAAGGCTTCATATTTAGCTTCATTGTTTATGCAGTCAAATGCTAGTTTGTAGGAAGACATTCTAACATTTGGAGAGATGTACAATGATTGATTAATTGGGTTGTGAATCCATATTCCAATACCATCACCTTATTTGCTCATGGCTCCATCAAAATCCACAGTCCAAAGACTATTTTCTTCATCTAGAAGGTGCAAATCAAATTACTTATTTTTGTTTTCTTTTTGAGATACCTTTGTTGTATCCAAAATATTTTTTTTTTTCTATTGTTTTGCTATTTTTTTCTTGAGTAAATGTCTTCAATTCTGAACTATTTGGAACTAATTTACAAAATTCTATCTCTGCTAATTGTAAAACATAATATGAATTTTTTGGTTTTTCTGATTTTTCTTCTATGAATTTTTTTGAAGATGGTGAACATTCTTCATTGAATAAAGTAAAAGACTCTAAATCTGTATGTACAACATGAATGGGATGATATTTAGGCCTTTTTTTTTTACTGATTGTATCCTTCATCTTGCTTTCTCTATAAATTTTTCTGAATTTTCCAAAGATAGGAATTGTTTCATATGAAAAGTCAAGCTACATAGTTCCTCTAAGCTTTTCTCCCCATGATATAGAAAGTAGCATTCCATACCTAGGTGGAATATTAGCCACAAAAATATCCTTAAGGAAATTCTTCGCTAGAATTTGATCTAATGAGACCACTAAATATTTGATAAGACCAAGACATTTCACCCTCCCTAAATCAAATGAATAGAGGTAATGGTAAGGTATTGTGATGTCAAGTCCTTACTTATCCATAATGGCTTTAGGAATAAGGTTGTGGGATGCTCCAATTTCAAGCATTTCATTGTGAAGAATGAAATCATGGATCTTGAGACTTAAGAAGAAGGGAGGAACTTCACTATCTTCTGATTTTCCATCAACAACGGGACCAAAAGGAAGCTCAGGACGATCACTCAAATTAACCATATCAGATGTTTGATCAACTCTAAGTATAGTAACTTGAAATTTATATTGATCATTCTTCATTATATTAGTCAAAGGAATAGAAAACTTCAGTTTAGAAATTTCATTTTCAAGAGAAAAATGAGTTGGATGTTTTTCTATCTCTTTCAGTGATGTGTCCTTCTATTCAGACATTTCTTTGCATGAAGAATATTTCCGCTGCCATCCTTCTTGAACTTCTTGATATTTTCTTCGATTTATGGTGGGTGCTTCATTAGCTTTAGGAGAAGTAGAAGTAGTAGATGATTTTTATTTGCCTTTGTTAGGTGCAACAACTTCTTTTTGCTGAGTATTAGTTTGAGAGCTTTTCTTCTTTTGATTGGCAATTGTGGGAACATTTATGCTCCTCAAACCATACTATCTTTGAAATTTGGAAAGGGAATTTTGATATCCTCTTTGATAGTGTTCAATACACATTAAATATTCATTTGACATGGAATATTGTTGGTCTTCTGATGCACAAATTTCTGCATAATATTGATATTCTTCAGTGAGGAGAAGAGGTTGTTGATTTTCCTCAAATAAATGATTTTCTCCAAAAATTTATTCTTCATCATATTCATCAGGGCCTTCAGTATAATTTTGTTGGAAAGGTGTCCTAACTTGATGTTGAATTTGTGGATCCTAACCCCTCTATTCTCTTTGTTTAATCCTGTATTGGGGTTGCTGATTTTGACCCCTGAAATTGGGATTTATTATAGAAGGTTGATCTTGTCTATCAGCATTAGACATCTTATCCATAATTTTCTCCATGGATTTAATCAAAGTATCAATTTTTCCTTTTGATGAAGTGGATTTTTCTTCTTTTATTGTGACTCATTTCTCTATTTTTACCTTATACTTTTTAATAATCAAATTGGTCTCTACATTCACTCCATTTCTCTGCATTTCCTCCAAAGTTGATGGGTTTCTCTCCCTCAACTGATAGGCCATATCAGGGTCAAAACCATTAGGAAGATGGAGTAAAGAAAGGCCTGGGGGTGGTTTGATATTATCAGGAATTGAAAGACATATCTTATTAAATCTAGCTATGAATTCTTGGACAGACTCATTTGTATTCCTTTTTAGTGCTTTATATTCAGCTAGGATTTATAGTGGATTTTTTTTCTCTTCCCATTTTTCCATGAATAAATCAATTAGCTGCTGTGAGGTGCCAATTGTACCAGCTCCAAGAGAGCGAAACCATTTATTTACTTCTCCAGAAAAACTTTGCGCAATAATATGCATCTTAGCATCATCATTGTCTACTTCTTTAAGATCTATAAAATCAATTACTTTAGCCACATGTTGATAGGCTATAATTTCTTATGTTCCATAAAATAGAGGAAGCCTATGACCATAATTTTGAGGTAAAGAAGTAAGTTGAATTGGTATAATCAATGGAGAAAATATGGCCATGATTAATGGCGGAGGTGGTGGAGGTGTGAATTGTGGTGTGGATTGAATAAAAGTTTGCAAAGGTAAAGATGGAATGAAAGGAGGAACAAATGATGTAGCTGTATGAGATGGTGAGGTAAAATAAGTACCAAAAGCCTGTTGCTGATATTGAAAATAGGCCTTTTCATAGGTTTCTTGAAATTTTTCCACTAAGCCTTTAAGTTTATGGAAATTAGACCAAACTTCAGTATCAGTTTCAGACTCAAAGGTTTCAGAAAATGGTGAAAGAGAATCAAAATAAAAAGGGTCAAAAGTAGTTTCAGACTTGGTTCTAATCAAATATTTTTTAGGTGATAGAGAAAAATCCAAATATTCTAAGACAAATCTCGTAGGTAGGGAATTTGATTTAATTAATGGAGGAAAAACTCTTCCTGACTATCGAGACTTTGTCTTCTATTTTCTCAAAATACTTGCAGTTTTATATACTAGGGGTGATGGATTAGGGTCACGGTTAGACTTGGTATATATTTTAGGAGCCAAATTAAGATCAAAATTATATGTTTTGGCTCAGGTTTTGACTTCAGCCTCTTTATAAAATATTTCTTTGGGAATATGTAACAATCGTTCCCTGACAACGACGCCAGAAATGTTATCACTCTCCCCAAATTCCTAGGCTAGAATTATGAGTGAAGAAAGGTAACCACAAACCAACTTTTAGCTAGGAAGCTAGCCTTACCTAACTAGAGAGGGCTCTCTCTGTGTCACTTTTTAAATATTCAATTTTAGGGTTGAGTACCAGATTTTAGGCTAGATATAGATTAACCTGTTTTAGAATTTGTTTGATGATTTTTTTATTGGATAAAAATTATAATCAATGAAACTAAAATCGATCTCAAAGACTGAGTTGCAGAAAATTGAGAAAGGAAATATAGGAAAAGTATTTGAGCACATTGAATTTGTCATTGGTGTATAGTGGTAGAAAAGAAAGGGGTCTAAATGAGCATTTTACTGAATTCATTCATTAGAAGAAAAGAGACATTGTAAAAATCTTAATAAACAGAACATTTGACTAATTTTTTTTGTAGACTGATAAAATTTTTACACAGAAAGTGAAATATAAGTGAAATAACATAGAAAAGCACAGTGGTCAATACAAATACCACATGAATCTCACAAAATTGCTGCAGCTCCTTTGATTTCCATTAATAGCAGATCCATAGTAATACACAGAGTTCAAAAAATCAATTATCCAACAGTAATACTTCATACAACGAAGTATATATATAAGAATATAATTACAACATATACATTAAAGGCTATCATAACCGATAGAGTTTTATTTGCTAACTAATTTCTAAATACATCATGGAAATAGATTTAATCTTCTGTGCTGGTGCTGGCTGTAACTCGAAATTGTTGCTAAATGAGATGTTTGCAGGTTTCACTGGCTATAATTTGACTGCTGATCTAGAAAAAATTGAATTTTCTGCTTTTATTAATTACTCTTGAAACTCACATAGCTTTTCCCAGTGCTCTTCATCAGAGATAACTAATTTACTTACCTTGTAGTAAATTTCATCTCCTTTAGTGTATTTAGAAAAAGTGGGCTTCACCACAAAGACATGTTTGATTTCATACTAAATGTAAATGTCATTTCTTAATGCTCCCAACAGTGCCTTTCCTGTTAATGTGCCTTTAATTTTTGAAAACTTGGCAGTATCCTTGCAAATTTCTTGAAGTATTTTTCGATAGTCATCTTCGGTTATCAGTTTATCATTAATTAAAAAAAGAGAAGGAAATCCTTTTTGTGTCAGAGACTCTATCTTGCTGAAAAATCTCTGAACTGTAACTTCTAGACTATGAAATTTTTCTTCAAGATGAAGAATCAAATTCTTCTTTGTCAGTACTTTCTTCACTTCTAGGATGGTTTTTGTTCTGTTATCAATGCCCAATTCATCTAATTCATACCTGTTCTTTGAATTCAAAAATCTAATGATATTGTTTGTTGTGGTAGGATTGTCTCCCAGATGTGCTTTGATTTGTTGTAATGGCCTCATTTTCCTTCTTTATCAACTCCTTTTTATCAAATATGATCTGTATACTTGGCCAAATTTTAGTGATAGACTCTGCGATGTCTGCCCATATTATCTCTTTTAGCTGGCCCAAAGTGTTACCAATGACATATTATTTTTTCTCTTTCTGCAGCCTTTCAATCAACTTTTTGGCCATTTGTGCTTCAACTACATGTCAAATATCAACATTAGATTTCTATAATTGTAATAATTTTACCTGATCCTGTAATTTTTTTATCTCCTCTTCTTGAATCGACATGTTCTGAACTACTTTGGTAAGTTTCTCAACTCCATCTATAGTTCTTGTTGTAGAATTTTGAGCTATAGGAAGGGATGTTAGTGGCACTTCTTCTAAAGGAACCTTTGATGTTTCCTTTTCCTTTATCATTTTTTATTATTCTGATTCCATTTGCTTTAATTGAGAATTCTTCTCCATTATCAACTTCATCATTTATGTCTTCTGAGTTTCAGTTTCTTCAATAACCTTTGCCAAAGGATCTTCTGTAGCGAGAAGCATTAGTTTTTTCCTCAATGCTGTTATGTCAGCATTTTTATTCTTGATGATTTCTTCAATAGCATTAACATTAGATAGGTCATATCAAATTTTTACGACAAGATCTTCTAGAGTCTTGATTCTTGCGTCCTTTGCAAATGAAGATACCTTCTCCAATTTTAGTTGTGATTGTACATTTGCCAATGAAACCTGCAATTTTGATAAACTTAAAGCAGTATTAGTGAGAGTTGATGAAATCATCTCACTAGTTTTCTTATGAAGGTACATTAGGTCTGTTGGATAAATTTATTTTGTGTCAAACTCAAATGTAGCCATTTTATAATCTAGTTCAGACCTTGGCTATGGAATTTGTGCCTGAAGAAATGCAAAGTGCATGTTTCCTTTTTCAAAATCAAAGCTTGAAAGAAACTTACTTTGTGAACAAGTATTGTGCTTCCAAAAATGGTTATATGTACTTGTCTTTAGCATTTGATTCTTCAGCTTTATCTCTTTAAACGTGTTGAAGATATTCTTATATTTTTCCCTTGTAGCATCCATGATAGTTTGAATGGATTTTTGTCGATATTTAGGAGCTTCTATTTGTTGATCTTTAGAAACTGTAGAAGTAGTAGGAGTAGTAGAAGTTCCTTTATCACCTGCCTATGTGGATGGAGGTGTCTCTTCAGTAATGATGATTACTTCTTTCTCTGACTCCTTGCTGGGATTGACCTTTGGATTTAGATTTGTTTTCTTCCCGTAGTGAATTTTTAACTCTTTGCTAGATGAATGAATCATTAGATATGACTGATCTTCTCTAATTCTTTTACCTACTCTTTCTGGTGCAATATGAGTTTGCAATGCTGATGTAGATAGTGTTTTCTCTTCAGCCTCCTGTAGTGTACCTTCTTTCCATTCAAGCTAATTCACGTATTTTTCAATCTTTGGCCTAGGTATATGAAAGTATGCTATATATTTGCTAGATTGGAGGTTTCTGTGGTATAGTTTTTTAGATGTAAAACTTGGAATATCCATAGTCATCATTTTTAGTCTACATTTTGAGTCTAAATGGCACTGTATATTTATTTTCCACCCTCAATTTTGAAATGAAACCAACTGGATCATAGGACCATGTAAAACTTGGGCCAAACTGCATTTGTTTCAACAACTTATCTGCTTCCTCCCTTGCTATCCTTATATTACAGATAAAAGGACCTATCAGTGTTTTAATTTTAAACTGTGATTTCATCTTTGCAAAGTCAAAATTCACTTCATCTACATTAAACATTTGTCTAATATACTCCTATGAAAAAATCCTGATGGGGAGGAATTTGGATAACTTATAAGGGGGAAGTTCACATCCATAAACTCTGAGTTTTGTATAATTTTGGTAAAGACACCAATCCCCTGTTATAGCTTGATCTAAGAGCTGCAATACTTTTCTAATCTCTTCACTAATTCTTGGATCTGGAGTGCTATTCAACAAACTAAGTGCTGACCGAAGAAACAATTCCACAAAATATTTATATGAATATTCTTTATGTTCCTTCATGCCTAATGAGGTCCCGAAAATGATTGCCTGTTGGTTGCCTTCCTCATCCAATTTATGTAAGGAAAAAATAAATTTGTCTCCCCGAGAGTACAAGAACAAGTAAACTAACAAAGAGGCATAACTCAAAACCTCTTCAGTTGTGAATTTCACAAACTGATCATGGATAGAATCTGCAATAAACTGACAGAAGTTGAAAATGATGGAGGGTTTAGAATGTGTTGAGAATATTGACAGGAATCCTGTGATGGATTCATCTACCCATTCGTCTGAGTAATAACCAAGAAGGTAGGAAATGACTGTGATGATTTTTTTAGACCTTTCAGGGAAAATAGATGATGGAAATGGAGGGGATTTCTTAGGTAATGAGTCATTTTCATTCATGAATAGCTCAAGAGTTTGATATCTCTTTGAAAAATCTAATTTATGGTATATTTATATCAAGTCTTCTGCGGAAAATGGTGTGGAATTCTCTGTGGTTGGGCTTGCATCATTTTTTCAATTGTTTGAGAATTAATAGTCACTAGAATCTCTCTTGTAGGAGCGATAATAGCTCTCTGGTTTGGCATATACCAAGCTTGACATCTTGTAAAAAATTGTGGGGAACTATGTGTATGAGGAAAGATAAAGTGTGGGAGATTAGAATCTCATATTCCTATGTCATCTTATTTATCCAAGCATTTGTCTTCTAACCAGCAATATAAATAAAAAATCTCAATGTCAGACAAGGTTTGATGTATTTTGTGATCTTTGTCTACTAAGGGAATCTGATGAAAATCAACTAGAGGATGTAATAGCAGACTTAATAGTTGATCAGGTCCTTTGTTTTTTAGAGGCATAATTGGCTCTGTTGTAATGGAAGAAAACAAGAATGATATGATAGAAAACATAGGCCGAGACTGAGGAGAAGCTCGGCAAATAGAAGAGAATCAGTAGCTGCAAAGGAAGGATTTAAATACTGATGAATTTGATCTCTGGAACTCTGGTAATAGCTATAAATTCGTAATCTTATGCAAAGAATATTGAAGATGCAGAGTAAAAGTTCAAACAGGTGCTTAATGGTGAATTTATGGGCAATTAGATTGTTTCCCGTTTTAAATGGGCACAGGTACGTTGCCTAGCTGTTAGCCATTGAATTAATTGTCTAACGGTTATGGTAAACACGAGAATTAAGTTGATTGGATGGTTAAAAGTCCACATTGACATGACATGATTGGTGGGAGGAATGATGGTTTTTATCAACCGGTAAGAAGGATTTCAGAGGGGTAGCAAGGCGGTAAATGGTTTCGTGCAGGGGGTGAAAAATCACCTACTCATGACACGTAGCCGTGGGGCCAGACGTCAATACCACTCTTTTCAGACCTGCCCTTGACGTTAAGTCTGGGACGATTGGGGGGGGGGGGGGGGTGGGGCGAAGTCTAATATGGACTGTTGGATTAAATGGATATGTGGCGGATGATCGACTAGATGGGGGAGGATTAACGTTTGGCAGAGTTAAATGAAATGGTGGGGTAGGTGTATGATAAAGGTGATGTGACGTGAAAGATGAATGAAGGGATGCAACTTGTCATGACGGTAATGGAGAATGTGGTAGTGGAGAATGACGGTGGTGAAATATAACACATAGGATTTATAACCTATTATTTAAAGAATTATTTTAGAAATATTAAAGATAGAACTTTATTAAAATGTAATTTCGAAAATATATTTTTCAGCAAATTTTTGCATTTATTTTCGAAATATAGCAGCAGAGTATTGAAATTCCATGACACAGGGTTTATTTTTTGGACTATGAATACTGACATGCTCTTTCAACTATACCTTTATGGATGAAATGGATATCTAACTGCCCTTTTTAATAATAAAAAACTGATGCTTTTTCATGGCAGTCTAGACCCTAAACTTGACCTATATGTGATGGAAAGACATGAATTTTGACCTATGAATGGAGATGAAAAAGTATGAAGGAGCAACATATCATGATAGAACTCATTCAATGATCATAATTATTGTTGATGACTAACTGAAAAAGAAAAAGAAATACTAATGACCTAATGAAAAAATCTTAAAAGAGTTATTTTTGATCATTGAAAAAATGACTCTAACAGAATAGTGCCAACATATGGATCAACAAATTCGATCTAAATTGTGCCATTTTCAAATGCCGTGGATGCTCTAAAAATTAATTTAGCACCATTGACCAAGCCATCCTAAATATTGTAATTTCCTCCAATAAGTATATTTTCTTTGAGCACAATGGAAGATGGAAACTACATGTTGATGTTTTTATTGTGATTTATAATTGTTCATTCAATTGTTCTGTCATATGAATTTAATATGATTGCTTATTTTTTGAAGAGAGACAACATTCTTTTATTATGTTCATTTACATTCTTGTTTAAATAGAATATTTGTGGAAAATTTGAATCATTTGGTGTTGATCTATAACAAAGTCTGTTCAAGAATTCAATATCATCATCAGTTTTTTAACATGTCTTAATTCAATTTATGATGGATACAAATTATTTATTGTCTTGTCGCATTATCTATTTTAGTTCATAATTTTTGACATTTTCTTTCCAAAATTTGTAAGGAACACTAGTTCCTTTAAGAAACGACTATTTAAATATCCAAATCTCACATACAGGTTGTGCTTGACATAGGTCACCACAGAATATTATGTCAAGGTTCCAAAATGGGGAAGCTAGAGTATGCATAATTTTGTGAAGTCGCTTGTCAATGTTATATAGTAATCGAGAGACAATTAATGAAGCCTCATCTATAAACAGAAGTTTAAGTTATTCATATTATTTTCTTAATATGTCAAGCGTGTTAGAAGCCAATGGCACCATGTGACGTGGCTAAAGTGGAAAACGAAAAGTTGAATGGACTGTGATACCATGTGAAATATATGCAACTTTTCCATTAAATGCAAGTATTATACCCTTTTGTTTCAAGGGGTCACTTTGTAAGTCTTTGTGTTATAGGTCAATTTGGGCACCATTCCCAATGACTTGGTTAACTGGAGATCATCCCCAGGACCGATGAATAGGGTCTATCATCCCCTATCATTTCAGTTGCTACATGCCCTAAGACAAAGAACAAGAAAAATCATCCATGCCTTCCATCTGCAAAGTTTCCAAGATTTGAAGATCATGATAAATCACCTATGATCAGACCAACACAGTCTCTAAAGGGGCTAAGTGCATTACATATGTAAGTACCTCCATTCAAAGGTGCTCTGCAAATCACTTCCCGACACTCAAGGGTGCGTTGGTCATTTGGGAGAGAAATTCTCATTGTTCCAGAATCTCCACTTGGCCAGTGTCTTCTAGAAGAGTGCATATGTGTCAAAATTTGAATCCATGTGTCCATTTGATACCTCTGAGCTTGGGAACATGTCTTGCCTATTATTAGAAAGTCATTGATTGTAAAACAACCTTCAGCTCCTCTATAAATTGAGCATAGATCCTAGTGCTTGAAAAGGAATAATTTGAGTAGAGAAATGCTAGTGGAATTTAAATTGAGGAGTTGATTTGTGTAACATGTTACTAGAGAGATGTGCATTGTGATGAGGTTGGGATGCTACTGGAGATGGTGACATCAAATCAATCACTGGGTTGTAACCTCCCCTTCTATCCATTAATAAATATTGTTGCTTACTTTCCCACATATGTATCTATATAAGCTTATGTCTTTCATATTATGAATTATTATATGATGTATATGGTTCATGTTTCATTGATTTAATTGAATAAATTGAATAGACATCTATATATTTCTATCTCTTTGTTGTTTAGTGTTCATTCTTATAGGAAATATTTTGGCGATCTAGCTTGGATTTGAAGCTACAACAAGAGCAACAGAAGGAGAATTGGAAGCTCTTAGACTCCAAGTAATTTTCTTGATCTGTTATGTCTATCTATTTATTGTTAGGAAAATTAGTTGCAAAGTCTTTAACCTATTGTTCTAGATGATCACCACATCTAGGGAAGAATGTTTTATCCGTAATCCATAATTTCACATAACAAATTGGCGACTCCACTGGGGAGTTTATCCTTCATCCTTGGTGTATTTGCATATGTTTATCTCTATTTATTTACCCAGTATCAATTACTCTGAAATATTAGGATTTTTGAAATCAAAATTTGCATTAGAAGTGTGTTTTACAATTGAGTTTTTTTTTCTCTGCTGCACCCAACGCACTGTTGAATAGGACATAGTGCTTTGCATAGCACTGTCTCCCACTTAGGGGTGTGTTGCAACGCACTGTCTCCCCTTAGAGACTGTGTTTCCCCCTACAATCAACCAAATTACATTGAGTTTGTCATTGCATTTTCTTTCAATTTGTTGGTTGCTGTGTTTTAAAGAGCCTGATGCCTCATATTGATCAATAACTCTATCTACCTCTTCCTCCTTTGAAAGAAAAGTTGTTTCAATGTTTATTTAAAGTGTTTTTCTTTATCATTGATGAATTAATTTCAAATTATTTTCATTGCTGCATTAGATCCATTTGATTTTGAAAAATGAAACTTTCATTAAATTCTTCGTTTCCTGTAGGAGAAATTTTAGTTCTATTCTTAATTTTTCCTATTAAAGAGAAATTGTTGTTCAAATTCCTCATTTCTAAAAGTTAAAGGCATTTGTTTTATTTATTTGACGCACTTAGTTTCCTTTTCTGCATTCACATTAAAGGGACTGAAAAGAAAAACCTGCATTTTCATGTAGTGGATTATGTGTTTTGCATAGGAACAATTAGGAAAGTTGCATTTTATTTTGTGCTCTTTTATTTTTTTCTCTCAAATTGATTGCTCTCTCCCTCTAGTAGCTAGGATTTTCATTGAAACACTAAAAGTGAAAGATTTCTTATCATTTTAGTTTGCATTTTATGAATTTCCAATACATCATCGTAGTGAACCTTGAAAGGAAAATTGATAGACAAGATCAACTTAAATTTTATCTCAATTTACCTAACAAAGCATGGGAACCACAATGATAACATTTAGAAGGTCTAGGCTAGAGATGTGTTCCGACGTCGTAAAACATAGTAGTTGCCATTAATTTTCTGCGATACATTCTGAGTGTGATACCTCACTCCACTTACATAAGCATATCGTAGCTTGTCCATGTACTTTCGTGTATATCGGGCGGTGTTACAATACGAAAAGTATAAAAGGGTGCTCTCACTATGCAGTTTCGCATTAGACAACGCTAATACGGACTTGGGCCTCCACGTAACTTCAGTTATATTTTGGAGGAAAACTTTAGGTTGCTATCCATCCATAGTGAAGCGAGTCGGCCACCTTGTAAATTGTGATACACCAAACACAACATTCAGGGAGATTGCTTGGCCGTACTTCTTGGTTTGCCAGGAGGTATTATGCAGTTCACAATTTCTTGGTAAACCTTTTTCCTAGCATTACCCTTTTATTTTGTTTTTTTTTTTTTGGTTATAAAATAAATCAAACATCGTGGAAGAATAAAATCCCTATCCCCGTCATTCGCATAGATTAGCATTGAAACCACCTTTACCACCGGAAATCACTTCTAGTCAGTGAAGGTGACATCAATCTACCGAAACTAGTACTATCAGTACCTTTGGCGAAGCATCATCTTCCCATATAACAGAGTTGGCACAAGTTGTTTCTACAAATCCTAGTTCATCTACTGTTGTCAAGACAGATTCATCACAACTGCCCGTGGTCACGATCCATCCAATCAATGAGACCATACCTCCCGAACTCGACATTGTTCAACCGAAAGTTGATCCAGATCCCATCATGCTTTAGGGGGCAGCTGTTATTGGAAAAACTGGACATCATCCCTAGGACCAATGAAATAGGGTCTATCATCCCCTTATATTTCAGTTGCTATATGCCCTAAGTAGAGAAACTCTCGATCCCAAAGTCGAACAACCGGAAGTTGTTCCTGTATTGGTCACTTCACAATCTATTGTAGCCATTGAGTCTCCCATATCACATAGTCAACCACCTGAAATATACTTAAGGACTGATGGTGAAGTTCTTCCACATAGTTTGATTTCAATTGAAGAAATACCACAAGACAAGACACCTCTAACTACAACTCATTTTCGGTAGGAGCTTTACCTGTACGATTATTTTTCTCAATCACCTTCCTCTGCTTTTGTTGATCCTATTTCACTTTGATTTCCCATAGATTCTATAGGGTCTACATTAGGTCATTTGACCATGGCTGAGATAACATCCCAGACTAGACCATCTATTTCAGCTGCAACAACATCTACTGTTGTTTCATCTTATATGTTTTTTCCATTGACTTCACCCATGTCATCATCTGTAATCCTATCTGGTTCCTACCTTATGAGTATTGAATGGCTTGAACCTTTATTCACATCTTCAGTGCAATATAAAGCTGGTCCCATCAGTTATTCCCCTTGGTGGCCAGTGATTTCACAGAAATTACCCTCTGAAATTCAAAAATTCAATGAAAACCCTGGAGAAGACCCGTCAACCCATGTTATAACTTATTATTTGTGGTGCTCATCAAGCTCCTTAAATGATGACTCCATTAGAATATGTATTTTCTAGCGCACACTCACTAGGCCAACTACACAATGAGGATGGTTCTTTTACTGTGTCAACCTCGTTAAAAAATGAAACAGGTTATGAGGAAGGTTCTTTTCTTGTGTCAACCTCGTTAAAAAATGAAACAAGCGCCTGTGAGGGTAGTTCTTTTTTCTTGTGTCAACCTCGTTAAAAAATGAAACAAGTGCCTTTGAGGATAGTTATTTTACTGTGTTAACCTCGTTAAAAAAATGAAACAGGCCATGAGCATAGTTATTTTCCTGTGTCAAGCTCGTTAAAAAATGAAACAAATCCTCTCCTAATTACGACGAGTCTTCCATCTGATCTCGTAAATGAACCTTCATTCCATCTAGATATTAGTAACCAATATTCTACTTAGGTGAATGAAATGAAGCTTGGGGGGCACCTACTCTTGCAGGGGGCATTCGACATGTTCTCTTGTAGGGGACATTCAAATTTTTTTACCTATTGCACCCAATCAACAGCTAAAGTTCGGGGCCAAAAATAGGTTTAGAGCTCCAAAATGCAAATGGTAACTATTGAATGGTAAAAATGAATAGTAAAACTCCTTTTATTTTAGTCATTTAATTGTTTGCAATGAATATTTATTTCTCTGACTATGGTTTTATTATATTTTTATCGAAACATATATTTTTAATCCATTTGATGTTGTTTTGAACAGGTTTTCCAACTGATGAACAAATTAGTCGTGCATATTTATTTCAAGAATGATTTGACCACAAATCATACTTTTTATCCTTATTTTTTGAGCTTTGATAAAAATGAAAAAGGATTTGAAGCGCACTTTTATCTCTTTTCGAGCTTCGATAACAATGAAAAAGGAACCCCTAGAGTCTTCTTTTAGCTCTTTTCAGACTCTGATAATGTGAAAAGATTGCCGAGCACTTGTATTTTCGAGCTCGTAAAATTAAATGAATTGATATCTACTCAATATAAGTTTAACCCTTTTCCGGACTGAGATAGATTATTTATGAAAAAGGAATACCTTGGTCAAACATGACTAAAGAGGTTCTCTCAGATATTATTTTACACTTTTTCGGACTTGAGCAACAACTTTATGAAAAAGTACTTATGGAGTTTTCTTTTCATCCTCTTTTTCAAACTATGTAAACATGAAAAAGGATCGGGCTGTCATTATCGTTAGGCTCATTAAAAATAAAATATCGATGGACTTGTCGATCATGGCAAGAATCGAGTTTAATTCATCGCTAGACTTGTTAAATTATTAAATAGTGATACATTATTCGCCCAAAGGGTTGAATTATAGATCAAGCATATATGATCCTCCTCAATCTTGTTAAAAAATAAAGAGGTACTAGTCGACAAATGACCGGGGAAAATTTGGGAAAGTGAACATAACTTTTTATGGTAGCAGGTCGGTCTTGAACATGACACTTCACTCCATCACCATGACTGTTTCAGTTGGGTAATATTCTTGATGGTTCATTCATACTTATGGTTCATCATACCTTCACTTCAATTTTGGGTGAATGCTGCCAACTCATCTCAGTGTTGCCGATATCTTTAAGAGAAGTCATCCAATGAATACTCATCCTTCTACAACACTCATGAACCTTCATTCTCATGACAGTCATCCTTGAATATTGATATATCAAGTCATACCATTTGTCTCTGAAATCAGTAACTCCCATTTTGCAATAAGGTGACTTCCTGTTGATGGCAAATCATTATCCAGAAAATTCACTTATAAACATCATATTCTAGTTCCATGAGGCTTGTTACAACATCGACAAGATCCTCGCTTCTGGAATTTTGACCAAAATATTTTGTTTGGCATTTGACATCAAACCATCTATTCATGCCTTACAAAATGTACTGTAGTACCTTGAGGGCCATTGACATCAACAGTGGTTCTCTCGCCTTTGTTAACAGATCACATTATTGGTTGGTAATCAAACAATGTCTTGCCATGTTCGACTACAAATCATATATTCACATTGCTAGAATTGTACTCGAATGATCGAGTGAAAGAGATACGAAGACCCCAGATCTAGTTTCAGCCATCTAGGATGTGATTTCAGGATTATTGTACACATCATTTGTATGGTGACCTTACATACAGATCGTCATCTTAACATGGGCCTATATTTGTAGACATGGCTATATTGGGCAACATTCCAATACAACCGACTTTCTGCACTATGTACATGTTATTAGATAGTTTATGTGTTGAGTCTGGAAATTCCTTCCCTCAAAAATTTATGATCAAGAGGATATATCATGATGAAATGTATTATAAGATTAATGTAGGTCACCACTCCGCTTCATCTCCAACCCATCACAGTGTAAAGCATCTCAATCAAAATATTGTTATTATTATTATTCTGACTTCATGCTTTAGGGGGAAATTGTTATCTGCCAATTTTGGCACCATTACCAATGACTTGGTTAACTGGACATCATCCCCAAGACCGATGAATAGGGTCTATCATCCCCTATCATTTTAGTTGCTACATGCCCTAAGACAAAGAACAAGACAAATCATCTATGACTTACATCTACAAGGTTTCCAAGATTTGAAGAACATGATAAATCACCTATGATTTCACCAACACAATATCTAAAGGGGTTAAGTGCATTGCATATGCAGGTACCTCTAGTCAAAGGTTCTCTGCAAAGCACTTCCCGACACTCAAGGGTGCATTGGTCATTTGGGAGCGAAATTCTCATTGTTCCGGAATCTCCACTTGGCCAGTGTCTTCTAGAAGAGTGTATATGTGTCAAACTTTGAATCCATGTGTCCATTTGATACCTCAGAGCTTGGGAACATTTCTTGCCTATTATTAGAAATTCATTGATTTTAAAACTACCTTCAGCTCCTCTATAAATTGAGCACAGATCCTAGTGCTTGAAATGGAAGAATTTGAGTAGAGAAATGCAGGTGGAATTTGAATTGAGGACTTGATTTGTGTAACATGCTGCTGGAGAGATGTGCATTGTGATGAGGCTGGGAGCTACTAGAGATGGTGACATCAAATCAATCACTAGGTTGTAACCTCCCCTTCTATCCATTAATAAAGGTTACTGCTTACTTTCCCACATATGTATCTGTATAAGCTTATGTATTTCATATTATGAATTCTTTTATGATATATATGGTTCATGTTTCATTGATTTAACTGAATAAATTGAATAGACATCTGTATATTTCTATCTCTTTTTTGTTTAGTGTTCATTCTTGCAGGAAATATTTTGGCGATCTAGCTTGTATTTGAAGCTACTGCAAGAGCGACAGAAGGAGAATTGGAAGCGCTTGGACTCCAAGTAAGTTTCTTGATCTGTTATGTGTCTATTTACTATTAGGAAAAGTAGTTGCAAAGACTTTAACCTGTTGTTCTAGATGAGCACCACATCTAGGGAAAAATGTTTTATCCGTAATCCATAATTCGGCATAACACTTTGTTATAAAGACGTACTAGTGCATGGTAAAGTGCTTGTGCAGTGAATGTATTTCCAGTACCTTCACCTCTAGTGATGAACAAATATAAGTGCTTACCAAGATATTTTCCATAGAACTATTTGTTTTATTATTGATTGTTTCTATTGATTTAATTGTCTCATAATTTCATAACATGCTTGGTGATTTTAATATTTCCAAAGATTGTTTTTTATTTTTGACATCTTTAGCAACTAGTTTTTTTCCTTTCAGTTCTTTTTTGTGAACAGAAATACAAGCTGAGTTAGAAACCTGGTTGATGAAAATATTGATTTTTTTAAAAAATAAATTTTTAATATGTGTTTAAAAGTCATCAGATATGTGCAACAGTTCCCATTGTGTAATTTTTTGATATGAAAATCAATTGATAACATAAGTAGGGTGAATTGATCTAAAGAACAATGTCGAGAAGTTCAGTTCTTCAGACAATTTGTCTTGAAAAATTTCCAGGGGACGAAAACCTTCGTAAGGTGAAATTTCTATTATTAGTGTATCAAGATCATGGATAAGGTGGGCTTCTAAATAACCATGTACAATTTTTTCATTTTTTGGCTCTAGATCATTATCTGCATTTGGTGAGTCTAGTTCCTTCATTTTTGGACTCTTGTTTAGATGATTTTGCCTACTTTGATCAAAATGTTTTTTCCATTCATATTTGATTATTATTTTTTCACTCTTGTATGTAGATGTGTTGCACAAGTCATGTAATGCAGACATCACATTTTTGGGTCGAATATTTCTAGACAAATAAGCATTCTTGTATTCCAATTTATTTTTTAACATAATTCCCACTGTCATATTGTCATCAATATCTCTAGGCATTGTTGTTTTAATTCTATCTAGAATGGAAGGAATATTTATGATTATTACTATTGATCCAATTTGTTATATTTTGTAACCAATTTGTCTTATTTTTGCAAAATCCATTCTTGGTGCCACTAAGATCAATTTTTCGTTTTTTCGAATATGAAGAGGTGATTCAATTGTAGGCACTTTTTCATTGAGTATTGCATTATTAAAAGATTTGAATACTTCTTCATTGAGTCTAATGGCTATGTATATGTATATATATATATATATATATATATATATATATATATATATATATATATATATATATATATATATATATATATATATATATATATATATATATATATATATATATATATATATATATATATATATATGTAGATATGTATATGTAGATATGTATATGTAGATATATGTATATATATATGTGTATATATATATGTATATATATATATATATGTACATATGTATGTACATATGTATATATGTATATATATATATATATATATATATATATATATATATATATATATATTGATTTCTTTATTTGACTTTACATTTCGCTTTTTTGCTTCTTGTATTAGAGCACCTTGTGCTCGTATTGCATATTTCAAGTGATGTAAGTGAGTGCACCGCTTACTACATCCATTGGAAATAGATGTAGATACGTATTTTCTATTTTGAGTCTCCATTGTAGAAGGATTATTTCCCTAATTTGATGATGGGAAATCCTTCAATACCTCATTTTTTTTTTTTTTTAATATTGTATTGTCAATTGACAAATGCTTTAATAGAGTACAAGATATAGTAAAACTAGATTCTTTTCCAACAAGATATCTACATGGTACACTTGAGATTGATTTGTAGCTTTCTCTTTCCGAGATTATTTGGAGAACTTTTGGTGCCTTGCCATTGTGATTAATATTTTCAACATTCTAAATTTCTAGAAGTGTATGGAAATGTGCATGTGATGTAGATATTAGTACATGAATAAGGTACAAGACTTTGGAGCAAGTCTTTGATGAATATAATCTCAAGGAAACATATTTTGTTTCTATATTCCATATATATATGCTAACATCAAGTAGTTCACATATCCATTGTATTGCAAAAAAATTTCGCTCTATATGTCCATATGCATATGTCATCGATAAGTTTATAATATAAGCCTGCAAATCATTGATGCATTGATCTGTTTAGTGTTTCTAGCATTCATATGTTGTTTTAAGCAATTGGTAGCACTATTTTGATTACAAATGAAACAATTGTAAAAAAATTATGCAATTGTTTTTCTCATATTATACATATCAAAACATGGTGCAAGTGTGCAAATAGACTCAAACAAAGAGTCATGGAAGTCATTGAAATTTTTTTGATTGATCAAGAAGCCTTGTTCAAATAAAATTTTCTCAACTAACGATATGTCAAAGTGTCCAAGTGATATATACTATGCTATGTAACAAGAGTGGTTCAAAATTTCCACTTGAAAATTTTTGGTTATGTAGCAAAATATTATATTGATAGCCATCAATGTCTGAATTGAACCATAGATATGCTTGGCCATTTGTAAATAGCCAAATATTGACTGAAACTAACAACAATTTGGAGAACTGTTTGATACAGAACCCATCTCCCCACATCTAATTATAGATGGAGCACAAATATGTTGGAAATATTGTCATTGATGGAAAAGGAGAAGACAGGAGCTGCACCTGAACTATCACAAAGAAGAATCAGCAATAAGGTAGCAGAGAGAGCATTAGACATGAAGCAGAGGCAGTTGTAGAAGGGCCATTTGATTGGAGATCTGGAGAGACAGAGTAGTGAGGTTGAAAGGGCCACTTAGTTGAAGATCTGGCCAAAACAAGGAGGTTTTGGGCATAATATTATTCCCATACAGTATCCGATGAAAGAGTTGTTACACAAATTATTGTGTGTACACAGTGAGGGAAGAATTGGAATTGAAATCACAGTCGTTTGTTTCCTGAAATAAAAATCGATGGGTGAGAAGTGAGTACGCAGAGAGGTTCCAAAATAATAAGTGATCCCTAAGTTCGGGAATTATGGAAGGTTTGGTGAAACCTTAGTGGGATTTTGAATGTGTAGAAGCAGCGTAGTGGAAGTGGGTTCCATGGAACTGTGTGATTGAAGCCTCAGCATATTAAACCAAGAGATACCGAGAGGTATTGTAGCTAGGAAATTGCAGAGACACCGTAACAAAGGACCCTGGAATAGAATGAGAGAAGGTGCACAAGAATAGTAGAGATACTGATTAATATAAGCAGAATTGTGAAGTTAAGATGCGGCAGATGTGCTTTGGAACAAGGACAGAACCCTAGCATGTAAAAGCCTGTGGATATGAGGCGTTAGTGTTGAATGTGAAGAACTAGGAAAAGAAGTGAAGAATGAACGGAACCATGAACAAGCGGGCAGATGGAACCGTAAAGCATGAACAGGAAAAGTGGATTTAAGAAACCACTTATGGTATTCGCATTATTTTTAAATGGTAAGAGGAATCAAGAAAAAAAGTGTGATAGCATTCGACTTGCGACACGTGGTCCAGGTGGTATTCCAAATCCACCCATTTCGCATTATTTTTCCGAGTTAATGTTATGTTCAATAAAAAATGCGATTTTCGTTCGATGGTGAAGGCAGAAGATCCAAGGGTGTTCGCAATCAAAGCTACAGGGGTGTTAACTGGTGAAGAGGTAAGAGTTAAACTGTGGGGCCCGTATTAATCATTTGGATAATTGAGTTTTATTAAAGTGGAGGAAATGTTGCATGGTCTAAAAGTATTGTGTTGGTGTCTATGATTTACTCCAAGGTTGAATTTTTAACAAGAAATTCAAACGTGAATCTGGGTTGGAGTTATATAAATTGGTGGGGTCGAACCCAGTCGTCGCATTAATATATGTTGTGATGTGCTGTGGGCCCGAAATTATTAATATTGAGTTTTAAGGTTAATAAGGTTGGAGTTTCGTATGAAATTCAATGGAATATGAACATAGCCCAAATGTGTTAATAAAAGGCGAAACCAATATACGTTAACATATATGTTAGCACTTGGGGTTGTATCAAAGTCGAGCTTTGATATAAGACGATAAGGTGAGCTGGTAAGTGTGAAAGCCAAAGTTTTAGAATTGTGGGCCCGAGAGAAAGAACAAACCTTGATGATGAACTCTAATGTGTTGATATTCAGTTTATGCATTGAATGAGTCGTGGGACTCGGACGGACCTAATGTTGTTGATAGAGTATGGAGGAGCATTGTTATATGCGTGGAGTCAATGTTATAATGGAGGTTTTGATATGTTTTAATGGATTATGGTCCGCATATAAATAAATGGGTATAGATATAATTTCATGTGAGTTGGTAAGCCTTGGGGCCAAACGAATGTATGTTTATAACCTTTACCAAAGCCAAAACATATAAAGGTATTGCATCGATGGATTAATAAAGCTGTGGAAAACATAAATGAAACTATTTGGCTGAAGGTTTGTATTATGGGATATAAATATCAATTTTATATAGTGGACCATTATGAGTTGAATTACGAAGTTCGAATAACGAGTTGACCTCATGAAGTGGGTTGGACTATGGTTTAGCCATAGATTTGAAACAGGAAAATTTCCTGCATTTGAGGATTGTGAATTGGGTTTGTAATATGTGGATTCTAACCATAGTGTTAAGAAGAAGAATTTAACTTTCGCACATGAGGCTTATTGTAATTTTTTAAAAACAGAGATTTGAAGCTCAAAGCTTCCGCATAAAGATAAGAAATATGGGGTGTATTGCAGGGTTTTTGTGTTGGCCGAAGCTTTATGTTGATGATTAAGCCAAAGAAAATATTGATTGGGCGCTTCCATAAAATGAACTATTGATACAGGATTGTACCATAGTGATGGAAAATGGAAGCTTCAGCATTGATACAGCTTCCAGATTTAAAACATAAATTAGAAATGCATTTTTATATACACAATAAACTTGGAGAATGTGGGTCTAACAGGGGTACATGCACAGAAAGCAGGAGAGTAAGTAGAAACTGAAAAAGAAAGTGATAGCAGCAGAAAATACAAGCACACAGTGAGCCAAGAACTGAAAGGGTTGAATGATATATATCAGATGCAAATGTAAATGTAAATGTTTTAATTTATTTTATATTTTTTGTGATGCAAAGGCAAGTCTCCGGAGGAAAAGAAATATCGCACTGTAATATTGAAATGTATACATATTTTTATATTTTTTTGAATATGCGAGCAAAGAAATGAGAAGGAAGAAGTCAAAGAGTCATGGTTGTTCATTTCGAA
This sequence comes from Pinus albicaulis, assembly GCA_034641835.2. Classification (NCBI taxonomy): domain Eukaryota; kingdom Viridiplantae; phylum Streptophyta; class Pinopsida; order Pinales; family Pinaceae; genus Pinus; species Pinus albicaulis. The sequence goes on from CM076582.1 coordinate 740,464,074, forward strand.
TTCCCTGAGGAATGCTAATAGTCATAAGATAATCTCTATAAATAATATTACAAAGATATGCATCGAGAAGTTAGAGAATAGAGAAATGAGGCAGAGAGGGTAAGAAGAAGGAGGAGCAGATAAAGAATTTGTGAATATTCTGAGAGGATATAAGGCAGATATGAAAGCTGGTGGACAACAGTGAAGAAGGAACAAAACAGAGCTAATATCCAGGTAAATCAGCATGTGTTTTTGAAAGAGTGAGGAAGTTGGTGCTTCCATATCAAGTTGTAGTTTGATATATGTCAGTTGTAGCTGACTGAGGTAAGGAGCCTCCTATAGGTTGTAGCCTGCAGAAAATAGATGGGAGTTGGAGCTTCCTTGCAAGTTGTAGCTTGCAGAATTGAGGTAGGAGCCTCCTATAGGTTGGAGCCTACAGAAAATCAGTGGTGAGAGGGATTTGGAGCTTGCCTTTGCATCACAACAATAATAAGATGTGGTTTTATCCCTTATTGGTTTCCACTTATATCTGTTGTATATATGTATCATGATTATGTGTTGATACTTTGCATTTATTCTGCTTAATACTTGCTGCTCATTTATTAAGATTGTTGTTCCATTGTATATTAATTTGATCACAAAATGATGATGTGAATGAGTATAAAAGAAAGTTTAATAAGAACATGACTGCATTAAATTGATTCACCCCCCCCCCCTCAGTTTAACCAAGAGTCCAACAATTGGTATTAGAGCGGGTTCCTTCTGTATCAGTTTAACAACTGGAAAAAAATCCTAGGTCCCTAGGATGGCTAGTCTAGAAGGATGCTCAATAAATAAAGCCCCTTTTTTCACTAGGACAAATTATGCCTTCTGGAAAATAAGAATGAGGACGTGCATAATGTCTCTAGGAATAGAAGTTTGGGCTGCTGTGGAATTGGGATATGCCCCAAAGGAGACTGACTCAGAGAAAGATGCCAAACAAGACTTTGTAGCTAATGCAAAAGCCATGAATGCACTCTTAAGTGGACTGTGTGAGGCAGAATTTATCAAATTAATGCACAGCAAGACTGCCAAAGAAATATAGGATACACTGGAAAACATCCATGAGGGAGACAAAAAGGTGAAGATAGCCAAACTTCAAGTCTATAGAGCTCAGTTTGAAAATATAAAAATGAATGATGATGAAGACATTGCCAGCTTCTTTTTAAGGGTTGCAGAAATTGTGAATAACATGAAAGCTCTAGGAGAAACCATAAAAGAATGTGTAATTGCTCAAAATATTCTAAGATCTTTACCATCCAGCTTTAACCCCAAGGTTTCTGCCATAGAAGAAACATCTGATTGGGAAACTTTGACCATGAACCAATTACTTGGAAACTTAATAGCCTATGAGATGAGACTGCCACAGAGGAAGTCAAATGTGAGGAAGGAAGCCTTTAAGACAGAGAAGAAAAAAGAAGAAAAAGAAGATACATGCTCCTGCTCTGATGAAGAAGAGGCCAAATTTATCATAAGATTAGATAGAGGCTCAAGCAAGTATAAAGGAAAAATTCCCTTTAAATGCTTTAACTGTGGAAGAGTTGGACACTATGGATCTAAGTGTCCTCATAAGAAGACAAAGAATTAGAATCAAGAGATAGAGAAAACCATTTCAAGGAAATGGAAGAAAGGGAATAGATACAGGAGAAAATCATTTTATGCTCAGCAAGACAACAGTGCATCTGAAAGCTCAGATGAATCTTCCAATGAAGAGGGAACCTCTGAATTTGTATTGATGGCCAAGGAAGAGATTGAAGGACTCATTATAGAATATGAGGAAGAAGGTGAAGTTGATCTTGAGGGGGAGCTAAGAAGTGCCCTAGAGGAAATAGACAGACTTAAACTAAAGTGCAGAAAACAGAAAGACATTCTCCTCAAATATGTAAGAGAATAAAAAAATTCAAAAGACCTCATTCAGTTGAAAGTAGAGCTTGCAGAAGCCAAGAAGGTAGAAGACACTCTAATTAAGCAAATTGAGGATAAAATTCAGAAGCAAGAGAAATTGGAAGAAGAAGTAGTATGCTTGAGGAAGAAATTAGAAAAAACCCAAAGGAAATTGTCAATAAACATTTCTCAAATGACAAGCTCTGATAAGTTGAATAACATACTAGATGCTCAAAGATCTCCACTGATAAAAACTGGAATAGGTTATGAAGGAGAAACAAGTAAAGCCAAAGAAAATGATAACAGGAATATCATTTTTGTAAAAGTTGTTAAGGAAAATGAAGCAGGTATGCCATAAAATCGGACATATGTCTTCCCAATGTCCTTTTGAAGAATGTGGCCCATCTTCTCAGAAAAGGTGCCAAACAAATAGCTGCCTGCAGTGGAAAAAGAAGTTGAATAAGTGTGACTTGGCTCTAATAGCCCAAGATCAGAAAAGCCAATGGTATTTGGACAGTGGATGCTCAAAGCATATGACTGGAGATAGAAGAAAGTTTATAACCTTTGATGAAGAGAAATCTGGAAATGTAACTTTTGGCAATGATCAAGCAGGGAAAATCAAAGGAAAATTCTCAGTCAGTTTGGATAACGGAAGAGGAAAGGCCCAAGATGTACTATTTGTGGATGGGCTGAAAGCACATATGCTTAGTGTTAGTCAAATGTGTGATAAAGGCTGTGAAGTTCTTTTTAGAGCACAAGACTGTGAAGTAAGATCAAGCACCACACAAAAGACCTTTATTAAAAGTATTCAAACATAAAGTAATGTCTATATAGTGAAAGAAGAGAATGAAGCATGCCACCTAAGAAAACTTGATGAGTCATGGTTATGGCATAGAAGATTGGGACACCTTAACTTTGACCATATCATCAGTCTGAGCAAGAAGAAAGTAGTCAGAGATATGCCAGCAATAAAGAAGCCTTCAAATACCATATGTAAATCTTGCCAATTGGGAAAATAGACCTGCACATCTTTTAAGACCAAAGATGAACTATCAACAAGTAGGCCACTTCAGCTTGTACACATGGACCTATGTGGACCTTTAAGAACTAAAGAACCAAGTGGAGAATATTATTTCATGCTGATAATAGATGATTTTTCCAGAATGACATGGGTAGCATTTCTCAAATATAAATATGAAGCACTTGAAAAACTCAAGATATTCAAGGAATTGGCAAAAAATAAAACAGGATGCAAGCTAAAGTGCATCAGATCAGACAGAGGAGGTGAATTAAAATACTATGATTTTGTAGACCTATGCAATGAGCATGGGATAAAACAACAGTTTACAATTGCAGGTACACCTCAACAGAATGGAGTGGCAGAGAGACAAAACAGGTCAGTACAACAGATTGCCAGAGCCATGATGCAAGAAAGTAACATTCCCCAAACCTTCTGGGCAGAAGCAATGCACACAACTGTGCACATTCTTAACAAAGCTCATTTAAGACCAAACAGTGACAAGACTCCTTACGAATTATGGCATGGTAAACCAGCATCAATCAAGCACTTTAGAGTCTTTGAAAGCAAGTGTTTCATAAAAAATAATGATGAAAAACTAGGAAATTTTGATGCAAGAGCTGATGAAGGAATATTTTTAGGATATGCAACCAAGAGTAAGGGTTACAGGTGCTACAACAAAACATTGCGCAAAATTGTGGAAAGCATTGATGTAAGATTTGATGAAGATCTACGAAACAGAACAAGAAGTACAAGATGAAGAGAACCAAGATAATGATGAACTGAGCAAGACAACAGAAGATACTGAATTAAACTCAAAAGGTCCCTCAAGACACACTCAAAAGAATTATCCATAAGATCAAATAATTGGGGACAAAAGTGTGGGAGTCCAGACAAGAAGACTGCTAGCTGAATAGAAAGAAGAAGTATATCTAGCCATGATATCTCAAATAAAGCCAAAGAAGTTCGAAGAAGCCAGCAAAGACAAAAACTGGGTAAATGCTATGAATGAGGAACTGGACCAAATTGAGAAGAACAATACCTGGGAATTAATTCCAAGACCCACTGGGAAAAATGTCATTGGCACAAAATGGATATTCAAGAATAAGATGAATGAACAAGGGCAGGTAATCAGAAATAAAGCCAAACTTGTATGCAAGGGATATTCACAAATTGAAGGTCTTGATTATGATGAAACATTTGCCCCTGTAGCCCAAATGGAAACAATTAGAATTTTTTTGGCCTTTGCATGTTATCATGATTTCAAGGTATATCAAATGGATGTGAAGTCTTCCTTCCTGAATGGAGATCTAGAAGAAGAAGTCCTCATGGAACAACCTGAAGGATTCTCATTAACAGATAAACAAGACTATGTGTGCAGATTAAAGAAAGCCTTATATGGGCTGAAACAAGCTCCTCGTGCATGGTATTCAAGGCTGGACAAATACTTACAAAAACAAGGTTTTAAGAAAGGAGGAGTAGACAACAATTTGCACATAAAGGCTAATGAAAATGAACTCCTAATTGTAGTAGTATATGTAGATGACATCATGTTTGGTAGCAACAAAGAGAAGTTAACAAAAAAATTTGCTGAAGAAATGAAATAAGAATTTGAGATGTTTATGATTGGAGAGCTCACCTTCTATTTAGGACTTCAAATTCAACAAAAGAACACAGGAACATTTATCTCACAAGAAAAATACTTAAGAGAGATGTTGAAAAGGTTCCAAATGGAAGACTGCAAACTTGTGTCAACTCCCATGATCACTGGATGCAAGCTATGTGCTAATGATGGATCTGCAGATATAGATCAAAAAATTTATAGATCCATGGTAGGAAGTCTGTTGTACCTAACTGCCTCTATACCAGACATTGTGTTGGAATTAGGACTTGTGAAAAGATATCAAGCAACACCAAAAAATATCACTTACTAGCAATCAAGAGAATATTCAGATATCTACAAGGAACTGCACATTATGGGCTATGGTATCCAAAAATCAAAAGCTTCACTTTGACAGCATATACAGATGCAGATTGGGCCAGCTGCATGGATGACAGGAAAAGCACAAGTGGAGGTTCATTTTATTTGGGAAAAAGTCTGGTGTCATGGCTAAGAAAGAAGCAAACTTCCATCTCTCTATCTACAACAGAAGCGGAATACATAACAGCAGCAACATGTTTCACACAAGTAATGTGGATGAAACAAACTCTCCAAGACATGAAGGTAAGCATAGATGATCCCATTTCAGTCAAATGTGACAATACAAATGCAATAAGTATATCAAAAAATCCTGTATTTCATTCAAAAACAAAGAACATCCCAATTAAGTACCATTTCCTCAGAGAACAAGTAGCACAGAAAGTAGTTAAGTTGGAATATGTACCAACAAAGGAACAAACAACAGACATATTCACAAAACCTCTTGCTAAAGAGCCATTCGAATATCTAAGAGACAAACTAGGGGTAGTGTCTGCAGATGTTACTCTCTGACATGAAAAGAAAGCATCATTCCAGGGGGAGATCAGTAAACAAATATTGTCACAAAAGAGCCAAAGCTAGTGAGTAGTGCATGGAACAGGTCCTCAAGATCAAAGTATTATGGACAAGATTTGGAAACCACACTAGGAAATGTGAAACCCTTTGCCATTAATGTCAAAGGGGGAGGAAAAGCAAGCAAAAGAAGAGTATTAAAGTATTTCCATCAATGCCAAATGGGGAGACTGTTGGAAATATTGTCATTGATGGCAAAGCAGAAGACAGGAGCTGCACCTGAACTATCACAAAGAAGAATCAGCAATAAGGCAGTAGAGAAAGCATTAGAAATGAAACAGAGGCAGTTGTAGTAGGGCCATTTGATTGGAGATCTGGAGGGACAGAGTAGTGAGGTTGAAAGGGCCATTGAGTTGAATATCTGGCCAAAACAAGGAGGTTTTGGGCATAATATTATTCACATATAGTATCTGATGAAAGAGTTGTTACACAACTTATTATGTGTACACAGTGAGGGAAGAATTGGAACTGAAATCACAGTCGGTTGTTTCTTGAAATAAAAATCGATGGGTGGGAAGTGAGTACGCAGAGAGGTTCCAAAATAAGAAGTGATCCCTAAGTTCAGGAATTATGGAAGGTTTGGTGAAACCTTAGTGGGGTTTTGAATGTGGCACAGTAGCGTAGTGGAAGTGGGTTCCATGGAACTATGTGATTGAAGCCTCAACGTATTAAACCAAGAGATACCGAGAGGTATTGTAGCTATGAAATTGTAGAGACACTGTAACATAGGACCCTGGAATAGAATGAGAGAAGGCGCACAAGAATAGCAGAGATACCGATTAATATAAGAAGAATCATGAAGTTAAGATGCGGCAGATGTGCTTCAGAACAAGGATAGAACCCTAGCATGTGAAAGCCTGTGGATATGAGGTGTTAGTGTTGAACGCGAAGAACTAGGAAAAGAAGCGAAGAATGAATGGAACCATGAACAAGCAGGCAGATGGAACCGTAAAGCATGAACAGGAAAAGCGGCTTTAAGAAACTACTTATGGTATTCGCATTATTTTTAAATGGTAAGCGGAATCAAGAAAAAAAGTGCGATAGCATCCGGCTTGCGACACGTGGCCCAGGTGGGATTCCAAATCCACCCATTTTGCATTATTTTTTCGAGTTAAAGTTCTTTTCAATAAAAAATGCAATTTCTGTTCGATGGTGAAGGTGGAAGATCCAAGGGTGTTCGCAATCAAATCTATAGGGGTGTTAACTGGTGAAGAGGTAAGAGTTAAACTGTGGGGCCCATATTAATCATTTGGATAATTGAGTTTTATTATAGTGGAGGAAATGTTGTGTGGTCTGAAAGTATTGTGTTGGTGTCTATGACTTATTCCAAGGTTGAATTGTTAACAATAAATTCAAACGTGAATCTGGGTCAGAGTTATATAAATTGGTGGGGTCGAACCTAACCGTTGGATTAATATATGTTGTGATGTGTTGTGGGCCCGAAATTATTAATATTCATTTTTAAGGTTAATAAGGTTGGAGTTTTGTATGAAATTCAATGGAATATGAACATAGCCCAAATGTGTTAATAAAAGGTGAAACCAATATACGTTAACATATATGTTAGCACTTGGGGTTGTATCAAAGTCGAGATTTGATATAAGATGATAAGGTGAGATGGTAAGTGTGAAAGCCAAAGTTTTAGAATTGTGGGCCCGAGAGAAAGAATAAACGTTGATGACAAAACTCTAATGTGTTGATATTCATTTTATGCATTGAATGAGTTGTGGGACCTGGACGGACCTAATGTTGTTGATAGAGTATGGAGGAGCATTGTTATATGCATGGAGTCAATGTTATAATGGAGGTTTTGATATGTTTTAATGGATTATGGTTCGCATATAAATAAATGGGTATAGATATAATCGCATATGAGTTGGTAAGCCTTGGGGCCAAATGAATGTATGTTTATAACCTTTACCAAAGCCAAAACATATAAAGGTATTCCATCGATGGATTAATAAAGCTGTGGAGAACATAAATGAAACTATTTGGCTGAAGGTTTGTATTATGGAATATAAATATCCATTTTATATAGTGGACCATTATGAGTTGAATTACGAAGTTTGAATAACGAGTCGAACTCATGAAGTGGGTTGGACTATGGTTTAACCATAGATTTGAAACAGGCAAAGTTCCCACATTTGAAGATTGTGAATTGGGTTTGTAATATGTGGAATATAACCATAGTGTTAAGAACATGAATTTAACTTCCGCACATGAGGCTTATTGTAAGTTTTTAAAAACAAAGATTTGAAGCTCAAAGTTTCTGCATAAAGATAAGAAATCTGGGGTGTATTGCAGGTTTTCTGTGTTGGCCGAAGATTTACATTTATGATTAATCCAAAGCAAATATTGATTGGGCGCTTCCATAAAATTAACTATTGATATAGGATTGTACCATAGTGATGAAAAAAGAAAGCTTCAGCATTGATATAGCTGCTAGATTTAAAACATAAATTAGAAATGCATTTTTATATAGACAGTGACCTTGGAGAATGTGGGTCTAATAGGGGTACATGCACAGAAAGCAGGAGATTAAGTAGAAACTGAAAAAGCCAGTGAAAGCAGCAGAAAAGACAAGCACACAGTGAGCCAAGAACTGAAAGGGTTGAATGAGATATATCAGATGCAAATGTAAATGTAAATGTTTTAATTGATTTTATATTGTTTGTGATGCAAAGGAAAGTCTCCGGAGGAAAAGAAATATTCCACTGTAATATTGAAATGTATACATATTGTTATATTTTTCTGAATATGTGAACAAAGAAATGAGAAGGCAGAAGTCAAAGAGTCATGGTTGTTCATTTCGAATTCCCTGAGGAATGCTAACAGTCATAAGATAATATCTATAAATAATATTACAAAGATATGCATAGAGAAGTTAGAGAATAGAGAAATGAGGCAGAGAGGGTAAGAATAAGGAGCAGATAAAGAAGTTGTGAATATTATGAGAGGATATAAGGCAGATATGAAAGCTGGTGGATAACAGTGAAGAAGGAATAGAACAGAGCTGATATCCAGGTAAATCAACATGTGTTTTTGAAAGAGTGAGGAAGTTGGTGCTTCCATATCAAGTTGTAGCTTGATAGATGTCAGTTGTAGCTGACTGAGGTAGGAGCCTCCTGTAGGTTGTAGCCTGCAGAAAATAGATGGGAGTTGGAGCTTCCTTGGAAGTTGTAGCTTGCAGAATTGAGTTAGGAGCCTCCTGTAGGTTGGAGCCTACAGAAAATCAGTGGTGAGAGGGAGTTGGAGCTTGCCTTTACATCACAACAATAATAAGATGTGGTTTTATCCATTATGGATTTCCACTTATATCTATTGTCTATATGCATGATGATTATGTGTTGATACTCTGTATTTATGTTGCTTAATACCTGCTGATCATTTATTAAGATTATTGTTCCATTGTATATTATTTTGATCACAGAATGATGATGTGAATGATTATAAAATAAAGTTTAATAAGAACATGACTGCATTAAATTGATTCACTTCCCCCCTCTTAGTTTAACCAAGAGTCCAACAAAATAGAAGACGGTCTAGACAATCCTTATAAGTACATTTCTAGATCATTAACATGGTGAAGATCCTAAAGATATTCAGGATTCAATTCTGTATGCAATGGATGAATAGCAACATCATATCCATGAGATAAGAAATGTCGAAAGTGGTTTACAATTCCATGTTGTATTTTAGTTTAAGTATAGCGAAAGAGAAGAAGAACAACAAATGAGTCATATAAATAGTCACTAGGATAATAGAAGAAAATTCCATACCTGACGCTGTGAAAAAGGACTAGATGAAATGGGCATAAGGAGCCTTGAATTTTGCATTATTTTCAATTTAAATATAATTAAAAACTAAAGACATTTATATAATTTAAAATAATACCAATAAAAGTGTTATAGGCATTTTAACAAATTTCAAAACACGATATTTAATTTCCAAAATTCGGTAAAAAACTTTGACAATTCCTGTAAATTCTTTTGAAAATGCATAAATTTTAGAAATTCTACAAACAATATGTATATACCAATGGATTCAATCTGATCATGCAATATACTAAAGAAAAATACTAAATCCTTCTACAATTAATTCTGTGGAAATGAAACATGATCGCACAATCACACCAAGTAAAATGAAGAAGAAAATCAATCTACAACATAGATGTTTTTCCTAGGGAAATCTTGCTTGCTCAAAACCCCTCTATCTATATTGTATAATGAACTAAGGAACCATGAAACAATTACAATGCACTCTTCTCACAAGAGTCTCCTACAATCTACTAATCGTCTCACACTGATCCAGAAAAAATTGGGCAAACACTTAGCCAATTCTCAGCCTATCTTTAGCCTGCCTTGCTCACGCAATTCATGAGGAATGAAATCTCTATTCCTTACGAATTTCAGCCTTTCTCAATTGCGCAAGTATCATGGGAAATCCTGTGGTGTTTTAACTGCATCCGGGAAGTTTGCTAATAAGACAACTGATAGTAAACTTCCCTTTAACCTTTGTTTGAAATGGGTCTCCAATGGAACTCACATGCATGCAGATATTAATAGTAAATCATCAGTCACTTGACAAGTCACTGCATGTGAATTAAATCTAATTTAATTCACTTGACCTCTCATTAGTGCGACAATTAGTTACAACTAGTTAGACTGACTTTAACTCACTTAAATGAGTTAATTGATTTCTCAGGCATTAAACTAATGCACTAATTGCAGCTTGAACTCTAAAACACATAGAATTACTTTGCATGCCTCACCAACCACCCTCAACTCGAAATTCATGAGCTAACCGAGTCTATCACACTCAGTTAACTATTACAAGTGTTTATGAGATAGGATTACAATTTATTGTCCAATTTAATTAAGGGATAATTAAATTAGACACATTTCCAATTTATTAAATAAATTGGCTTGCACACTAATGTATCACTAGGACCCATCACTACATGCCCTATGGTCCCACACTAGTGTGTGTGTTGTCATGTTGTTTTTGGATGCCAATTTCAATGTTTCTTGTTGCAAATTTCAACACAAATCAAATAGAATCCAAATATTAGTTTCAAAAATAAATTACAACATAGCTTTCTATAATAATCAATTTTAATTTAAAACAACAAGCATAAAGATACTTAAAACAATAATCATATTCAAAATTTTATTGAAATAATAAACATATTCAAATGATTATTACTATAAATCTATCAATTGCACCATGTCTAAGTTACTAACCTACTCCTGTTGAGAATGCAACAAGATGACAGAGCTTAGTGGAAAGAAGTCGCCTTCACTAAGTGGGCCCACAGGGTATTTTTGGCGCAAAGTCTATTTTTAGACTATGTCTATTTTTAGACATGTCGATCATGATTCTATGAGTTGCAGGATGCTATTTGTGGAGGGATGTTCAAGTTGGAAAAATAGATGGACTTCTATTTTTACACATACTGGGCGGAATCTATTTTTAGATTGCCAGTCTAAAAATAGATATGTCGAATATTATTAGCTCTTAATAATATTTGGACTATAAACATTATCTTATCCTCTTGGAGCACTTCAGTTTGATGCCTGGATGTGGCACATGCAGCTGATAGAAGGAATTACACTATTCCTAGGGTCTAAGTAGAGCTATTGCATGATGACTTCAGTTAGAACTCATGTGAGTGAGTTTGGTGGAGTTGATTGAGGAGTTGATGGAGTTGTGTTCAGTTTAACTCAGTTAAACATAGTTGATCTAGTTGTATCTAGTCTAACTGATTGATACACTAGTGGAAGTGGTGTGAATTAATTAATAATTAATTAACTAATTAATCAAATAATGAACACATCAGTTAACTTCACTGCATGGAGAGTTTCAGTGGAGATCAGTGATGGAGGTAGGTGAAAGCGCAGGTTGACTATCAGTTGTGACTATACTGGTGCATGAGATCTGCACACAAATTGATGGAGATGCCAATGAGGATTGCGCAGTACATCTTGGTGGGATTCGAACTTGGAACTAATGATTATCCATATTGGATTACGCAGTAGAGGCAGGCTAACAGGTGGAGGAGATTTGAGCATGTGACTTGCTTGATCTGAGCTTGTGTAGTGTGTAGCATGTGAGATAGTGCTGAGAGCTTGTGAGGAGCTTTGTGCTATTATTGTTACATGAAATATATCATTATAATATACAGATAGTTTGGGGTTTTCAGCTTTAAGCTTTCCCATTACATATTGTGTTTATATGTGTGATTGATTATGTGGTTTTAATGTGCGGATGCGATTGTTTAATTTTCCGCAATTAATGATCAATGGTAGGAGAGGTTATGTATTATGCATGAAGCTCAAATAGTGTGTGATCAGGATAATCTTGGTGAATAATTTAACTATTATTCAAATTTCTACATGGTATCAGAGCAGTATTGATCATTGGAGCAATTGCAGACATTGAAGCGGTTGAGTTTTGTGCTGGTGGAATTCGAATTTGCAGCAGTGTTTTCTTGGTGTTGAAGTTGAGATGTCTTTCAACGGATTGCGATTGGAGTATGCCCTTGAGGGTAGATCGAATTATATTGCATGGAAGGACAGAATGAAGGCGGTGTTATATGACAATGGGTTGAAGGAGTTCATAGATGCTGAAGTCCCAAAGCCTACTTCTAGCGATGCTGCCGTAATTGAGGCTTGGCAAAAGAAGACAGCAAAGTGTTGAAGGATTCTGTTGGAGGGCGTGAAGGATCACATAGTGTCCAGCCTGCATGGTAAGGCTTCTCCATTATTGATGTGGAAAGCCTTGACAGATTTATTCCAAAGCAAGAGCGACCAGAGGAAGTTGGTGCTCAAGGATAAACTCAGAAACATAAAGATGGAGAAAGGCGACAATATGCCCAAGTACCTCACGAAGTTCATCCAATGTAGGAATGAGCTGGGAAGTGTGGGGGTGACTGTAGATGATGAGGACTTGGTGAGCTTGGCTCTCCTTGGGCTTTCGAAGAGTTGGCATTCCTATCAGGACTCTGTCAATGGTCGGGAGAAATTGCTAGGATGGGAGCGACTTTGGCCGGATCTTGTGCAAGAGGAGATAAGGCGAAGTACCAGGGACGGATCTTCATCAAAGAACTCAAATGAAGAAAGTTGTGCTTTTCTCGCCAAAGCAAAGAAGGGGAAGAGAAATAAATCTTCTCATTCTCGGTGCGAAAGGCAAGAAGGTGACATGTCCAAGGTGAAGTGCTTTCATCAAGTCACCAACACGACATTATGCCACAAATTGTCCGTTAAGAAGAAAAATAAGTAGGTCGTCGGATTTGGTGTACTCGGAGAGGCCTTTGCCTCGCAAATTGAGCCGGACTTTTCAATCGATTGAATGCTTGGTCTCAAGTGTGGTGGGATCAGTGTGGTTTCTCGACAGTGGTGCGTCTTTTCACATGACAAGAGATCGAGATTTGTTTATTGATCTAGATGAGAAAGATATTGGAGTGCACATCGAGATGGGAAATGATGGTAGATACAGTGCGAGCGCTATCGGTACCATTTTATTTGAGAGGGAGTCTGGTAAACCCTTCGTATTCAAGGAAGTGATGCATGTTCCAGGATTGAAGAAGAATCTTATCTCTGTGGCGATGTTAGAAGATAAGGGATATGATGTTGTCTTTAGTGAGGGAAAGGCTTTCCTGCGTAGTAAGGCAACTGGTGAGACCCGGAGGATAGGGGTTTGAGTTAAGAACCCTTATCAATTGTAGGTAGATGGCTGCGCAGCAATGGCAGGCAAGGCAGAAGGAGTGGTGAGCCAGGATGATGGCGAGTTGTGGCACCGGAGATTGGGCCACCTTCACCATGGAGCTTTGAAGATACTGTAGCAGATTTATAGTAGGCTTCCTAAGGGTACTCTTGCGCAGTCAGATCAGTGCAAGGGGTGTACCTTAGGAAAATTTGTGAAAGCCACCTTTCACGAGAAGGATAGTCATGCCATGACGATCCTTGAGAGAATTCACACAGATGTGTGTGGACCTTTCTCAGTAGCTTCGACAGCAAATCACAGGTACTATGTGATATTTGTTGATGAATTTTCTCGTAAGTGCTGTATCTTCTTCATGCAGAAGAAAAGCGAGACATACTCAAAGTTCTGTGAGTTCAAGGCACTGTGGAGAAAGAATCGGGAAGGTCACTCGGCTCTAGGAATGACAATGGTGGTGAATTCATCTCTCGGCGAATTCAAGGATTTTGGCAAAGGTGAGAAGGAATTCGAAGAGAGCTCATAGCACCATAACCCAAGGCGAACGGGGTTGCCGTAGTAGAAGAACAACAATCATGGGTGCCGCACAGGCGATGTTGCATGATCGGGGACTTCCCATACACTTGTGGACTGAGGCATGCAATACTGCGGTTTATGTGCAAAACCGTTGTCCTCATAGAGTACTTGGCATGAGTACACCCGAGGAGGCGTTTTCTAGTAAGAAGCCTGATATTTCTCATTTGAAGATTTTTGGCTCACCTGTTTACATTCATGTGACGAAGGATGCCAGGAATAAGCTGGAGCCGACCGTAGAGGTTGGGATATTTTTGGGGTACACTCAATACGCCCCACAACCATCGTGTGTATTTTCTCCTTTATTGTACGCAAGACCGTTGTGCGACCTTATACTAAATTTCGGGAGGAGGAAAGCATAAAAAAAACGGTTGAGAGGGAGCCACTTGCATGCAGATGAGGAGCTATTAGTTCCTAAGGATGAGCTTCAGGATGTGGATCAGCCACAAGAGGAAGTTCATGGAGTGGAAGAGACCACTCATGCAGCGCCAACCATCAGAGGGCGGAAGCGCACTACAGAAGCTGAGCGACTAGCTCAAGATGTAGAGAAGGTTGTAGGAGCACCTACATCACAGTGCAGACAGAGACAGTCACCTGACCGGTATACTGGATACATGGCTCTTATGAGCAAGTGTATCGTGACAGAGCCATCCTCTTTTGAGGAAGATGTGGAGGACCCCGCATGGGTAGATGCCATGGTGGAAGAGTATGATTCGATTATCAGAAACAGTGCATGGGAGATTGTCCCAAGGCCGGAAGGGAAATCAGTGGTGGGTTCGAAATGGATCTACAAAGTGAAGCAGGCAGCTGACGGGAGTGTGGGGAAGTACAAGGCAAGATTTTTTTCCCGAGGCTTTTCACAGATAGAGGGGATCGATCATGAGGAGACCTTTGCACCTATTGCAAGGTATTATTCCATACGGACGATCCTAGCTCTCTCAGCGCAGATGGGGTGGCACATTCATCAGATGGATGTGAAGACTGCGTTCCTCAATGGAGTCATTGAGGAGGAAGTGTACATAGAGTAGCCTGAAGGTTTCGAGATATTCAGCAGCGAGTCACATGTGTGCAGACTCAAGAGAGCGTTGTATGGGTTGAAACAAGCACCTCGTGCTTGGTACACACAGATAGACAGTTATTTCACCGGACTTGGATTCTCCAAGAGTGAGGCGGATCCTAACCTATACCAAAATGTGGTGGAGGGAAAGTTGCTGATCATTGTACTTTATGTAGATGATTTTATTTTGACAGGTGATGAGCTGTTGATACTCTCATGCAAGGAGGATCTTGCAGAAGAGTTTGAGATGAAGGACTTGGGCCTCCTTCATTATTTCCTGGGATTGGAAATTTGGCAGTGCAGTGATGGACTGTTTGTTTCTCAGGGTAAGTATGCCCGGGAGATACTGGAGAAGTTCAACATGCATGGCTGCAAGCCTGTTGATACTGCTCTTCCCGGTGGTTGGAGGAAGGAGGATGCTACTTCGGCGGAGGTAGTGGATTCCACTGTTTATCGACAGTTGGTGGGGTCGCTTATGTATCTAGTCAATACACGACCTGACATATGCTACGTAGTTAACCAGCTTTCACAGGCTATGGTTAAGCCTACCAAGCTATTTTGGAAGGCGGGGAAGCATGTATTGAGATATATCATAGGCACATCGGGATATGGACTTTAGTACAAACAGGAGGATGAGTTGAGTCTGCATGGCTTCATGGATGCAGATTGGGCAGGGAGCCCAACTGACAGAAAGACCACATCTGGAGGGATTTTCAGTATCAGTCGATGCTAGCTGTACATCGTAGCGTAGATCCATGACACTCGCTCACCGTAGGTCGAGTATATGGCAGCGAGTTTGGCTGCATGCGAGGCTATATGGATGAGGAAGATCCTGGTCGGGTTGTTCGGGTCACACTTGGAGCCTACTGTGATTTATTGTGATAACCAGAGTTGCATCAAACTCTCGGCTAATCCAGTATTTCATGATAGATCCAAACACATTGACATCTGGTATCATCATATCAGAGATTGTGTGCAGCGGAAGGTCATGTTACTTTCATACATTCCTACGGAGGATCAGGATGCTGATATCTTGACGAAGGCGCTCACCAGGAGAAAATTCGAATACCACAGGGGCAGGATAGGGGTTGTAGATAATCTGTATCTTGTTGAGAGGGAGTGTTGAGAATGCAACAAGATGACAGAGCTTAGTGGAAAGAAGTCGCCTTCACTAAGTGGGCCCGCAGGGTATTTTTGGCGCAAAGTCTATTTTTAGAATATGTCTATTTCTAGACATGTCGATCATGATTCTATGAGTTGCAAGATGCTATTTGTGGAGGGATGGTCAAGTTGGAAAAATAGATGGACTTATATTTTTAGACATACTGGGCGGAATCTATTTTTAGATTGCTAGTCTAAAAATAGATATGTCGAATATTATTAGCTCTTAATAATATTTGGACTCTAAACATTATCTTATCCTCTTGAAGCACTTCAGTTTGATGCCTAGATGTGGCACATGCAGCTGACAGAAGGAATTACGCTATTCCTAGGGTTTAGTGAAGCTATTGCATGGTTGACTTCAGTTAGAACTCATGTGACAGAGTTTGGTGGAGTTGATGAGACAGTTAATGGAGTTGTGTTCAGTTTAACTTAGTTGAGCTAGTTGTATCTAGTCTAAATGATTGATACAATTAGTGAGAGTGGTGTGAATTAATTATTAATTAATTCACTAATTATTAACTCATAAATCAACTAAATAATACATCAGTTAACTGCAGTGCATGGACAGTTTCAGTGGAGACCAGTGAATAGGTAGGTGAAAGAGCAGTGTGACTATCAGTTGTGACTATACTGGTGCATGAGATTTGCACACACATTGATTGAGAAGCCAATGAGGATTGCGTAGTACATAATGGTGGGATTTTAACCTTGATCTCATGATTATCCGTATTGGATTGTGCAGTAGAGGCAGGCTAACAGGTGGAGAAGATTTGAGCATGTGACTTGCTTGATCTGAGCTTGTGTAGTGTGTAGCATGTGAGATAGTGCTGAGAGCTTGTGAGGAGCTTTGTGCTATTATTGTTACATTAACTCTATCATTATAATATACAGATAGTTTGGGGTTTTCATCTTTAAGCTTTCCCATAAACACTGTGTTTATATGTGTGATTGATTATGTGGTTTTAATGTGTGCATGCGATTGTTTATAATTCTGCAAATTGATGATCAATAGTAGAAGAGGTTATCTATTATGCATGAAGCTCAAATAGTGTGTGATCAGGATAATCTCGGTGAATAATTTAACTATTTTTCAAATTTCTACAACTCTTGCATTATAAAGACATTATTCTATCAAATAAAATGTAAAGTATTTAGGTTCCTAACATAATGTAATATTTTTTTTAAGACTTGGTGAAAATGAATATAGTTCCAATTCATTGATCATACCTATGGTTAACACATGAACATTGTAGTATTTGGACATATTTACATCATACAAGTTGGAGTGAGTATCATAGCTAGTGTGTGAATATAGGGGAACAAAATCGAGACAAAATTGGTGGACAGAAATAATGCATGGAGTTAATGGAAAAAGTGACAACTAGAAAAACTAATAATTGAAATTTCTATTTCGAAAGAAGTACCAAAGAAACATTGTAAGCGTTTTGTTAATTAAAACACATCACACATTGTTGTTTTTTACACAAATACCTATGGATTTTTTTGTCATAAAAATTCTAGTATTTTTTTTTTTATATATTATTTTAGAATTATTCTATGTAAATTTACTCTTTATGATTTATGATACAAAAAAATTAATCACATTAGTTCTATATTATTTGTCTTCATGCATTGCTTATACATATTTCAAATGTATTCGTGATCACCGACTAATCATTAAGAGATTAGCATACTTAGAATGAGAGTACATGAGAACCATAGTTATTTCAAGACTAGGATTATTTGCATTATTAATAGTAGCATTTATAACATTGTAGCCATCAATTTATGCAAGGTACAAAGGCCTTGAGTACAAAGAAAAAGTAACATTGCATTCAATGTTACTAGAGTATATATATATATATATATATATAATCTATTTTGTACAAATAACAATGACCAAAGGTGGCCAATCTGGCTTTTGTATCATATTGTTTGCTAGACATTGAAAGCATTATCATCTATGACATAAATAAAAAATAAAATTCTAGGCACACATAGCTAAATAAATTGCAAATAAAAAATCATCGCTCAATTGTAATCATAGTACTATAACTCCATTAAATTGCATATGAAGGTGGCCAATGTGAATTTTTGTCATATTTTTTTATAGCCATTGAAATCATTATCCACTATGTCATAAATAAAAAATAACATTCTAGTCACACATGACTACAAAAATTGAAAATAAAAACCATCGCTCAAATGTAATCATAGTACTATCATTACATTAAATTGCATATGTACTTTAGTAAATGTGTCAATTTGAGAAAAATATATTGCACCAAAATTGACTAGAAATGAAATAATTTAAGCTTCTATAACCACTCATCTTGGAATAAATATTCCAAGTAGACACACAACAGAAATTACTATGATATTTAGAGATGCATGCAATATTTGTTTATTTTAGCATTATAATTTGTGAAAATTCTTTCTCACATGAGGCCTAGTGAATCAACAAATTTATCATTTAAATAACAAAAAAAAATTGTTTCATGTTGGCCTTTAACACTCATCCACTATTATTTTTATTTGAACATGTATAAAATCCACGTAGATTCAAACTAATAATTGTAATTTTCTAAAAAAATATACTTGAATTTACTGTAACAATTGCGGAAACCAATTTAGATCATGAAATCACAGAACATGAAAGTTAAATAATTTCAATCACATAGTACACAAGTATTTCCTAGGGAAATCCTCAACTAAAAACCTCGCTATCTGTATATTTCATATGTCAAAAAATATGAGAAAATTGCAATGCTTTTGTTGTGTAACCAGCTCCAAAAAGAGAAGAAAAGAGATATCAACACCTTAGAAATGAGCCACTTCGAGGGGGCAACCTCCAATACATTACATAAATGAACAATTCTTGGATGATACAAATGAACAAAACCTCCTTTCTATATATAGGAGTCCATGGGGCCATAATGTAATCCTAGTGGGCCACAATGTAATCCTAGCCGACCTAACAATAATAATTTAAGGGCACAATAATAACAAAATGGGGGTTACAAGGGTACAATAATAAAAATAAGGGGTTTACACTAACAATAATAAGGGACTATACTAGTGATATAGAGACCTAACATGCCCCTCTCCTTCAAAAAAAGTGTTGTCCTTAACGCTTGAGTAGCTCCGGGTGCTTCTGTATAAAATTCTCATCCTCCCATGTAGAATCTTCAGTGGGTAAGTTCTTCCACTTGATGAGATACTCTGAAATTGATCGATTCCGTAGCCGTCGAGTTCTTGTTTCCGTGACTGCTTCAGGTTCCAATATGATTTTTCCTTCCTCATCAAGTTCTGGCAATATTGTTTGAACTGGAAGATTTTCACCTATAACCTTCTTTAAGCATGAAACATGGAAAATCGGATGCACTCGTGAAGAAGCAGGAAGCTCCAATTTGTATGCCATAGTACCAATCTTTTGCAACACCTTGTAAGGACCATAGTACTTTGGTGATAATTTATTATCCTTCTTAGCTTGCTTGAGGGACATTTGTTTGTATGGTTGTAGCCGTAAAAATACCCAATATCCTACAACAAAACTTCTCTCGCTGCGATGTTGATCTGCCTGTTGTTTCATTCGATTTTGTGCCAAATTCAGGTTATCCTTTAAGAGTTGGAGAACTTCTTGCTGATGCTCGATGTGATCTTCCACTGCTTGAACCTTCGAATTTTCCCTTAAATATGATGTGATCGATGGTGGATGATATCCATAAAGTGCCATAAATGGGGTCATTTTTGCCGCAGTATGGAAGGAAGTGTTATACCACCATTCAGCGAGAGGTAACCACTTGACCCATTGTGTTTGTTTATCAGATACAAAACAACGAAGATATCCTTCCAAACATTTATTTACTATCTCAGTTTGACCATCAGATTGAGAATGATAAGATGAGCTATGAGCTAATTTAGTACCCAAAGAAGAAAATAACTCTGTCCAAAAATTTCCCGTAAAAATGGGATCTCTGTCGCTCACAATAACCCTTGGGCTTCCATGTAGCTTTTGAATTCTGTCCACAAATGTAGTAGCACCTGTACTTGCTTTAAATGGATGAGATAATGCACAAAAGTGTGCATACTTGGTAAGTCTATCAACTACCACCATGATGACACTCTTTCCTTCGGACTTAGGTAAACCTGTGATAAAATCCATTGAAATCTCCTCCCAACGTTGACTTGGAATGGATAAAGGTTGTAGAAGTCCTGTGGTCTTAATTGTTTCCACTTTATTCTGCTGGCAAACCAAACATTCCGCCACAAACTTTCGAATATCAGATTTAAGGCCATCCCAAAAAAATTCTTTCTTCACCCTGTGGTAAGTTTTTAAAAATCCTGAGTGTCCTCCTAAAGGAGAAGTGTGCAATTCCAGATGAATCTTTTGTTTTAGTTGGGAATTCTTACAAAGATATAAGCGATCTTTGTACCATAAGGAATCATTTTTCCAACTAAATGTATCAGATGTACTAGGATCTTGCTGCAACTTTTGAATGAGTGTCCATACATCTTTTTCCTTCTTCCATTCCTCTCTTGCTTTGGTTATCCAATCTCGCTGGATAATAGAAATGGCACAAAGCAATGCTTCCACCTCTTCATTCTTTCTTGAGAGTGCATCTGCAACAACATTAAGCTTTCCTTTTTTGTAGATTATTTCAAAGTCATAACCCAACATCTTTGTGACCCATTTTTGCTGCTCTTCTGAAGATAGTCTTTGTTCCAAAAAGTGTTTAAGACTATCATGACTAGTTTTTACCTTGAAGTGTCTTCCCATTAGGTAAGTTCTCCATTTCTTTAGTGCATGCAGTATTGCTAACATTTCCTTCTCATAAATAGGTTTCTGTAAATACTTTCCTTTGATCGGACGACTTTCAAAAGCAATGGGTCTTCCTTCCTGCATTAAAACTGCACCAATTCCATTTCCTGAGGCATCACATTCCACAATAAAGGTTTTTGTGAAGTCTGGCGTAGCTAAGATCGGTGCTAGGCACATTGCCTCCTTAAGATGTTCAAAGGCCTTAGTTGCTTCAGGAGTCCATGAAAATGCATCTTTCTTCAATAATGTTGTTAGAGGTGCTGCTATTCTCCCATAATTCTTAACAAACTTGCGATAATACCATGTTAACCTGAGAAATCCTCGCAACTGCTTTATGGTTGTGGGGACTTTCCATTCCTTAAGGGCTTTAACTTTGTTAGGGTCTACTTTAACACCCTCGTGAGATACAATATGACCCATATATTCCACCTCTTGTACTCCAAAGAAACATTTGGATGTTTTTGCATATAATTGTTTCTCCTGCAATAGTTTGAGCACCCCGTCAACATGTTCAACATGATCCTTCCAAGACCTGCTGTAGATTAGTATATCATCAAAAAATACTAGCACAAATTTTCTAAGGAAGGGTTTGAAAATGGAATTCATCAACCCTTGAAATGTAGAAGGTGCATTGGTAAGGCCAAAAGGCATGACCAAAATTCATAATGACCCTAATGAGTTCGAAATGTTGTTTTTGGAATATCTTCAGTCTTCATTCTAATTTGATGATATCCTGAACGAAGATCCAACTTGGTAAAATAAATTGCTCCATGTAATTCATCCAATAATTCATCAATCACAGGAATGGGAAATTTATCTTTAATGGTGAGCTTATCGAGCTCCCTATAATCCGGACACATTCGCCATGATCCATCCTTCTTGTGTACCAATACTACAGGAGCAGAGAAAGAACTTTGACTGGGTTGAATTATACCCGCCTCTAACATTTCTGCAATCATACGTTCAATTTCGCTCTTTTGGAAGTAAGGATATCTATAAGGCCTGATGTTTGGAGGAACACTTCCTGGAATAAAATGAATAGCATGATCATGATCACGAATAGGTGGGAGTCCTTTGGGAGTTTCAAACACCTTGGAATGATTCTCCAAGACTTGTTGGAGATCTGCAGAAATAGATGATTTTGATGTCGGAACTTCTAGTGAGCATAATTGTGCAATTACGCCTCGTTGTTCTTTCTTTAGAAGCTTTGTCATTACATTAGAGCTTATTATCCTTCCTAGCTTCCCTTCAATACCCCGTAATTCGACTTCCTTTCCTTCTGAAAAAAAATTTCAAGAAAAGTTCTTGAAAATTAAAAGCTACTGTTCCCAAAGATTGTAACCATTGTACTCCTAGTACAACATCAGCACCTCCCATAGGAATGGAAAGCATTGGACTTGTCAACACATATTCCCCCATGGTTAGCTTGATATTATGGCATTTTCCAGAGCAATTTATAGTTCCTCCATTTGCAACCATCACTTGACATTCCGGTGCTGGGTATAGGAAACAATTTAATTCCTTGGCTACCTTACAATGAATAAAATTATGGGTGCTACCTGAATCAATCAACACTATTACCTTTTCTTCTTGATTTGTCCTTGTATCTTGAGAGTTTGAGGAGTGGTAATTCCTGCCAGTGCATTACACGATATGGTCGGATTCATTTCTTCCTCTTCTAGGGTTGGTTCCCGGTGTATATCCTCTTCTTGTTCATTTTCTTCTTCCTCTTCACAATCTATGTAAAATAATTTCTTCTCAGCACACTTATGACCTTTAGTGTATTTTCTATCACAACCGTAGCAAAGCCCTTTTGCTCTTTTTTCTTCCAATTGTTGTGGTGTCAACCTTGTAGGTTGTGGAAATCTAGGCGTAGCAACACTTCCTTCTTTATAGAATTGAGTGGTAGGCTTCCTTGTCGCCATAATTTTACATTCAACTTTTCTTGCCAACCCGAATGCCTTCTCCAATGAATCAGGTTCCAAAACGCGAACTTCATGTTGGATGTTATCCTTTAAAGTGCCTATGAAGAGATCAATCCTGTGTTCCTCTGGAATATCAGTTACCCTTATATTCAATTTTTGGAAGTCCTCAATGTGCTGCCCCACTAAACCCTTTGTTTGAGATTTATCAATTGGCTAAAGAAGGTGTTGCTCTTTGTATCCTCATAATGTACTATCATTTCCTCCGTAAAAATTGACCAAGTGACAATTTTTTTACGGGAGCAAAGCCATCGATACCATACAAATGTATTTTGTTCTAAATGTAAAGTTGCAATGCGTATCTTTTGTGTGTTTTGCACATTATGGAGATCAAAATATTGCTCCATCTGTAGTATCCATGTTACAGGATCCTTTCCATCAAACTTCCTCATATCCATTTTTGGAATATGGTGGTTCTTCCCGCTAACATTAGAGTTTATGAAATCACGATTAACATTTATTTTTTTCTCATCATGAGTTTCCTCTACTATCTTTTCACCATTAGGAAACATTTCTTGTATCAACTTTCCCAAACTTTCGATGTCTACTTTTAGATCTTTCTTCATGTTTTCCATGTTGTCTTTCATTTTTTCATCAATCTTAGCTTCCATGTCATCCATCTTAGCTTCCATGCCCACTTCCATGCCATCCATCTTAGCTTCCAAACCATTAATATTAGCTTCCACACCTTTCTTCAAACCATCCATCTTAGTTTCCACACCCTTCTTCAAAACTTCCATTTCATTTTTTTTTGTTCTTTGCGAGAGCGAAATTTGTTGCACTTGCTCTTGTAATTTTGATATGTCATGTTGCCATTCTTCGTCTTCATGAGTCATAGTAGAGCCTTCTAAAGGCTTAATGGGTGTTGAATTATTTTTAGGGGCCATTTTAGACTCCAATATTGATATCTATTCTACAATAGGCCCTTGCAATCAATTCAACTTGATTCTTCAAAGAAGACTTATGCAATTCGGAAAAAAAATACACACCTTTTACTTGCTTTGAGGAGCTCGATATTGAAATTGTATTATCTTTGTGATTGTAGCTCTTCAATATCTAAAATTCAGCATTGAAGTAGCCCTCTGAATTCTCTTTTGAATGCCATAGGTCTGACCTGATTTGGATTCTCCAATACAAAGTTGTGTCCAATCTCCCACAATGACCTAATTATGGACTGGTTCAGTAGAGCGAACTTGTACGACTAGCCACGTGTCACTGTTTCGTCCTTTGTCTCTGAAATTTATAGTCAAGAAACTAAAGTCTGTGTACTTGCAAAATTTTTTTACGGCACTCCAATCCGATGCCCAGAGAGAGAGTTATTGAAGTTTTCCCACGATCACCTCTTTGCGATGAAATTCAGGAGCCTGACAAAGCACTACCTTCCACAGATCATGTCTCCAAAAATATTGCGAACCAAGCTCTGAAATTTTTTGAAAAATTTCCTCAGGATTTCAGCTTCGCACCCTATGAATTTCAGATTCTGAACCTTTGAAGAAAATTTTTTATAGCGCAAATTCCACGATGACCTGTTTAGGAGCCTCTGATACCAAATGTTGTGTAACCAGCTCCAAAAAGAGAAGAAAAGAGATATCAATGCCTTAGAAATGAGCCACTTCGAGGGGGAAACCTCCAATACATTACATAAATGAAAAATTCTTGGATGATACAAATGAACAAAACCTCCTTCTATATATAGGAGTCCATGGGGCCATAATGTAATCCTAGTGGGCCACAATGTAATCCTAGCCGACCTAACAATAATAATATAAGGGCACAATAATAACAAAATGGGGGTTACAAGGGTTCAATAATAACAATAAGGGGGTTACACTAACAATAATAAGGGACTATACTAGTGATATAGGGACCTAACAGCTTTTCTCCAAGCTGAGAAACCTCTGGACTATCTCTATTTGTCTCATTTATTCCTAGACAAGGTTAGTTCAATAGTTAACCAATTTTATTACCTACATGATCCCTATTTCCTTGTGATGTTTCCTTGGGTAATCAGGCTCTATTAATTATGGAAATTCCCAATCCATACCGCGCAATCCATTAGGGACCTTCCTCTGACTACATGCACGAATTGTACAATTAGGATGATAATACAACTAAAAATACAATTCCCTTGAACTCCAATCTCAAATGGGTCTTTCTCAGAACTAACATGAATGAGTTATTTATGAGTGAATAATAATTTATCTAATTGATCACTATATTTGGTTCAAGCCCAAGTTCCACTATTTGACCTCTCACTAGTTCCTCCATCAGTTAGAACTATTTAAACTGATTTTAAATCAGATAAACTGAATTAATTAATTAAAACTCAAAACAAACTCAATTAGGACTCCTATTTTGTAGGATACACTCTACATGACTCAAGTTAAACCCACAACTCGAATTAAATGAACCAACTAAGTCCTACTAACTTAGTTAACTCATACAAGTTGCCTTGTGATGTGGAATTACAATTTTATTATAATTTAATTCAAGGGAAAATTAAATAATAATCCTTTTTTGGTGCCATTTTCAACACTTCCTCTCAGAAAGAATGGATTATATGATACCCTGATTCTACCTCTATGGAACTTGAATTTTCCTCTTGATAGTTCCTTCATCAAGATGTGTGCTTCTTGTTCCTCTGTAGGAATGCACTCTAGCATTGTGATTTTCCTCTGCACAAAATCTCTGATATGGTGGTACCATATTTTTATATGCTTGGACCCATCATGAAAAAATTTATTAACTGAGAGTTTTGTGCAACTCTGGTTGTCACATTAAATCACCATAGGATCCATCTTTTGACAAAAGAAACCCAACAATGACCTTCCTCATCTAGATAGCCTCACAAGCTTCTTGACTAGAAGTCGTGTACTTTTCTTCTATTGAATTGAGTGCAGTTGATATTTTCTTCATGTTGTACCAGGAAAATTTTGTTGACCCAATATTGAAGATTCCCGTTGATGTGCTCTTCTTGTCGGATGGAGTCCTTGCCCAATCTACATATATGAAGCCTTGAAGCTTCACTCCCCCTGTCTCTTTGTACTAAAGACCAAACAGAGTTGTGCCTCTGAGGTATCTCAACACATGTTTGGTTGCCTTCCAATAGAGCTTGGTTGGCTTAACCATTGATTGATTAAGTTGGTTAACTGCATAACAAATGTATGGTTGTCTGTTCACCAAGTACATAAGTGAATCCATAAGCTGCCTATAAATGGTAGCTTATACCACTTCACCTGAAGTAGCATCTTCCTTCCTCCAATTCTATACTAGAGGAGTCTCCATGGGTTTGTTTATATCTATGTAAAAATTCTTCAATATATCGTTGGCATACTTGCCCTGAGATACAAAAAATTCCCCATCTCTTTTCCAAATTTCCAAACCAAGGAAATAATGCAAGAGCCCCATGTATTTCATCTCAAATTATCTTGCCAAATCTTCTTTAAAAGAATTTATCAGCTTCTCATCACTTGTTAGAATTAAATCATCGACATATAATACTATAATCAATAATTTACCTTCAACCATAATATGGTAAAGGTCCGCATCTGCTTCACTTTTGGGGAAACCCAACTCAGTGAAATAACTATCAATCCTGGTGTACCAAGAAGAAGGTTCTTTTTCCAGTCCATACAACGCTCGCTTGAGTCTACACACATGTGACTCTCTGTAAAAGGTCTCAAATCCTTCGAGATGCGCTACATACACCTCTTCCTCAATCACTCCATTGAGGAAAGTTTTCTTTACATCCAACTGATGTATATTCTATCCCATCTGTGATGAAAGTGCAAGAGTAGACCCAATTGAAGAGTACCTTACTACTAGAGCAAAGGTCTCCTCATAATCTATTCCCTTCACCTAAGAGAACCCCTTGGCCATAAATATGGCCTTTTGTTTCTCGACACTACCATATGATGCTTGCTTCACCTTGTATATCCACCTAGATCCTACAATTGACTTGTCCTCCGGTCTTAGGAAAACTTCCCATGCACTATTTCTGATAATTAAGTCATACTCCTCTACCATCACATCAACCCATATGGGTTTTTGCACTGCTTCCTCGAATGAGGATGGCTCAGTCTACAATCTCACTTATAAGATCCATGTATCTCTAGGGACCTTCTTTTCCTGCACTGTGATGTGGGTGCTCCCACATTCTCTCTAGCATCATGCATCAACTTGTCAGCCTATCTGGTGTGATTCCTTCCATCTTTTGATGTATCTTCATGAGTGGGTGCTTCCACTCTCAACTCAACTTATTTTGGTTACTAAAAATTGTGAGGTTCTTCTTTTGGAGCTAAGATCTCCTCATCTACATGCATTTGAAGCTCCCTCTCAAGGGAAATTCACATAGCCTTTCCTTCATCAAATTTCACATCTATATGAATTACTATCATCCTATGATAGGGTAGGTACACCTGATAGTTTTGAAGAGTATCAATGTACCCCAAAAATATGGCCAAATTAGTTGTTGGTTTTAGCATTTTTCATGCATCCTTGGTAACATGACAGTAAATTGATGAACCAAAAAATATAAAGTGCACCACATCTGGCTTCTTACCGGAAAATGATTCTTTTGGTGTACTCATCCTGAGAATCCATAGAGGACTTCTGTTCTACACAACACAACTATGTTGTATTCTTCCGCTCACAAGTGCAATTGTAGGCCCTGATCATGAAACATCACTCGTGCAACTCTCACAATGCTTATGTTATTCCTTTCTGCAACCCCATTATATTGTGGGTTATGAGATGTTATCAAATATTGTCGAATGCCTTATAATGCACATAAGTTCTTGAATTCATTTGACACATATTCTTCACTATTGTCACTCTTGAGAGCCTTCACTTTCTTTCCCATGTCTTTTTCAACAACTTCTTTGAACTCACAAAATTTTGAGAATGTTCGGTATTTATTTTGCATGAAGAATGTCCAACACTTGTGTGAAAAATCATCTACAAAAATTACATAATACCTGTTCTTGGTCGTGGAGATTGTTGAGAACGGTCCACAAACATCTAAGTGAACTCTTTCAAGGATCACTTTCGCTCGAATATCCTTATCATGAAAGGTGGCCTTGGTGTACTTCCCAAATGTACACCCTTTTCATGTATCATGTTGCCTAAGTGCACCCTTGGGAAGTCCTTTAGAAATATGTTGCATGATCTTCAAATTTTCATGGTGTAGACGGACCAATATTCTATGCCATCACTCACTGATGTCTCGATTTTCCACTTTCTCTACTTTCGTTCACAAGGCAGCACAATATTTTACATCGAATTTGTAGAGGTTCTTTACCCAAAACCTGATCTTCTTCACCCATTCCATGGATATGTGATGAAGGAATGCCTTTCCTTTGCTAAATATCGCATCGTAGCCACGGTCTTCCAACATAGAAACTGAAACTATGTTCTTCTTCAAACTAGGAACATACATGAAATCTTTTAATGTGAGAGGAGAAGCAGACTCCCTATGAAAGGTAAAAATATCGATGTCGGTTTCACTATACCTCCCATCATCTCCCATCTCAATGTGCATCTATAGGTCCTTCTCCTCCAAGTCGTTGAAGAAATCTTTGTTTTCATTCATATGGAATGAGTCTCCACTATCCATGTACCACACATAACCCATCACCAAAGACACCATGCATGTGATGAGGGTGAAATCAAACTTGAATTGTGAAGCAAGAGCTTCACTTGCTTCTCATGAGGGCTTCTTATCAGCCTTCTTGTGTGAAGACTTCATGGCATAGTGTCCCATCTCATGACAATGAAAATTTTTAATATTTGACCCTTCTTCTTGCCTACCTGACCAAAATATGATCTGGAATGGGATGATTTCCCTTTATCTTTCTTTTCCTTTCCAACCAAGGCACAATTATCCTCAACTTCAATCTTTGATGAGGATCCATCTTTGGTGTTGCGATGAATCTCTTCTTACACCAAGTCAAACCATGGTCGCTCCCACTCTCGTAACTTCTCCCTCCCATTTACCAAATCCTGGTAGTTGTGCCAACTCTTGGGAAGGTGTAAAAGTGATAGGCTCACCAGATCATCCTCTGCAACTTTAACACCAAAACTTCCAATCTCATCCTAACATTAGGTGAATTTGGTCAATTACTTTGGTATTGTGTCACCCTTCTCCATATTTATTTTTATGAAATTTTCATTAAATTCCAGCTTCATGTGGTCGTAGTTATTATGAAACAAATTTGTTAAGGCCTTCCACATAGCAGATGGAGTTTCTTTTCCATGGATGTTTGAGACAATATGATCTTGAACACATTCCAATAGAATAATTCTTCCCTTTTCTATATTCTTCTTCCAGACCGTAAAATCTTGAGCATCTGGTGCTACAGGCTTAGGAATATCATTGTCTATGAACTCCTTTAACCTGTTGTTCTTCCAACAATGCTTCCATCCTGTCCTTCCAAGATATGTAATTCGAACTACCCTCAATGGCATATCCGAGTCTCAATCTAGAGATACATCCTGATCTGGTTGCTAATCACGAAGAGTAGATCTGAAAATTTGATTCTCCTTCACAAAAAAAACTTGTATTATTCTATTCTATATTGATTCCCACTATCATAACATGTAGAAAATCCATGTAGATTCAAACTGATAATTTTAATTTTCTAAAATAATATACTTGAATCTACTCTACCGATTGCAGAAACCAACTTAGATCATGAAATCAAAAAACATGAAAGAGAAAGAATTCCAATCACATAGTACCCAAGTATTTATTTGGGAAAGCCTCGGCTAAAAAACACGCTATATGTATATTGCATAATTCAGAAAATAAGAGAAGATTACAATGCTTTTGTCCAAGCTGAGAAACCTCTGCACTATCTCTATACGTCTCATTAATTCCTTAACAAGGTGGTTCAATACTTAACCAATTTTCTGCCCTCCAAGATCCCTATTTCCTTGCGTTGTTTCCTTGGGAAATTAGGCCCTATTAATTAGGGAAATTCCCAATCCATACTGCACAATCCATTAGGGACATTCCTTTGACTGCATGCACCACCTGTATAATTTGGATGATTATAAAACTGATAGTACACTACCCTTGAACTCCAATATTAACTGGGTCTTTCTCATAACTGACATGCATAAGATATTTATGAGTGAATAATTAGTTATCTAATTGATCACTAGATGTGGTTCAGTCCAAGTTCCACTCTTTGACCTCTCACTAGTTTCTCTATCAGTTAGAACTAGTTAAACTGATTTCAACTCAGATAAACTATGTTAATTAATTACAACTAAAAATTAAACTAAACTATGGATTCTATTTTGTAGGAGACACTCTACATGACTCAAGTTAGACCCTCAATTCGAATTAAATAAACCAAATAAGTCTTACTAACTCAGTCAGCTCATACAATTTGTCTTGTGATGTGGAATTGCAATTTTATTCTAATTTACTTCAAGGGAAAATTAAATTAGAATCCTTTCTTGGTGCCATTTTCAACAGAATAAAGATATTTCATGCAACAACACCAACATTTGAACCAATTTAAACTGCAACTAATCCATATGCCACAACAATTTCATTTAAAATGCTAATTATTTTTCTTCTTCTCTATTTGATTTGCAGAATCCAATTTTTGATTATTGGTCTCCTCCTCTTCTATAAGTTGTTGCAACGATTTTGATAATTACACATCTACACATTCCATGACTCGAAATTATGCACAATTGCATTATGTTTTTTTTAAAGATTCCACCCAAACTAGTAGACATCACTTAAACCCAATATATCATCAAGTCAAATAATGATTTAACGATCTAAATAATACCACTCTTTAACGGATTTTTAGTATGAAGTATAATAAATAATAAGAGGAAAAAGTGTTCTAAAATATTATTCCGTTCATCAAGGAGGTTCAAATGTAAACCGATTAAACATTGTACTTGAAATCATATCGAATGTCAATTGACCAAAAAGTCAAATCTAAGTATCTAAAAATATTTGAAAAAACTTATAATAATTGTATTTTAGTGTTTAGACATTAAATTCTATTAATTACCACAATTGAAAATAACAAATGTTGTAAGGTTCTTTAATTCCTTCTAGTTCTCATTTGTATTTTATTTCTTTTCACTTGTTTTGAAAAAACAGTGCACATAATTGATACATAAAAAAATTAATACTATTCCATCATTCATTTTTTTTTAAAGTTTAGCTTGTCACCTAGACATAAAAAACGTGTAATTTAACCCCAAATTAATGGACAAGAATAAAGTTCATTTAAAATTTTGGAACTTGTCAAGTTTTGGATATTTTCTCATCTAAATAATAGTATTTAGCATTTTAAAATTTAGAGAAAATTTAAACTTGCATAGATGTCTACAACATCTTAATCATTAGGATCCCATATTTATAAAATAAAAAGCACATGCATAATCAATTATTTGTTAGCTAATATAGAAATAACTTTATAAAATACTAAAAATATATATTTCAAAGGCCCATTTTAAATATTATGAAGGCAATAAATTAGTGCATGATCTATTTACATAAAACACCTAGATAGAATAATTTATACTAGTGATTTGTATCTATGATTCTATATTTTTATTGCTTAAATCAATTACATTTTATGTGACAACCTCTCTTCGTTGAATATCAAGCAATGCATCATGATTTACAAAAACCACTAATAAAAACAATAAATTGTTTCTAACTATACACCATTAAATAATAATAATAATAATATTATAATTTTTTTCATAAAAATTCGGTTATGATGTATTATCAGAAAAAGAGGGGAGGAAGGGGGCTTCCTCGATACAAAATCACTCCAGAAAACTTACAATTATGTATTTCCTAGATTCTCCTGATCTAACAATTATATGCCACTATTAAATATAGAATCCTTATACTAAAATCTTTGCAAAAATTTAATCGCCAATTGCAAACACATGAAGAAAGATTAATCACACATAACACAGATGTTTTTACTGGGAAAGCATAAATATAAAAACCCCACTATCATATATTATGTATGTATCATGGATCATGAAACAATCTCATACAAAACTCGAATCCAAGAGCTCTCAATACAATATACAACTGTCTCACATTGTCATACAAAATTTGGCAAATACATGTGCCAATTTACTACCTCCTGACAGCTTTCCTCCACTGCGCAATCCCTGTTAATCACAATCCCTGAATGAATGATATAATGCCTTGCCTTGATAGCACAATCCTCATTGGCATCTCCAATGTGTGTGTGGTTGCATGAGTGCACCCCCTAATGTCACAAAATATAGTCAAACTGTCCCTTTCACCTATCTCTCAACTGGGTCTCAACTGGATCTGACATGCATGTAGTTAACACTAGTAAATCTTCAGTTGCATGTGATATCACTCCATGTGAGTTAATTTAATATTTAATTCACTGATCTCTCACTAGTGTATCTTTAGTTACAACTAGCACAATTGAGTTTAACTCACTTAAATGAGTTAAACTACTTTACAACTCACATGACTACACATCCAACTCTGTTACAACTTCTAATCACTCAGTTACAACTAATTCCACTTGCATGTCCCACCAACAAACCTTAGAACTCAAAATTCCTTCAGCTAACTGGTTTGCCATTTCAATTAACTGAAATCAAGTGCTTCAAGAGAATAGATTAATATTTATTGTCCAATTATTATTAATAGATAATAATAATCGATATGCATTATATTTTTAGACATGCGATCTATAAATAGACTTTGCACATGCATCTAAAAATAGAACCTCATCTATATATAGAATTTGCTCAACCATCTATAGATAGACTCCTGCTATAAATAGAATTTTCTCAACATTCTAAAAATAGACATACACCTAAAAATAGCCTGTGGGCCCCACCTAGTGTAGGTGCTTAATTTTCACTAGGATCATCATCTTGTTGAATCTCAACACTCCCTCTCAACAGGAAATGGATTATCCTTCACCCCGATCCTGTCTCTATGGTATTCGAATTTGCTCTTGGTGAGCACCTTCGTCAGAATATCTGCATCCTGATATTTTGTAGAAATGTATTGAAGAAACATAACCTTCTGTTATACACAATCTCTAATATGATGACACCAGATATCTATATGCTTAGATATATCTTGAAACACAGGATTAATCGAGAGTTTAATGCAACTTTTATTATCACAATGAATCACTGTAGGATCTAAACGAGAACCAAACAAACCAACCAGGATCTTTCTCATCTAGATAGCCTCACATGCAGCTTGACTTGTTGCCATGTATTTTGCTTCCGCTGAACTGACTTCTACAAATATTTATTTTCTGTTGTACCAAGAAAAAGTTGTAGATCTAATACTGAAGAACCCTCCTGATGTGCTCTTTCTGTTTGTTGGGTTGCCCGCCCAATCTGCATCCGTGAAGCCACGCAACTTCACCTCATTCATTTGTCTGTACCATAAGCCATACTCAGATGTGCCCCTGAGATATCTCAGGACATTCTTTCTCGCCTTCCAAAAGAGCTTGGTAGGCTTAACCATCGCTTGACTAAGCTAGCTCACCGCATTGCATATGTCTGGTCTCGTATTTAATAAATACATTAGCGAACCCACCAACTGTCGATAGACAATAGCATCCACTACCTCTCCATATGTAGCGTTCTCTATCCTCCAGTTTCCTAGAAGAGGAGTATCCATGGGTTTGAATCTCTTCATGTGAAACTTACCCAGTATCTCCCTTGCATACTTGCCTTCAGATACAAAAATTTCACCATCTCACTACCATATTTCCAATCCAAGGAAATAATGAAGGGGGTCAATATCCTTCATCTCGAACTCCTTTGCAAGGTCCCCCTTGCATGAGTGTATCAGCTGCTCATCACCTGTTAGTATTAAATCATCAACAGAAAGAAAAATGATTAAAAGCTTACCCTCCACCACAATTTGGTATAGGTTTGCATCCTCTTCACTCTTGGTGAAGCCAAGTCCAGTGAAATAGTTGTCAATCCGAGTGTACCAAGCACGGGGTGCTTTCTTCAACCCATACAATGCTCTTTTGAGTCTACACACATGCGACTTAGTGCTAAATATCTCAAATCCTTCAAGTTGTTCAATGTACACTTCTTCCTCAATGATCCCATTAAGGAATGCGATTTTCACATCCATCTGATGAATGTGCCAACCCATCTGTGCTGAGAGAGGAAGGATGGTCCTTATGGAAGAATATCGTGCAACAGTTGAAAAGGTTTCTTCATAATCAATCCCCTCGATCTGTGAGAAGCCTCGGGCAACAAATCTGGCCTTGTATTTCTCAACACTCCCATCAACAACTTGCTTTACCTTGTCGATCCACCTTGAACCTACCACTGATTTATCAATTGACCTTGGAACAATTTCCCAAGCATTGTTTCTGAAAATGGAGTCATACTCCTCCACCGTTGCATCTACCCATGTGGGCTCCTGCACCTCTTCCTGAAAGGAAGATATCTCAGTTGCAATACATTTTCTCATGAGAGCCATGTATCCAGTGAATCAATCATGAGAATGTCTTTGTATGCGCTGTGAAGTAGGGACTCCTACATTCTGTGCCGCATCAAGCTTTAGCCTCTCAACTTCTGTGGTATGCCTTTTGCCAGTTCTGATGTTTGGCTATGTGTGAGTGGACTCCTCCACTCGATGAACCTCCTCCTGTGGCTGATCCACATCTCGAGACTCATCTTTGGGAACCAAATTTCCTCCTTTACATTAAGTCTAGCTCCCTATCAAGTGATAACTTCATGGCTTTCTCCTCATTAAATTTTATATCTCGTTGCACCACAATCATTCGACTGATTGGAAAATACACATGATAGTTATGGGGTGTTTCTGTGTAACCCAAAAATATCCCAACTTCAGCAGTCAACTCTAGATTCTTCCTGGTATTCTTGGTCACATGCACATAAACAGATGAGCCAAAAATCTTAAAGTGAGAAACATCTTGTTTCTTACCAGTAAAAGCTTCTTCAGTTGTACTCATGCCAAGTATTCTATTAGGACAATGGTTTTGCACATAAACTATAGTGTTGCATGCTTCTGCCCACAGATGCATTGGTAGGCCTTGATCATGCAACATCGCTCATGTAACACCCACGATCGTTCTGTTCTTCCTCTCCGCGACCCCATTTTGTTGTGCGTTATGAGGTGCTATGAGTTCTCTTCGAATTCCTTCTTTGCTACAGAAGTCTTTGAATTTTCTCGAGATATATTCTCAACCATTATCGCTCCTTAGAGCCTTCACTTGCTTCCCCGACTCTTTCTCCACCAATGATTTAAACTCATAGAAATTTGAGAATGTTTGATCCTTCTTTTGAATGAAGTAGATCCAGCATTGAAGAGAAAATTCATAAAAAAAAATAACATAATACCAATGTTTTTCTGTTGAAGCAACTGATAATGGTCCACACACATCTGTGTGAACTCTCTCCAAGATCACTGAAGCACGATTCTCCTTTTCATGAAAGGTGGACTTTACATACTTCCCCATGGTGCAACCATTGCACTAATCTAACTGAGCAATTGTTCCCATTGGAAGTCCAGTAGATATTTTCTGCATTACTTTCAAGGATCCATGATGAAGATGGCCCAATCGCTTGTGCCATAATTCGCCCTCATCCTGGCTCACCACTTTCTGCCTTTCCCATCATGGTAGCGCAACCATATACCTCTAGCTTGTAGAGAATCTTGACTTGAATCCCTATACTCTTGGCTTGAATCGTTGTTTTATGTTGCATGAAAGCTTTTCCATTGCTGAAAACAACGTCATAGCCTCTGCGCTCCAACATCATGACTAAGACCAAGTTTTTCTTGAGACCATGAACATGCATAACATATTTCAAATGAAATGGTTTACCTGACTCCCTCTCAAAGGTAATGGTACCAATTTCGGTCGCACTATATCATCCATTGTTGCGCATATCTATATGCATTTGGAGATATTTCTCCTCCAAGTCACTGAAAAGCTCCTTATCTCCCATCATGTGGAAGGAAGCACCACTATCAAGATATCCATTGCGCTTGATACCAAGCATGTGATCAAAGAGAAATAAATTTTTAATTGCGAGGCAACGACCTCACTAGCTTCAGCTCCAGCAACCTTCTTGTTCTTCTTCTTCTGTGGGCAGTTAGTTGCTAGATGCCCATGTTCGTGATAGTGAAAAAACTTCACCTTGGAAAAATATAGCTTCTTGCCTTTAGACTCGGATTTTGAGTGGAGTTTATTCCCCTTCCCTTTCCTTGCCTTGGAAGCCAAAGAAAAATCATCTTCATCATCATGCTTTGATGAAATGATATCTCTGGTGTTCTGCTTGAACTCCTCCTGCACTATATCCGACCACAGTCGTTCCCAATGTGGCATTTTTTCCCGTCCGTTGAGAGAGTATTGATAACTATGCCAACTCTTAGGAAGTCCCAAGGGATCCAAGATCACCAAATCATCATCAGCAACCATGATTCCCACACTCCCCAGTTCATTCTGACATTGTACAAACTTTGTGAGATACTTAGGAATATTGCCGCCCTTCTCCATCTTGATCTTTCTGAGTTTATCCTTCAGCGCCAATTTCCTATGGTCACTGCTGCTTTGTAAAAGATCTGTCAAAGCCTTGCACATAACAAATGGAGTGGCTTTCCCATGAAGGCTTGAGAAAATATGGTCTCGCATACCTTCCAATAGAATCCTTCTCATTTTCGCTACTTTTTCTTTCCATGCATCAAGTAATGCAGCATTCATCAAAGTGGGCTTAGGAACATCATTGTCAATAAATTTCTTCAAGCCATTATCTTCAAGAACCACCTCCATCCTATCCTTCCAGGAAATGTAGTTCGAGCTTCCCTAAAGTGCATACTATAGCCACAAGCCATTGAAATCCATTTCGATGTTTACTCAACTATCGCACCAAGAAATTCTTGCAGCAAATTCGAATTGTTTCCACCAACAAACTCAACTACTACTTCAAAATTGCAATATTCTTTGCTCCGATACCATGTAGAAATTTTAATACAATTATGTATTTCCTAGATTCTCCTAATCTAACAATTATATGCCGATGTTAAATACAGAATCCTTCTACTAAAATCTTTGAAGAAATTTAATCTCCAATTGCAAACACATGAAGAAAGATCAATCACACATAACATAGATGTTTTTTTCAGGAAAGCATAAAGATAAAAACCCCACTATAATATATTATTTATATATCATGGATCATGAAACAATCTCATACAAAACTCTAATCCAAGAGCTCTCAGTAAAATATACAATTTTCTCACACTGTCATACAAAAATTGGAAAATAAATGCGCCAATTTACTGCCTCCTGATAGCTTGCCTCCACTGCGCAATCCTTGCTGATCACAATCCCTGAATGAATGTGATATTGCCTTGCCTTGACCGCGCAATCCTCATTGGCATCTCCAATGTGTGTGTGGTTGCATGAGTGCACCCACTAATGTCACAATAGATAGTCAGACTGTCCCTTTCACCTCTCTCTCAATTGGGTCTCCACTGGATCTGACATGCATGTAGTTAACAATAGTAAATATTCAATTGCATGTAAGATCACTCCATGTGAATTAATTTAATATTTAATTCACTAATCTCTCACCAGTGTATCTTTAGTTATAACTAGCACAACTGAGTTTAACTCACTTAACTGAGTTAAACTACTTTACAATTCACATAAATACACATCCAACTCTATTACAACTTTGAATCACTCAGTTTCAACTAAGTCCACTTGCAAGTCCCACCAACCAACCTTAGAACTCAAAATTCCTTTAGCTAACTAGTTTGCCACTTTAGTTAACTGAAATCAAGTTCTTCAAGAGAATAGATTAATATTTATTGTCCAATTATTATTAATAGATAATAATAATCGACATGAATTCTATTTTTAGACATATGATCTATAAATAGACTTCGCACATGCATTTAAAAAGAGAACCTCATCTATAAATAGAATTTTCTCAACCATCTATAAATTGACTCCCGTTATAAATAGAATTTTCTCAACATTCTAAAAATAGACATACACCTAAAAATAACCTATGGGCCCCACCTAGTGTAGGTGCTTAATTTTCACTACAATCATCATCTTGTTGAATCTCAACATTTCTAAAGTGGAAACTATTGCATTTGTGCTATACTGCCTTAAAAATTGCTCTAACAAGAGAATAAATTTTGCTTTCATATTTAACTAGATTAGCACCTAATGAGTTGACGCAAAAATGCACACTGTGGAGATTTCAAATTCAGCAACTCAAATCTCACACCACAGAAATTTGAAAACTATAAAAGGAGAGAATTCATTTTTTAACTGTGTTTTCGCTGTCTCTATGGCCACTCCCTTGGTCCATATAGTTGGAACCCTTCTCAAATATTTTGGTGGCGACATCTTGGAGATAATTGATAGTCCGTTCGAGATGGGTGCAATGATTTTTCACCTCTAGTAAGTCCTTGTTGCATGTGTTCCATTGCTCGCGAAGGAGAGCTATTTCCTCTTTACACCGCACTTTATCCTATTGCATCTAGTTCCTCAAGATTTCAGTAACCACTCTATGTGATTTTCAGAAAGAGAAGGGATGTTTTTTTATCGTCAGAGGAGTCCATGAGGTTGAAGTTGGGAAGAGAAAATGATTTGTTGCCTTCTCTTTGAGGAGAATATGTTGCTATTTTTTATTTAATAGCAATGGAGTCTTCTCTGTTGAATGTATTGCTACCTTCTCTGTTGATTGTAGTGTTTCCTTATCTGTTGAATGTATTGTTGCCTTCTCTGGTGTAAGAATTTCTGAAAGTAGATATGGGGGACGGGATGATGGGTATGTCCAAGTGGAGAGAAGCTGATGGGAGTGGGAGGAAGATGTTGGAAGGTGCAGGAGAGATGAAATCACAGTGAGAGCGCTGAGAAGAAAGATATGGTGCCTAGAGTGAGGACTGTGGGTAAAAAATACACCTGCGCTTGAGAGAGGAATTGCTTTGGATCGCGCTTGACCTCTGACTTGCTTCCAGGAGGGCCCACAAAATAAATATATGTGTATAGTTGGTGTGTTTATAATTTATAATTTTGTTTTTTCATATAACATATTCTTTAATAAATTTAATTTAAAATACCTTATTTTTATCGATAAAAAAAATTTGAATAAATTAATTTTATAAGATAAATTTAATTAAAGAAATTTTACAGAAAGATTAGTATTATTTCTATCTAAAAGTTTGAGATAAAAAATCCAAAAACTATGCACAAATTAAAACAAATTACTATTAAAATGTTTAAAAGATATGAACATGTTATCCCTCCTTTAAAGAAAAATAATAATGTGAATATGGCTGATAAATTACAAAAGTTGAAAACAACTAACTTAAACTCCAGTTGCAACTTCAAGATCGCTCGAAGGTCAGCCTTTCCCAATATGAGTTGGAGGTCAACTGGAATTTTCCTTATGATTCTTCTACACAGAAACGTCGATTTCCCAACCAGGAAGTCAGGCCCGACCTCGACTACAGGTTTCGTCTGAGCCCAAAGAAACCCAAAAAAATGAAATGGAGAGAGATGCGCTTATTAATTTGATTTTTTTTTAAACTTACTCTTACAACTATGGCTCAAGCATGTTCGTTTATGTATAAAATTGAGGAGATCATACATTAGAAAATCTCATCGTTGGAAACTTAGAATACTGGTAGAATTGGTCTTGAAATTTGTGCAATATCGTTGACGGTTGAATTTTGGTGTTAATTCTTTTATGCTTTTGTTTTTTCTAGTTGGTAATTAAATGAGATTGTAATTTCGGGCTAGTTAAAATATAAATTTTATTCCAATAAATTTATTGCTTTGAAAAACAAATTAGTAGCAAAAGTGTGTCCTATGATGGTGGAGTGAATGTAAAATCCATGAGAAAATTCGGATGTGCATGATGAAACTCTGAACTGCAAATTTAACAATCTAACATGGGTTATTTTCATATATTTATTGCTCAAGGGTCTTGTGGAAATGGAAATACCTATCAACTTTTGACAACGATGTGTCTATGTGTCAGGCCCGGATGAGGTCAACATTATTTTCTTCTTCAACTAGATATTTATGAAAATAGAACTTCAACTCCCTGACTATTTAAAAAAGCAAGATATGGAGTTGGAGTCAATACATTTCTCACGGGTCTTATGGAAATGGAAACATAAGTCAAATCCTAACATAAAAATTTTTAGAAAGTTAATAATTAACACATCCTTGTGTCTATGTGATGCACTTGACTAAGCTCAGAGTTATTTTCTTCCACAGCTATATTTTTATGTCAATATAACTCCAACCTCCTGACTATATAAAACACCACGATATGGAGTCGGCTCCAACACCTTTCTCATGAGTCTTCTGAAAATGAAAATATGCGTATGCTTATGACTTCACAACTTTCAGAGTGTTAAATTCCTTGACAAAATTGTTGTAACTGCTACAGAAAAACACGGAATCGGGGTCGACAGACTATTGAAAAGAAGACCATATGTATTTAGGGTCGGAATCTTGCTCACAGGGCTTGCAGAAATGAAAATATGGGCCGAATTATGACTTATTTGTGGTCAGGAACTACTGGTTCACTCCTACAACATTGCATTCAAAGAATCGAAACTCAACCTCACAATGTAGTTAACACTGAAAATTTGGTGTTATTTTTATATTTACCCACAAAAGCCAAAATTTTCTGTCAAGAAATAAAGTCACCCATTAAACCAGAGTTTGCTGGTAAGGAGATATAAAAAGCTCACCAGGTTTCCATATGTATAATCCAGCAATCCACTTACCTAAATAATTGTTGTTGTCTAAATTCTAAAGTCTAACTTATAAATTCAGCGAAACAATGAACCATTATAAGTCCAAACTATGCACCATGATGATTAAGCCATATATTAATGTTCATACATTTACCTGTCATATGGTCGTCGAAAAGGTTGGTAATCCCGCGACCTGGCAGATAACCAAACACCTTCAAGGTTCCACAGAAAAAGTTTACTGCTCACATTTGGTGAAGTAAAAAAAAATGCAACAGATAACTCACTTGGTAACAAAAGAATTTTGAGAAAGGTAATTTATGTCGCAAAGAAAACACAAACACATAAACAAGAATTCCAGCCTCAATGAGCACCACCACACCAAGAAAATAAAGAAGAGCCTTTGCACATGGAAAACAACTCGAAGCTTATTATAAATGGGCTTATTAATAATTCTTTAATAAATTGTCCACCAACACTCTTAAAACCAAATTTACGGCACTAGAGCTCAATGCAGATCAAGCTTAACTTCCTGATGTATGAAAAATTTCTCATCTGATCAGTCCGGTCAATCGTACATGGTAGGATGACATCCACCCTCGAAAACCGAATCTGGGGATGCGGTGGTGCACCAACGCCACCCAAAAATTTCAAAAAAAATCCTAATGTACACTATAGAAAATCAAAAAATTTCTGTAGTAAAGAAAAACTAGTAGCTACAACCTGATCATTAAAAAAAATTACATAAATTTATTATTATTTAGCTAGTTAATGTTTCACAAATTCAGGAAAGTACTTCCAAATATCACTTGGGTTACTAATAATTTCACATTTGTTTTTAATATGTTGTATGTCCAGTTATCAAATTCCATCTCCACTTATTTTAGCCGAGTTTTCCCATCACTTTATAAGCGATGAGTAGGAAAAATTAGAAAGTGGTTGTGGGAAAATTATATCGGCGTTGTGATTGGAGTAGGAAAATTATAGTGGCATTGTGCTTGAAACATTGGTGTTTAGAGTTGGGTTAAAATATAACAACATTCAAACACACATGTTGTTGTAGGAGGAATCCAATCCAGTGGAGTAGATAGAAGTTCATCCCTGATAAGGGTTGAGAGAAAGTTAATGAACCTGATCATATGAAATTCTCTTATTAGTATTGTATAGACATTTCATTGGGGTATCTTTTATCCATCAACGATTTTTTTTATTTTTTTTTTGTGAGTTTTATAGTGTTAGAAATTTTTAAATTTTAATTTAATTATAAATAGGTTTCAACCAAGTAATATTGGAAATTTACATATTTATATTATTTTGTAAATATTAAGTCATAATTTTCATTCTTATTTCAGATGATCTAATACTTTGATGTAATTATGTATAGTGACTATTTATGTACGTTTTTAGATTTTACAAATCATGCTTAATTTTTTTTTTGTTTTTGTGAATTTCAACACTTTATATTCATTATCAAAAAAGAGATTACATAGATTTCATTTCTAGGTCACCCTAGAAGAAAATAAAGAGCTAAAATATCTTGCATTCCCACATAAACATCCTCTTTATTTTATCAACATACAATAACAAAAACCTTCCACAGGTCATTTTCCAACCAGTTTCACTAGTGATACATTATCCAAATGAAAACATAATGTCAGGATAGCACTGACCAAGTCGTTCATGTCCAAGAACAAGAGACATCAAAATCTTAGCAACCGAGACTTGACTTCTTCAATTCTTCACTAAATCTTCTTTAGGACTATATTTGTTCCTAGAATTGGAGATTTTCCTAATAATGAATGTGCCCTTATACCTTTAAACCAAAAATAAATAGCCATAGCACGCCCAAAACATAACAAAGCTTAGCAGGCCATAGTGCACCTATGTTCAGTGAAAGGTTCAATGCCAAGAGATTCTTCATGCATAGGAGGCGATTATAACAACACAACCTCCAAAAAGAAAAAATAGTTCCATAATGTTTCTTAATATGAATACTCCCAAAGCCAAGTAAAGAACTACAACCCCAGAATACATGACACAAAGGAGCCTACCACATATTCAAATAGACTCTGCAGGAGTGAAACTATTAAACATAATGTTTGTGACCCATAAAACAACTCATAAATGGACAATAAATAGAGTGTCATCCAACATAAAAGAACCAAAGAATGAAATATGAATTGGATTCGCAAGTAACTGACATACACTACATTGAGAGCAAAAATCACACCATAAAGAGACAAAAACCAGAGAGTTCATAATATCAAAGGGTCAACTATAAAAACTCAAGCCCATGTAGAGGTACACAAGAAGAACAATAAAACCAGTTATAGTATTGTGATACCCAAAAAAATAAAAGAAGATACTAGACAACTTTCCCCATTATAATTAAGATTGTCAATGAACAACATAATCTAGATCATTGTACTTCTAATCCAAAATATAATGAGGACCGCCATGAAGAGATGATAC
This sequence comes from Pinus albicaulis, assembly GCA_034641835.2. Taxonomy (NCBI): domain Eukaryota; kingdom Viridiplantae; phylum Streptophyta; class Pinopsida; order Pinales; family Pinaceae; genus Pinus; species Pinus albicaulis. Next base: position 740,507,116 of record CM076582.1, read on the forward strand.
CTAGAGAACACTTGCCAAAAATTATGACAAAAGGACATGAAACCCATCATCTCTAGTTGTGATCAGAGGATATAATAGCTGGTGCCTAAGCATTTTCATCCAGAGTATCTATGATATCACCAGAGGCATAATCACTCACTAGAAAACTTTCAACAAAGGCCAAACGAGAATCCACATTATCAAAGTATAACATTTGGTTTCGAAGCATGTGTTTAATGTCCTCTAATGAGAATATATTTTAATTCTCCACTTTATTATCTTTGAAAATCAAATGAAATAGGGTGTCCATTTGTTGGTGTAAATCCAAAGAATTTAGAAAGTGAAGCTTCCTTTTCATGAAACTACCAGGATCATGAACCCATTTCATATCCTCCCCCACCAACTTAGAATAAGAGTGATAAGTTCGGTCATATTCCTATATACATTCCAACAATATGATTTCCTTCCTCACCGTGAGAGAAACAACATCAAATAAAGTAGCGACAGAGTCATATGCAAAAGGATGAAAACTTTTGTACCCTACATTGCCTCCACCACTCCTACTATTTTTTTTCTATTTAGGAGGCATGAGAACCACTGCAAGATAAATTTGGGGACAAACATTAAAAGAGAATCTTCCTAAAAAGGAAGAAAATGGATGATACACAAAACCTTGAGCTCCCAACCTAAACTAGACCACCAAATCTTCCCCAAATTTCCACACTATAGGAGTATATTCCAAAAAATTATCGAGCTCACCACAACCTAGAAACATGATACACTAGATTCCACAAAACCATAACAAGTAATGAAAACTCCTTTTGCACAAACATAAAACATAGAGACAATTACAATGGCTAGAACATGTAACACCACCAACAAAGAGCAAACTCAAGTCAACTAGACAAAATTGCAATTGAGAAAACTTACTAGGACCCAAAATTACAGATGCGAAGCACTTCTAAAATTGAGGGAAAAAAACCAATATATCCCTATTAACAACATGCACCCCTATTGACTAAAAAAAACACCATCCAAAACCATTGAAAACAAATAAAAAGAGTAGGCCTACCAAAAAAATGACTCAAGACCATCAATAGAAAATTTAAGCATGTGACAAACGTTAACGGACTCACTAAAACAATAAGAGAGAAAAAGGCATACTCCAGAAGAGAGAAGAGCCATATATTACATTCATGAAAGAAAGAAACAATATGAAGCACCTGCAAATTGAACTAGTTGAAAGAGGTTGAGATTTTTCCTCTCCTCTGCTCAGACTAGCCTCGTACCCCTGCTACCTTGTTACCATGAAAGTAAATTTAAAGCAACGAGACCACCTATATACTGACATGTTCCCATCAACTAACCTTTGTCACACCTTAATGAGGAAGATACATTTGGGAGGATGACACACCCTCCAATGAGACTCTAACATCTGAGATAACATCCCCAATAGGGTATTTTTGAAAAGCTCTCAAGTAACTTGGTCAAATCCATTAAATATTTTTGTATTTTAAAGAGGAACAATTGATGTCATCTTTCAAAGTGATGAGTTATAGTAAATGGGTACCTTATAAATAATAAAACAAGTTTGAGCCATCTTTTAAATAGAAATTTGGGGGGATTTTCACGTTTCAAGTTTTAATAATACATAGGGAATGCATTTTGAAAAAAATCATAGACTTTTAACAGGTAAGAAAGACAAATCTCTCCCACTGGCACACTAACACCTAGAAGGCACAAACCCAATTATCTTTAGATTTAATTATGAATAAAACCAACACATCATAGCCTTGGTAATCACATATTTGAGATTTCGATATCCAAACATGAAATAGATCCATTTTCTAATCAAACCAATAAATAGACTCATTTTATAAAAATCTATATATATTACCAGTGTATTGACACAAGAGACTACATCAAAGCTCTCAAAATCAAATAGAAAATTGTTATTCTACCCTCACAAACAAAAAAATGCTATTCTATTTGGAAAACTAACAAAACCTTTCAATTTAATTGGACAACTAACATACTAATGACTCATGGACATGGACATGCAGGTGAGTCTCAAACTTTAACCTTGAGGCTTCAGTGTTTCTTAGTTTTAGGCTTAAGTGGCTTTAGGTTTATGTGTGCACAATGTAGGATTACATAATGTGAGTGCAGATATATAGGTGTACTTATTATAACTTCATTTGAATTTAAATTTATGATACTCTACTTGCCTTTATATTTGAACCTATCACCTTTCCAAAGGAAACACATATTCTTAGTCCTTAGATCTACTCAAACTATTTTCCTTTGTTTTTTCATTTTATATAATTTCATTTTAATAGAAGTTTTAAGCATATGAGAAAATATTATAAATTATTATGTTTATATCATTTTTTTTACATCATAATAATAAAATTTAAAATAAAGTTATCATTTAGTTAATTTTTATGATTTTGACAATGTGAAATGTATTATGAGGTAAGTGTTTTAATGTCTATCATGGATTGATTCTTATCTGTGTTGACCAACCATTTAATTTATATATCTTCCCTAGTTTACTATTGTGTGATTGCGCCGAGAGGTGCATCTACAGCCTAGTTTGACCCGATGTCAGGTATGTCACGTCGTCATACAAAATGTCAGCTTAAGTTTTAAATTAAAAAAAAATAAAGTGTCGGCTTAACAAATAATTTTTAACAATCATATTATACATCTTGCCGATGTTGTCCAAAATTTGAAGTTCAAAAAAACTTGATGTGAGCCAAAATCTGTCATAGTTTTATTAAGTGTTGTGGAGCCAATGCCAGACTTCAAATCTTCTTATAATTGTGATATAAAAGCACAAAAGTTATTAACTGCATCATAGATTAGGGTTCGTGACATAGAATTTTTTGAAATATATCAAGTGCCACGGAGATTGGTGTTAGCATCAGAGAACTACGAATCACCAGAGAGACCCACCACAAATTCATAACCAAGCCCTCAGCAAGATTGCGGTGAGAGTTGGAGGCAGAATGGCGATTAGGGTTCAGATTTTTTCCACACAAGTGACCGATCTCTCCTCAGAAGCCCTCACGCTGCAACAACTTGGGAGAACAACTCCATTTACCCCTGCATCAAACGATCCCTTCCCTACGTTTCTTGCTCAGTATTATCTCTGTCTTGTAGCCTTGAAGCTGCTATCGCTACCAACAGAAAGATGGCAGTGTTTTCAGCACTTGGGGAGCCCCTTTCACTCTTCTGTGGCATTTCATGATGATTTCCTCGGGAGATCTCATGCTCCAGGAGCTCTGGACAGGCGCGAAGTGACAAACCCTCTCATTTCTCAGCACGCAAGCAGCAATACAGGGTTCTGCTTGCAGTGGAAGAACTTTTCGACTTTTATTGCTCTGTCTCCCAGTCCTCCGTTTCGGATTTGAGAAGGAGTGACAATTTCCCTTCGCAGGAGAAATGTCCTCCCCAACATCTCCTAGGTAGACTTACTCTCAGAGACGTCAAAGGTCCTGACTCTGTGTCAATATAGCAGACTTCCAGGATCTACTCTGCCTCCTATCAGATCCAAATTTCACAACCTTCTAGCAAGACCATTCTGCAATGGGCTAGCTCTTCAGATCTGGTGCAAACTCTCAAACTAACTTTGGAACGCCGGATTGGGATCCCCTCAGCCCTTTAGATACTTCTCTTTCAAGGTAAACAACTTGAAGATTTTCTTTCCCTCTCTGCTTACAGCATTAATAGAAATGACTCTTTAGTGCTAACCCTTCGTTTGAGAGGAGGTGCTGCTGGATAGTCATCTTCTGCTCCTCCCTTCTCATACAAAGATGCAGTTCACTCTGAGCACCCCAATCCCCCTGAAGCCCTGAAACCAAAGCCTTTTTTGGTTCACAAGCTCGAGGAAGTTCCCTCTGTTGAGATTAACCATTCAGACATCGCAAATGATCTTCAAAAGTTTGCAGAAAGAGCCATCATATGCAGATTTAATGGACTGTGGCCACGCTCTAAGGAACTCTATGATTGGATCCATGCCAACTGGACTCACCATTGCAAAGTTAGCTTCTGTTCAAAAGGATATTTCATAGTTATGTTTGATAATATTAAGCATTATGAAAAGGCTATAGAAGAAGGTCCTTGGTTCATGGGAACTGCAGGGCTCTTCTTAACTCCATGGTTCCTAGATTTTGACCCAGAAACTACTGTCATCACCAAGACTCCTATCTGGATCAGGCTTCCCAACTTACCTACCCATATATGGCATATTAGAGTCTATAAAGCGATAGGAAACACCTTGGGCATTTTTCTGATGGGAGATTATTGGCGGGAAAACAAAGGTCTTTACACATATGCCAGAATATGTGTGGAACTAGATTTAAGCAAGGGACTTCTAAACCAAATCAATCTCAAGATAAACGAATTTTTTTGGACTCAGACACTAGATTATGAGAATACTTCCTTCTGTTGCTGCCATTGTCACCAAACAAGGCATCTGCAGAACTCATGCCCAGCTCTCCCAGCGAAAAAAAAAAGGATAACATCTCCAAGTCAAAAACTAAACGATGGGCTCCATACTCTCCACCACCTGCAGAGGAATCTGAATCCTCTAGCTCAAAAGATGATGGAAGCGATGCAGAATCGGATCATGCCCTTCAGACGATGGACCTATCCACCAATGCTCCTTCGCATCCTCCCGATACTGCCATCGCTTAGAAGCGCACCCATGTGACCTCCTCTTCCGATTCAGATAAGGAGATCCCCCCTTTGGAGAACTCCGGTATTCAAGTTGTTTTAGCTCATACACCCAAGGATGGATGGGTTAGAGTCAGTTAAAAGAAAGGGAAAAAGCTTCGTGTAGAGGCCTCTGCCCACTCTGGGTAGTTTTCGGTCTTTTTGCCTTCTAGTCTTTTCTTGTAGCTCCTTGCTTGTTTATTTCCTTCTCCAGGACTGAGGTTGATAGTTTTATAATTTCCGGTTGCTGGTTTTCTGTTTCTCTTGATTGTATCATCATCATGTACCATATTTTTGCTTAATAGAATTAGTCTAATTCAGGAAAAAAAAAATATTGCGGTGAAAATTGCAGAGAAAACAAATCCGTTCGTACAATAAACTGTAGGAATAAGTGATCGTAAATTCGGCTGTCTCTTCAATATTATTTACAAAAGGAGGAAGAATTGGAGCACAACACATAGCCAACGAATATTTAGTGTACCTGCTCAACTCCTTTTTGCAGGGCAAATCAACCACAAAGCCCTCTACTCAATGTTTATTTTTTATTCTAAATGATGCTTGAGAAGCCACGGTCGATTTGTGATTTGAAGGAGAGACCACGAATATTTGGATGGTGTAAATAAATTCAATTTAAATAAAAATTTGTATTCATTTTTTAATAATTATTTTCATAATTATAATTAAATAAAATATTAATCCGAAAATTATAGTAAATTAATCCAAATTTACAAAATTAAATCGTAAAAAATTAAGGCTGAATTGATAAAAAAAATTGACCTACTATCACTTATTAACTAACTCGAAATATGTTTTGAGCAGGTGTTGTATTATGTCATTGAGTGTCTTCTCATATACCAAGAATCCAAGGAGCATAATACAATGGTATTTACTCCATAATCTGCTTTTCAATGCATTTATATTTACTCATTATAGTTATATAATTATATAACAAGCCTATGGGCCAAATACCATAGTAAATAAAAGAGGTATGGTAAATAAATAAAAATATAAATAAACTAGAGGTATGGTAAGTAAATAAAACCTCTTTTCATATTTACTCCATAATCTACTTTATATTAATGAATATTTATGTTCACTAGTTTACATAACTAAGAAGAGAGAGAGAGAGAGAGAGAGAGAGAGAGAGCATGATAAGGGAGAGATGGAGAGAGAGTGTGTGTTTTTAGGGGTGAGATAAAGAGACAAAGTAATATGTATGGAAATAAGGGGGGAGAGAATAAGAGAGAAGGAGAGAGGGAGGGATATAGTAATGTAATTGGAGAGAGAGAGGGGTGGAAAGAGAGAGAGAGAAAGAAAGGGAGATGGGGGAAGAGAGAGGATTGGAGGGAAAAGAGAGAGGGAGGCGGGAGATAAAGGGAGAGAGAGGAGGAGACCGATGGGGGGAGAGAGAGAGAGAGAGAGATCAGGGAAGAGAGAGAGAGTTAGGAGAGAGAGGGAGAGAGGAAGGATGAGAGAGAGGAGGAGAGAGGGATTGATAGAGAGATGGAGTTGGAGGGGGAGAGATGTAGGAAATAAGAAATATAGAGAGTGAGAAGTGGAGAGAGAGAAGGAGTGACAAGGGAGAGATAGAGAGAGAGCATGTATGTTTGGGGCTAAGATAAAGAGATAAATAAGGAGAGATGGAGGTAAGGGGGGGAGAAGGAGATATAAGGAGAGAGGGGATGATATAGTAACATAGTTGGTGGGTGAAGAGAGAGAGAGAGGGAGAGAGAGATGGGAGAGAAAGGGAAAGAGAGGAAGGAAGAGAGAGGATGTGAGAGATTGGAGAGAGGGAGGGAAAGAGAGATGGAATTGGAGGGGGAGGGAGCGGGAGGTAAGAAGAAATACATAGAGAGAGAAAGGTGGAGAGAGAGAGAGAGAGAGAGAGAGAGAGGAAGATGGAGATATATTAGCGGGGGAGAGGGAGAGAAGGGTAAGATAGAGATATAGATGGAAGGTGAAGAGAGGGAGGAAGAGAGAGATGGGAAGAGGACAGATTGACAAAGAGATTGATATATATGGAGTGCAAGAGTGTGTGTGTTTAGGGGGGTGAGATAGAGAGACAAAAAATAAGAGATGGAGGGGGAATATAGATATGGATGGAGGGTGGAGAGAGGGAAGAATATTTCTCACACTAGATGGATTGATATAAGTGGAGATGGCGATTTATAATCCTATTTGATTATTTTCACTATCGATTTTAGTGTAGATATTTATTTCTAATGATATTCGATTACTTGCACTAGATGCATTGATTTCAGTGTAGGTGGTGATTTCTAATACAATTTGATTGCTTTCACTGAATTTGTTGATTTCAATTTAGATGTCGATTTATAGTTATATTTGGTTACTTACACTAGATGAATTGATTTCAATGTATATGATTTCTAATCCTATTTGATTGTTTCCACTAAATGCATTGATTTCAGTGGAGATGGTGATTTCTAATCCTATTTGATTTCTTTGAATAAATGCATTGATTTCACTGTAGATGTTGGTTTTTAGAGAGAGAGAGAGAGAGTGATAAGGAAGATGGAGAGTGTGGAAGAGAGGACAAAAGGAGGAAAGAGAGATATTAGCAGGGGAGAGGGAGAGAAGGGGAAGACAGAGATATAGATGGAAGGTGAAGAGAGGGAAGAAGAGAGAGATGGGGAGAGGGGGTGATTGACAAAGAGATTGATATATATGGAGTGCAAGAGCGTGTGTGTTTGGGGGGGTGAGATAGAGAGACAAAAAATAATAGATGGAGAGGGTTATAGATATGGATGGAGGGTGGAGAGAGGGGGGAATATTTCTCGCACTAGATGGATTGATATAAGTGGAGATGGTGATTTCTAATCCTATTTGATTATTTGCACTAAATGCATCGATTTTAGTGTAGATATTTATTTCTAATGATATTTGATTACTTGCACTAGATGCATTGATTTCAGTGTAGGTGGTGATTTCTAATACAATTTGATTGCTTGCACTGGATGTGTTGATTTCAATATATATTCCAATTTATAATTATATTTGATTACTTGCACTAGATGAATTGATTTCAATGTAGATGATTTCTAATCCTATTTGATTGTTTCCACTAAATTCATTAATTTCAATGTAGATGGCGATTTCTAATCCTATTTGATTTCTTTGAGTAAATGCATTGATTTCAATGTAGATGTTGGTTTCTAGAGAGAGAGAGAGTGAGTGATAAGGAAGATGGAGAGAGAGGGAGAGAGGAAAAAATGAGGAAAGAGAGATATTAGCGGGGGAGAGGGAGAGAAAGGGAAGATAGAGATATAGATGGAAGGTGAAGAAAGAGAAGAAGAGAGCGATGGGAAGAGGGGGTGATTTACAAAGAGAATGATATATATGGAGTGCGAGAGCGTGTGTGTTTAGGGGAGTGAGATAGAGAGACAAAAAACAAGAGATGGAGGGGGATATAGAAATGGATGGAGGGTGGCGAGAGGGAAGAATATTTCTTGCACTAGATGGATTGATTTAAGTGGAGATGGTGATTTATAGTCCTATTTGATTATTTTCACTAGACGCATTGATTTTAGTGTAGATATTTATTTCTAATGATATTTGATTACTTGCACTAGATGCATTGATTTCAGTGTAGGTGGTGATTTCTTATACTATTTGATTGCTTGCACTGGATATGTTGATTTCAATTTAGATGTCGATTTATAATTATATTTGACTGCTTGCACTAGATGCATTGATTTCAATGTAGATTATTTCTAATCCTATTTTATTGTTTGCACTAAATGCATTGATTTCAGTGTAGATGGCAATTTCTAATCCTATTTGATTTCTTTGAGTAAATGCATTGATTTCAGTGTAGATGTTGGTTTCTAACCTTATTTGATTGCTTGCATTAGGTGCATTGATTTCAATATAGAAGTTATTTTCTAATCTTATTTGATTGATTGCATTAAATGCATTGAAATCAATGTATATGTTCATTTATGATTTGATGTAATTGAATATATGATGGTAAATTAATTTTAAAGTGATTGGATTAACAATTTGCATTGATTTTAGTGTAATAACAAAACGTTATTGACAATATACATTGATTATTGTGTTATAGTAATTTAACCTATTAATATTGGAGAGAAAGAGAGACAAGGGATCATGTTTACTATAATAGCTCGAGCTAATGATTTAAATGGCTTACGATTTAAATTTTCTTTTTCATATAATCGATATGAAAAGATAACAAAACTACCAAGGGTGGCAATAAGAATAGTAGAAGAAAATAGTTTTAGATTGATCACAACGAAGACTATTTGTAACATGAGTACATTCTTATTATTCACATTCTCTACCTTTCAACACTATTATTGTCACTTTGCATTCAAAAAAAATATTTCATCATTTTTTATCATTATAGTTATTAACAATATTTATATCTCAACGAACTGAGGTAACTAAGAAAATTTAAAATTAAAATGACCAAGTTAATCTCAGAAATATTTAGCACATTTAAAATGATTATATTAATATTTGATATATTTACATATTATTGATAAAATTAATCACATCTTCGATAGATTTTCCTTGGCAGCACACGACTGAAACCAGCCTAGATCCATCTAACTCTGGATCTATCATGCGCTGAGAGGGATCAAATCTCTCGAGGTGCAAACCTTTCCTCAAGTTTTGCACTCAAAAAATAGGTTTGCACCTCGAGAGATTTGATCCCTCTTGGCACATGATAGATCCGGAGTTAGATGGATCTAGGTTGGTGATAATGAAAAAAGGAAGTTCCACTAAAACTTATATGACCTACCAAATTACATAGAAAAAATAACATTTTTAGAAAAATAAGTAATTAGTCAAATATATATATATATATATATATATATATATATATATATATATATATATATATATATATATATTAAATCTTAATAAATAGTAAAAAAATTAGAAATTGGAATATTACTCCATTTTAATTATTTTTAATTGAGTATATCTATTTATATTGTAACTTAAACATTTTCATATACACATCAAATCTATTTTCTAAAATTATATATATATATATATATAATTGTTATATATTTTTAATTCAATAAATTTGGTGATACAACTCTTGGCGAGAACATTATTTTCTTTACTTGAAATGTATTTTTGAATGGATAAGTAGATTTAGAGTCATTAAAAATTCCTGGAGCACTTGCTACATACAAATTTAATAGCTTAAATTTAAAAATTTTGACTAGATTTTGAACAAACTCATAAAAAAATACAAAATAATAACAAAGATATATAATATTTTAATTATAATTAATTTATTCATTTATTATTAAGCCCAACCTCATCAGGGACTATAACACTCGCCTCGTGGTCAAAGTTTGTTGAATTTCAAATAATTTGCCGAGTTTTTATAACTTTAACCAATTTTTTTGGGAAAACGATGAATATTCCTATTTTTGTATAAATTAAAAAATATTTTTCTAATTTATGTAAATATTATTTCTAGTTTTCCATTGGCTGAGTGAGCCTTGATGTGACATAATTCCCCTGGTGGAGGGCGCTTTATTTTCAATATTTATTAGTGCCTGACAAATAATTTTAAAATAAAAAAAGGTTAATTTTTTGAGTAGTCATTGAGTCAGTGAGTGCTTTGACATTGACATCCTAAAACTACTACTATTATATCCAATGATGTCAGAATTGACAAGGTTTCAAGTCCATTACATAAATGACATGGTGGGGGGGGGGGGGGGGGGCTAAAAAAAAATGTGGAAGAAGCTTTCATTGTGGAAAGTGCAAAGGTTGAAATGATGGTAAAGTTTGATGGTAAATCCTAACTCCATATTATTTCAAATAGAATAAGAATAAGACCAATAGATTCTAATGTTTCTATTATCACTAAGCTAGAACCAAGTTGGGTTGTGTCAACATCCAACCTAACATAACAATTTCAAACCACTTTTGATTGGAAGGTAGCCCTTCCAATCAGAGAGGGCTCTCTCAAGGAAAATAATGAAATATTCAAGATGAAATTAATTTGCAGATGGATAAATATGTACTATTTTATGCTTTATATGATTTTGCAGGTGGAAGATTGTATGATGGCTACCATTGGGCATGGAGTCAACTAAAGGACTTAAACTACTAGCAAATGCATCCATGGAAACAGAGGCAAATTGGCTTAAAGCATAACTTTAATAGCAAAACATAGTACATGAAGGAAATTGGAGCATAAAGTTATGAATTCTAAGTAATCATAATACCATGAAGCTGATGAAAATATACAAACTAAAGATACAAAAACATAAGGCAATAAGAATCTCAGGTTTTGACGGCAACTGCTGTAAATTGTGTATTAGCTTGATAGAGAAAATTTACATAGTAGCTCCCTCAAAACAATCATGAACCAACCCTTTAAAACTCAACAAAACTCTCATTTATAGAGTGAGATCTCTGTTACAAAGGTCTACCACCTAGGCTAGACTTCGATGCTAACCTATAGACCTAATTCAAATAGGATTACATCATATTGAGGATTAATAGGGATATTTTCTATTTTAATTAAGTTGGTAATAAAAAAGGACTCTATGAACATTAATAACTTCAACAAAACCTCTAACAACCCATGCTTGTCATCCCTATTGAATCAAATTTTCATGTTGAGGTGATGAACTAATACACTGGATTTAAGGTCTTTATAAACGTAAATTGATGATGATTTGTCCATTTTGTGAGGTGGCATCATGAGGAGTTGTTAGCCATGTCAGCCATGTGGAGTTGAATGTTGAGATTCCCCCTTAAACAAGCGGCCCAATGATATTCCTGATCTCATTTGATGACTCAACCACCTCTTTAATGCATTGATTGCCCAAAAAGATCAAAAAATGCATAATGCTAGAAAAAAATACAATATTAGGAACTTTCGTAGCAACCTCAAAAATCCACTTTCTACACAATTTTTGACTTTTTTACTGTTGGAGGATATTCCTTGGGATTGATGAAGTAAAAACGTGCTCCAAGTCACCCCTATTCTGATATTTTTTAAGAATTTTTCCCTTAAAAAAACCTACAACACTTTCGTAGCCAAAACTAACCTTTAAGCCTGGAATGCACTACTAAAGTACCTAGTTCATTGACATTTTTATCCTTCTTTGTTTTACCTCAAAAACACTTCTAAAGCATGTATATACCTAATTATGATAGCATAACACAAAAAGTGATAAAAAATGTGTTGCGTTTCCATGCTTCATGGGGTAACATCATCATCTTGCACAATCATCTTAAGACCTTTTTTCTTCAATTCTTCTTGTACCATCTTCATCTGTGATGCCAAGTTTTCGACTTGATATTGGAGCTTCCTTATTTCTTCTTGTAGCCACCTATTCCTCCTGCAAATATGAGTCATCATCCTATGTATGGGTAGTGTCCTATTCAACATCTTCCCTGACTTGTCTGCCATTTCATTGTAGAAATATATTTGCTTGCTCACTTCCATTTTAAAATCTTCCATCTCCAACCTCTCTTGTTTTAAATCTTCCAACTCCAACTTGGCTTCCAGAACCTCTTCTATAGCTTCCCTAAAATTCTCTTGTAAGAGTTCCAACTTAGTATTTTCTTGAACCTTCTCTTTACCCTTTCTTCCCTTGATCAACTCTGCCTCTACTGGAGATAGTTCTACTATTTCCTCCCCTGATGGAAACTTCTTGTGTAACCAGCTCCAAAAATAGAATAAAAGAGATTTGAACGCCTTAGAAATAATCCACATCGAGGGGGCAACCTCCAATACATTACATAAATGAACAACTCTTGGATGATACAATTTACAAAACCTCCTTTCTATATATAGGAGTCCATGTGGCCATAATGTAATCCTAGTGGACCACAATGTAATCCTAGCCGACCTAACAATAATAATTTAGGGGCACAATAATAACAAAATGGGGGTTACAAGGGTACAATAATAACAATAAGGGGGTTATACTAATAACAATAAGGGACTATACTAGTAATATAGGGACCTAACATGCCCCTCTCCTTCAAAAAAGTGTTGTCCTCAACGCTTGAGTAGCTCTGGGTGCTTCTGTATAAAATTCTCATCCTCCCATCTAGAATCTTCAGTGGGTAAGTTCTTCCACTTGATGAGATACTCTGAAATTGATCGATTCCGTAGTTGTCGAGTTCTTGTTTCCGTGACCGCTTCCGGTTCCAATATGATTTTTCCTTCCTCATCAAGTTCTGGAAATATTGTTTGAACTGAATATTTTCACCTATAACCTTCTTTAAGCATGAAACATGGAAAACTGGATGTACTCGCGAAGAAGCAGGAAGCTCCAATTTGTATGCCATAGTACCAATCTTTTGCAACACCTTGTAAGGACCATAGTACTTTGGCGATAATTTATTATCCTTCTTTGCTTGCTCGAGGGACATTTGTTTGTATGGTTGTAGCCGTAAAAATACCCAATCTCCTACATCAAAACTTCTCTCGCTGCGATGTTGATCTGCCTGTTGTTTCATTCGATTTTGTGCCAAATTCAGGTTATCCTTTAAGAGTTGGAGAACTTCTTGCTAATGCTTGACGTGATCTTCCACTGCTTGAACCTTCGAATTTTCCCTTAAAGATGATGTGATCGATGGTGGATGATATCCATAAAGTGCCATAAATGGGGTCATTTTTGCTGCAGTATGGAATGAAGTGTTATACCACCATTCAGCAAGAGGTAACCACTTGACCCATTGTGTTTGTTTATCAGATACAAAACAACGAAGATATCCTTCCAAACATTTATTTACGATCTCAGTTTGACCATCAGATTGAGGATGATAAGATGAGCTATGAGCTAATTCAGTACCCAAACAAGAAAATAACTCCGTCCAAAAATTTCTAGTAAAAATGGGATCTCTGTCGCTCACAATAACCCTTGGGCTTTCATGTAGCTTTTGAATTTTGTCCATATAAGTAGTAGCAACTGTACTTGATTTAAATGGATGAGATAATGCACAAAAGTGTGCATACTTGGTAAGTCTATCAACTACCACCATGATAACACTCTTTCCTTCGGACTTAGGTAAACCTGTGATAAAATCCATTGAAATCTCCTCCCAACGTTGACTTGGAATGGATAAAGGTTGTAGAAGTCCTGGGGTCTTAATTGTCTCAACTTTATTCTGCTGGCAACCCAAACATTTCGCCACAAAATTTTGAATATCAGATTTAAGGCCATCCCAAAAAAATTCTTTCTTCACCCTGTGGTAAGTTTTTAAAAATCCTGAGTGTCCTCCTAAAGGAGAAGTGTGCAATTCCAAAAGAATATTTTGTTTTAGTTGGGAATTCTTACAAAGATATAAGCGATCTTTCTACCATAAGGAATCATTTTTCCAACTAAATGTATCAGATGTACTAGGATCTTGCTGCAAATTTTGAATGAGTGTCCATACATCTTTTTCCTTCTTCCATTCATCTCTTGCTTCGGTTATCCAATCTGGTTGGATAATAAAAATGGCACAAAGCAATGCTTCCACCTCTTCATTCTTTCTTGAGAGTGCATCTGCAACAACATTAAGCTTTCTTTTTTTGTAGATTATTTCAAAGTCATAACCCAACATCTTTGTGACCCATTTTTGCTGTTCTTCCGACGATAGTCTTTGTTCCAAAAAGTGTTTAAGACTATCATGATCAGTTTTTACCTTGAAGTGTCTTCCCATTAGGTAAGTTCGCCATTTCTTTAGTGCATGTAGTATTGCTAACATTTCCTTCTCATAAATAGGTTTCCGTAAATACTTTCCTTTGATTGGACGACTTTCAAAAGCAATGGGTCTTCCTTCCTGCATTAAAACAGCACCAATTCCATTTCCTGAGGCATCACATTCCACAATAAAGGTTTTTGTGAAGTCTGGCGTAGCTAAGACCGGTGCTCAGCACATTGCCTCTTTAAGATGTTCAAAGGCCTTAGTTTCTTCAGGAGTCCATAAAAATGCATATTTCTTCAATAATGTTGTGTAACCAACTCCAAAAATAGAAGAAAAGAGATATCAACGCCTTAGAAATAAGCCACTTCGAGGGGGAAACCTCCAATACATTACCTAAATGAAAAATTATTCCATGATACAAATGAAAAAAACCTCCTTCTATATATAGGAGTCCATGGGGCCATAATATAATCCTAGTGGGCCACAATGTAATCCAAGCCGACCTAACATTAATAATTTAAGGGCACAATAATAATAAAATGGGGGTTACAAGGGTACAATAATAACAATAAGGGGGTTACACTAACAACAATAAGGGAATATACTAGTAATATAGGGACCTAACATGCCCCTCTCCTTCAAAAAAGTGTTGTCCTCAACACTTGAGTAGCTCTGGGTGCTTCTGTATAAAATTCTCATCCTCCCATGTATAATCTTCAGTGGGTAAGTTCTTCCACTTGATGAGATACTTTGAAATTGATCGATTCCATAGTTGTCAAGTTCTTGTTTCCGTGATCGCTTCAGGTTCCAATATGGATTTTCCTTCCTCATCAAGTTCTGGTAATATTGTTTGAACTGGAAGATTTTCACCGATAACCTTCTTTGAGCATGAAACATGGAAAATTGGATGTACTCGCAAAGAAGCAGGAAGCTCCAATTTGTATGCCATAGTACCAATCTTTTGCAACACCTTGTAAGGACCATAGTACTTTGGCGATAATTTATTATCCTTCTTTGCTTGCTTGAGGGACATTTGTTTGTATGGTTGTAGCCGTAAAAATACCCAACCTCCTACATCAAAACTTCTCTCGCTACGATGTTGATCTGCCTGTTGTTTCATTCGATTTTGTGCCAAATTCAGGTTATCCTTTAAGAGTTGGAGAACTTCTTGCTGATGCTCGATGTGATCTTCCACTGCTTGAACCTTCGATTTTTCCCTTAAAGATGATGTGATGGATGGTGGATTATATCCATAAAGTGCCATAAATGGGGTCATTTTTGCTGCAGTATGGAATGAAGTGTTATACCACCATTCAGCAAGAGGTAACCACTTGACCCATTGTGTTTATTTATCAGTTACAAAACAACGAAGATATCCTTCCAAACATTTATTTACTATCTCAGTTTGACCATCAGATTGAGGATGATAAGATGAGCTATGAGCTAATTGAGTACCCAAACAAGACAATAACTCCGTCCAAAAATTTCCAGTAAAAATGGGATCTCTGTCGCTCACAATAACCCTTGGGCTTCCATGTAGCTTTTGAATTCTATCCATAAATGTAGTAGCAACTGTATTTGCTTTAAATGGATGAGATAATGCACAAAAGTGTGCATACTTGGTAAGTCTATCAACTACCACCATGATGACATTCTTGCCTTCGGACTTCGGTAAACCTGTGATAAAATCCATTGAAATCTCCTCCCAACGTTGACATGGAATGGATAAAGGTTGTAGAAGTCCCGAGGTCTTAATTGTCTCCACTTTATTCTGCTGGCAAACCAAACATTCCGCCACAAACTTTTGAATATCAGATTTAAGGCCATCCAAAAAAAAATCTTTCTTCACCCTGTGGTAAGTTTTTAAAAATCCTGAGTGTCCTCCTAAAGGAGAAGTGTGCAATTCCATAAGAATCTTTTGTTTTAGTTGGGAATTCTTACAAAGATATAAGCGATATTTGTACCATAAGGAATCATTTTTCCAACTAAATGTATCAGATGTACTAGGATCTTGCTGCAACTTTTGAATGAATGTCCATACATCTTTGTCCTTCTTCCATTCATCCCTTGCTTCGGTTATCCAATCTAGTTGGATAATAGAAATGGCACAAAGCAATGCTTCCACCTCTTCATTCTTTCTTGAGAGTGCATCTGCAACCACATTAAGCTTTCCTTTTGTGTAGACTATTTCAAAGTCATAACCCAACATCTTTGTGACCCATTTTTTCTGCTCTTCTGACAATAATCTTTGTTCCAAAAAGTGTTTAAGACTATCATGATTATTTTTTACCTTGAAGTGTCTTCCCATTAGGTAAGTTTGCCATTTCTTTAGTGCATGCAATATTGCTAACATTTCTTTCTCATAAATAGGTTTTTGTAAATACTTTCCTTTGATTGGACGACTTTCAAAAGCAATGGGTCTTCCTTCCTGCATTAAAACTGCACCAATTCCATTTCCTGAGGCATCACATTCCACAATAAAGGTTTTTGTGAAGTCTGGCGTAGCTAAGACCGGTGTTAGGTACATTGCCTCTTTAAGATGTTCAAAGGCCTTAGTTGCTTCAGGAGTCCATGAAAATGCATCTTTCTTCAATAATGTTGTTAGAGGTGCTGCTATTCTCCCATAATTCTTAACAAACTTGCGATAATACCCTGTTAACCCGAGAAATCCTCGCAACTGCTTTATGGTTGTGGGGACTTTCCATTCGTTAATGGCTTTAATTTTGTTAGGGTCTACTTTAACACCCTCGTGAGATACAATATGACCCAGATATTCCACCTCTTGTACTCCAAAGAAACATTTGGATTTTTTGCATATAATTGTTTCTCCTGCAATAGTTTGAGCACCCTGTCAACATGTTCAACATGATCCTTCCAAGACCTGCTGTAGATTAGTATATCATAAAAAAGTACTAGCACAAATTTTCTAAGGAAGGGTTTGAAAAATGGAATTCATCAACCCTTGAAATGTAGAAGGTGCATTGGTAAGGCCAAAAGGCATGACCAAAAATTCATAATGACCCTCATGAGTTCGAAATGCTGTTTTTGGAATATCTTCAGTCTTCATTCTAATTTGATGATATCCTGAACGAAGATCCAACTTGGTAAAATAAATTTCTCTATGTAATTCATCCAATAATTCATCAATCACAGGAATGGGAAATTTGTCTTTAATGGTGAGCTTATTGAGCTCCCTATAATCCAAACACATTCGCCATGATCCATCCTTCTTGTGTACCAATACTATAGGAGCAGAGAAAGAACTTTGACTAGGTTGAATTATACCCGCCTCTAACATTTCTGCAATCATACGTTCAATTTATCTCTTTTGGAAGTAAGGATATCTATAAGGCCTGATGTTTGGAGGAACGCTTCCTGGAATCAAATGAATAGCATGATCATGATCACGACTAGGTGGGAGTCCTTTCGGAGTTTCAAACACCTTGGAATGATTGTCCAAGACTTGTTGGAGATCTGCAGAAATAGATGATTATGATGTCGGAACTTCTAGTGAGCATAATTGTGCAATTACGCCTCGTTGTTCTTTCTTTAGAAGCTTTGTCATGACATTAGAGCTTATTATCCTTCCCGGCTTCCCTTCAATACCGCGTAATTTGACTTCCTTTCCTTCTGAAATTTTTTTCAAGAGAAGTTCTTCAAAATTAAAAGCTACCGTCCCCAAAGATTATAACCATTGTACTCCTAGTACAACATCACCACCTCCCATAAGAATGGAAAGCATTGGACTAGTCAATACATATTCCCCCATGGTCAGCTTGATATTATGGCATTTTCTAGAGAAATTTATAGTTCCTCCATTTGCAATCATCACTTGACATTCTGGTGCTGGGTATAGGAAACAATTTAATTCCTTGGCTACCTTACAATGAATAAAATTATGGGTGCTACCTGAATCAATCAACACTATTACCTTTTTTTTCTTGATTTGTCCTTGTATCTTGAGAGTTTGAGGAGTGGTAATTCCTACTAGTGCATTACACGATATGGTCGGATTCATTTCTTCCTCTTCTAGGGTTGGTTCCTGGTGTATATCCTCTTCTTGTTCATTTTCTTCTTCCTCTTCACAATCTATGTAAAATAATTTCTTCTCAACACACTTATGACCTTTAGTGTATTTTCTATCACAACCGTAGCAAAGCCCTTTTGCTCTTTTTTCTTCCAATTGTTGTGGTGTCAACCTTGTAGGTTGTGGAAATCTAGGCGTAGCAACACTTCCTTCTTTATAGAATTGAGTGGTAGGCTTCCTTGTCGCCATAATTTTACATTCAACTTTTCTTGCCAACCTGAATGCCTTCTCCAATGAATCAGGCTCCAAAACACGAACTTCATGTTGGATGCTATCCTTTAGAGTGCCTATGAAGAGATCAATCCTGTGTTCCTCTGGAATATCAGTTACCCTTATATTCAATTTTTGGAAGTCCTCAATGTGCTGCCCCACTAAACCCTATTGTTTGAGATTTATCAATTGGCTAAAGAAGGTGTTGCTCTTTGTATCCTCATAATGTGCTATCATTTCCTCCGTAAAAATTGACCAAGTGAAAATTTTTTTACGGGAGCAAAGCCATTGATACCATACAAATGTATTTTGTTCTAAATGTAAAGTTGCAATGCGTACCTTTTGTGTGTTTTGCACGCTATGGAGATCAAAATATTGCTCCATCTGTAGTATCCATGTTACAGGATCCTTTCCATCAAACTTCCTCATATCCATCTTTGGAATATGGTGGTTCTTCCTGCCAACATTAGAGTTTATGAAAGCACAATTAACATTTATTTTTTTCTCATCATGAGGTTCTTCTACTATCTTTTCACCGTTAGGAAACCTTTCTTGTATCAACTTTGTCAAACCTTCCATGTCTGCTTTTAGAAAGTTCTTCATGTTTTCCATTTTCTCATCGATCTTAGCTTCCATGTCATCCATCTTAGATTCCATGCCAGCCTCCATGCCATCCATATTAGCTTCCACGCCATCCATCTTAGCTTCCATGCCTTTCTTCAAAACTTCCATTTCATTTTTTGTTGCTCTTTGCGAGAGTGAAATTTGTTGCGCTTGCTCTTGTAATTTTGATAGATCATGTTGCAATTCTTCGTCTTCATGAGTCATAGTAGAGCTTTCCAAAGGCTTAATGGGTGTTGAATTATTTTTTGGGGCCATTTTATAATCCAATACTGATATCTATTCTAGAATATGCCCTTGTAGTCAATTCAACTTGATTCTTCAAACAAGACTTATGCAATTCGGAAAAAAATACACACCTTTTACTTGCTTTTGAGGAGCTCGATATTGAAATTGTATTATCTCTGTGATTGCGGCTCTTATATACCTTAAATTCAGCACTAAAGTAGCCCTCTAAATTATATTTTGAATGCCATAGGTCTGACCTGATTTGGATTCTCCAATACAAAGTTGTGTCCAATCTCCCACAATGACCTAATTATGGACTGATTCAGTAGATCGAACTTGTACGACTTGCCACATGTCACTGTTTTGTCCTTTGTCTCTGAAATTGATATCCAAGAAACTACGATCTGTGTACTTGCGATCACTTTTTACGGCACTCCAATCCGATGCCCAGAGAGAGAGTTATTGAACTTTTCCCACGATCACCTCTTTGAGATGAAATTCAGGAGCCTGAAAAAGCACTACCTTTCACAGATCGTATCTCCAAAAATATTGCGAACCAAGTATAAATTTTTTTGAAGACTTTCCTCAGGATTTCAGCTTCACACCATATTAATTTCAGATTCTGAACCTTCGTAGAAAAAAATTTATAGCGAAAATTCCACGATGACCTGTTTAGGAGCCTGAAAAAAGACCTAACTTCCACAGATCATATCTCCTAAAATATTGCGAACCAAGCTTTGAAATTTTTAGAAAATCTTCCTCAAAATTTCGGCTTCGTACCCTAAAAATGTCAGCTTCTCAAACTTTGTAGAAAAAAATTTATAGTGAAAATTCCACGATGACCTGTTTGGAGCAGCGAAACCCTAGAATCCAAAGCTCTGATACCAAATGTTGTGTAACCAGCTCCAAAAATAGAAGAAAAGAGATATCAACACCTTATAAATAAGCCACTTCGAGGGGGCAACCTCCAATACATTACATAAATGAACAATTCTTCCATGATACAAATGAACAAAGCCTCCTTCTATATATAGGAGTCCATGGGGCCATAATATAATCCTAGTGGGCCACAATGTAATCCTAGCCGACCTAACATTAATAATTTAAGGGCACAATAATAATAAAATGGGGGTTACAAGGGTACAATAATAACAATAAGGGGGTTACAATAACAACAATAAGGGACTATACTAGTAATATAGGGACCTAACAAATAATGTTGTTAAAGGTGCTGCTATTCTCCCATAATTCTTAACAAACTTGTGATAATACCCTGTTAACCTGAGAAATCCTTGCAACTGCTTTATGGTTGTCGGGACTTTCCATTCCTTAATGGATTTAATTTTGTTAGGGTCTACTTTAACACCCTCGTGAGATACAATATGACCCAGATATTCCACCTCTTGTACTCCAAAGAAACATTTGGATTTTTTTGCATATAATTGTTTCTCCTGCAATAGTTTGAGCACCCCGTCAACATGTTCAACATGATCCTTCCAAGACCTGCTATAGATTAGTATATCATCAAAAAATACTAGCACAAATTTTCTAAGGAAGGGTTTGAAAATGGAATTCATCAACCCTTGGAATGTAGAAGGTGCATTGGTAAGGCCAAAAGGCATGACCAAAAATTCATAATGACCCTCATGAGTTCGAAATGCTGTTTTTGGAATATCTTCAGCCTTCATTCTAATTTGATGATATCCTGAACGAAGATCCAACTTGGTAAAATAAATTGCTCCATGTAATTCATCCAATAATTCATCAATAACAGGAATGGGAAATTTGTCTTTAATGGTGAGCTTATTGAGCTCCCTATAATCTGGACACATTCGCCATGATCCATCCTTCTTGTGTACCAATACTATAGGAGCAGAGAAAGAACTTTGACTAGGTTGAATTATACCCGCCTCTAACATTTCTGCAATCATACGTTCAATTTCGCTCTTTTGGAAGTAAGGATATCTATAAGGCCCGATGTTTGGAGGAACACTTCCTGGAATCAAATGAATAGCATGATCATGATCACGAATAGGTGGGAGTCCTTTGGGAGTTTCAAACACCTTGGAGTGATTGTCCAAGACTTGTTGGAGATCTGCAGAAATAGATGATTTTGATGTTGGAACTTCTAGTGAGCATAATTGTGCAATTACGCCTCGCTGTTCTTTCTTTATAAGCTTTGTCATGACATTAGAGCTTATTATCCTTCCTGGTTTCCCCGCAATACCCGTAATTCGACTTCCTTTCCTTCTGAAAAAAATTTCAAGAAAAGTTCTTGAAAATTAAAAGCTACCGTCCCCAAAGATTGTAACCATTGTACTCCTAGTACAACATCGGCACCTCCCATAGGAATGGCAAGCATTGGACTAGTCAATACATATTCCCCCATGGTTAGCTTGATATTATGGCATTTTCCAGAGCAATTTATAGTTCTCCATTTGCAACCATCACTTGACATTCTGGTGCTGGGTATAGGAAACAATTTAATTCCTTGGCTACCTTACAATGAATAAAATTATGGGTGCTACCTGAATCAATCAACACTATTACCTTTTTCTTCTTGATATGTCCTTCTATATTGAGAGTTTTAGGAGTGGTAATTCCTTCCAGTGCATTACATGATATGGTCAGATTCATTTCTTCCTCTTCTAGGGTTGGTTCCTGGTGTATATCCTCTTCTTGTTCATTTTCTTCTTTCTCTTCACAATCTATGTAAAATAATTTATTCTCAGCACACTTATGACCTTTACTGTATTTTCTATCACTACTATAGCAAAGCCCTTTTGCTCTTTTTTCTTCCAATTGTTGTGGTGTCAACCTTGTAGGTTGTGGAAGTCTAGGCGTAGCAACACTTCCTTCTTTATAGAATTGAGTGGTAGGCTTCCTTGTCGCCATTATTTTACATTCAAATTTTCTTGCCAACCTGAATGCCTTCTGTTAGAGTCAGCCTTTGCAACTTTCCTTCAGTGATCAAACATGCTCTTACAAAGTGATTTTAAGGTGTCAAGGTCAAATTTTGTCATTTCAATGAGTCTTCAAGCAAAATTTGGTCACTAGGCATTAGGTCTAGGGTTTGTTTTCACTCTTTTCAAAGTTGTCCAAATGTCAGTCCATGTCACCATTCAGCTGAGTGTACCTTAATTTAGAGGGTTGTCATCATCATTTCAAGTTCCATTGGGTCATTTTACAGCTTGTTCATGCTTCAGTTGTGCCTAGGTAAGGTCCATTTCCCTCTCCTAGGGTTTTGGAGGTAATTTCTCTTGGATGGTCAAATCATTAGAAAAAATTGTATCCTGATGTTCATACACCTTCCCCTATCATTAATGTACCTTATTAAACACTTCCCATCACTGAGATCCCCAAAATTCCTCATTTTTGCACAAACCCTAGTTTCTTGCCACAACTTGGCAATTTTCTAGGCTAGGCCTGTGTTTTGCCCTTTTGGACCCCTTCCCCTCACTCAATCTTTGAGATTCCACTTTCCCCTACTTCCTAACATCCCTCCCTACTTCCAAAAATTTCCCCAAGAATTTATAAGCCCCTTATCCCCTTCATTTCGCTTCATTTCGACAAAATCCCTTGTTTCACACATCGGGATAGGTTTCACTCAAATGATGTTTCAGAGCAATAAAAGATGAATTTTGGAAAACTGAGAGAGGTTTTTGTACAAAACATGCCAATGAATAACAACCTCCTTCAATTTTTACACAGGTGTAATGGTTTTGGAGAAATTTCAATAATACCGTTGCCTCAGGAGAATTGATGCACCTACAGGAAGTAGTGTTGGGAGATTTGATTTTTGACAGGGTAACTGAACTCCAAATTGCAAAATTCCACCTGTTTTGGAACGTAGACTCCAAGATATTTCCAGAAAGCTATCATGAGCTCAATTTGGACACCGGGAAGGCCTCCAAAATCCTCCTGCAAAATGCACTATGTAGCGCGCTACGCATTGGGCCAGAACACACAATTTTTTTGCCATTTCTCTCCAACATCAAATTTGCTTGGTTTTTCCATGTTTGAACATCAGCAGAGGCCAAGACACATCAAGGAAGTGAAAAAATTATTTTTGAAGCCAAATTGTGTGTTGGGCTAGCGCGCTACGCGTTGGGTGACGCACTACACGTATAGCGAAATTTTTCAGTGTAAAATTACACTGGCGCTACGCGTTGGGTGACGCGCTACGCGTATAATCTCAGAGCCAAAAAAATTTTCTCCTTCGTCCAGATTCATGCCAAATTGCCTCCAACTGCTTGCAAGTAGGTTCTTTACGTTTTCTCAATGAATTTTGGACATGATTATGGTGTTTTGAAAGTGGAGAAACAAATGTTTAATGTGGACAAATGTAAACCCTATGTTTATTTCCAAATTCACTTCTTGGGGTTTTGAGGCAAATGATAGTGACTGTGTGGGGGTTTCCAAGCTTATGCTGTTGATATATATGCCTGTGTCATCTATTTTCAGTGGTGTCTCTGCTTCCACGCCCTCTCTTTTCCATTACATCACTGTTGTCATTATTATTGCCATTGTCATTTTAACACTGCTCATCATTCATGATTATGACATAGTCTCATTTTCACTTGTCCACGTCCTCCATTGAAATTGTCAAACACTGCAAGGGATATTGTCATTTTGTTCCTAACATTTTTTTTCCCCACATTATACTTTCTTCTACTCACTTGTCAAATCCTCTTATGATCAAGCAGTGTCTGTTTTTCATGCAAACCTATTTGATAGAGCCATTACCACTGTGGCTTTCCTATGATACTTTGATACATATGTGACATATTTGGGTTTTGAGCATACACTGAAACTTTTGTCTTCACTACACCTATATCACCATATATTTTGTCAGAAATATTGTTTTCAGCAGCATGTCAGAGTCAAATTCATCATATGAGCAAGGATATGAGCAGGACAGTGACTCAAACGTTGAGATTGATGTACTGAGATGGAGCATAGCAATGCACCGGTAGTGGTAACATATCAGAGAGGCCACAGAGCTTTTTTTGCAGCATCACGACGAGTACTATCTCCACCCAGGGTGGAAGGGGTCTCGTTGACTTCATCAGCAGCGCGAGTACTATCTCCACATGGCGTGGAAGGGGTCTCGCCTTCTACATAAGCGCAGGTACATTCACAGGTTCAGGACAGAGACAAAAACATGTTCTGTCATATGAAAAGTCATTATTGGGCCCATAATCACGTCTGCCGAGCTAAATGAAGATCCTGAAAGCAAGGTTGAGCAAAGCACTAAAACGGCGAAAAAGGCCTGATCCACTCTGGATTTTGGCCGAGGCTTCATTGGTTGGGCATGATACATGATGGAGAGTCTTCGCTCCAAATTTGAGCAAATTTGGAGAAATTTTTGTCATTTTGAAAAGTTTTGGTCTCAAAACAGGTTTTTCAGCCATACGAGTAGCGCGTCGACGCGCTCGCTTATGATTGGGACACTTGCTGGAGGAAAAATTTATATTTTTTGATTTTTCATGGAAATTTATGCATGCTCCAGTATGGCCAAAGCATTTCATCAAGTTCTGGATGATCAAAAGGGCAAAAAACACCATGAAAACACCTTTCTGCCACCTTTTGCACCAACAGGAAGTACTTCTGGTAGAATGAAGTTTTGGAGGGGCAAATGAGCTCCAAATTGAAAAATTCCACTTGGGTTGGATAGCCAACATCCAGGACTTTCCAACGAGCTATCATGAGCTCAATTTGGATGCCAAAAAGTGCCCCAAAGGCAGGCTGAAAGACGCGCTACACATATGGCTCAGGCGCGCTACGCATATAGATTTTTGGCTGATTTTTCATTTTCCAGCTCAGGATTTCGGCCAGTTGGACCAGTTTTGCTTGTGGATGTAATTTTTGAGTTATCTTGATGTAATTTTATGGTTGGCATGTAACTTGGGCTCACTTTTACCTATTCTAGAAGATTCACTCCTAAAAAAGTAAAAATCAAATGTAAGAATCAGTTTCATTCCTTTTAGAGGCAAGTTGTTTGCCGTCAGGATTCTAGCCCTTGTTTAGAATTAGTTGGAACCGCTCCTAGAAGGTGGAATTTGACCCCCAGAGGCGCGCCCTCTCTGTCTTCTTCAGCTCCTTGTCATTCTGATCCATCCATACATCTGATCAAAAGCATCAAGACTATTGCCTTCCTCGCCCCAACTCGAATTCTGCAAAAATCTGGCTTTATCCCCGGACCCAAAATTGTTTTTCCCATTTTTTCAACAAAAACCCAAAAAATCAAAATCAAACTTTCCTATCTCTTTACTAGCCTAAAATCATTATTCATTGTTCATTATAAGTCATCTCAGCCCCTCTAAAAACCTTTTGCCGAGATAGACCCGAAGAGAGCCCTCTCCTGTCCTCGTAGGGCTAGCTACGAGGCTGAGCGTCGTTTGATGTAGCCTTGAGTTTTACCTTATTTCAGCCTAAGGTAGATTTGAGCGCTAACATAGTGGCGACCATACTGGGGAAGAAACTGGTTTGCTTTTTAGTGTTATTTGATTTATAGCTACAGACGGAGTCTGAAGTCACGCCAGGTAGCCTTCGAACTACTCTTGCTCTGCGAGTGCATAGTAGATAAACGCTGCTTCAGTCGATCTCCGGTCTAGCTTGTAATTGTAACAGTTAACTTATAAATTTCCCCAGTACATGTATCAAGTTCAGATATGATGGTTGATGGTGGACAGCGATCAGACATAAGAAGGCTGAAATCTTTCACCTGGTGACTCCAATTCAAAGTAGAGACTCCACTGGAGGACTGACTTTTTCTCTGAGAAAATGGAAGGATCTTACACAAAGTTCAAGTATCTAAAGTGGAATGGTATTCAGGATCTAATCTGATTTCTTGTAAATTACTTCTTTGCTGGTCTTGAAGCTATCCTGAAGGTTATTCCGAATTTGTTGTATGATAAAGGCGATGAAAATCTTCACTCGACCCATTCAAAAAGTGTAAATGTTGAGTTTCCCTTTGATCCCGGTCTCCTTACTTTTCCCACATTTTATGATGACTCTCTTCAGAGTGATGAGCCTAAAGAAAACAAAACTGATCCCGCAGCTCTTGTACATACCCATATATCTTGTAAAATTCCAGATCGATACAAACCTCTTATTTTACCTTCTGTTCTTCATGCTTTCCCTGCAAATTATGACCTATATCTACCAAGATTTGACGGTGAATGTAACAATGTCAATGCTGAGCAACATGTGCAGAATTTTGAGACTTTTCTAGATCTTTTTGAAGTTGATGATGAAGATGTCAGTATCATACTTTTTGCTCTTTCTTTGCAAGCCCAAGTAAAGAGTTGGTTTAAAGCCCTGCCTGATGCGAGCATTTCAGATTTCCAGTAGTTCGTCAAAGTTTTCCTTGACAGGTGGATGATTGGACAGAACATTTTCTTGATTATAGAAGAGTATAATCAGCTGAAAAGACTGCCAGGGGAGACAATACAATAGTTTTCTGCCAGATTTAATCAAGTTTATTATTCGATGCCAGCTGATATAAGACCTTCTCCTAGATCTGCTTTCTTGCACTACCCGGGTGCCTTTGATCCGGAAATGGAGTTTCAGCTGAGAGAAAAGAATATTGCAACACTTCACGAAATGCAGAACAAGGCAATGAATGTAGAGGCTCATTTGCTGATCCGGAGGGCAAGGTTGAAGGAAGAAGAGATGAAAAACATGGATCCGGAGAAATCAACATCTCTAGAGGTAAAGCTTGACATGTTGGTAGGTGCAGTAGAAGAGATGATGCAAAAGAAAACAACAAAGAATGAGTATAATGTTGAAGCCCATGGCTCGCTGATTGAGGAAGAACAAGTTGCTGATCCAAAACATTTTGTTCCTTATCCCAGTTGTCATAGTGATTGTTTTATAGATCATCTTGAAGAAGAGAGAGCTGTTGATATGACATGTATGCTTGATGATGTGTTGTATACTGATGATTTGCCTCAGTTTGATCAGTATGATGATGATTATGTTCTCCAAACAGAAGCTAATCTTGCAGACGAATCAACAGCTAGTTTGTGCGAGGAGGAAGTTCACTTTCAGCAGCTTGAGTACAGGGATCAACCGATGCATATCAGCTATGACAATGATGAGGAAAGTGCAGCAAATTTTGAAGTAAGTGAAGGATCTTTGCCTTTTTGTTTTGATTCATTTCAGTTCATCAGAGACAACTACCATGCAATCAGGAATCAAATGTCAACAAGTCTTGATTTGAATCATCTTGAGAGCAATTGAAATTTTGTTCAAGACTTCTCATATTCAGATTTGCAACCCCCGAAAGCCATTGATTGTCAAGTTGCAGATGAGGACGTGGAAGCTGGTACATGTGATCAAATGATACAAGGTGACTCCGTACCATTTTGTTTTGAATCATTCCAATTTTTGAAGGGAAAATTGCATAGTAAATCTTCAAATGAGCAGTTTGTAGGAAATCAGCAATCTCTCAGTGTTAATGTTGAGGATGAGACAGATAACGAAATTCTTGAGCAGCCTGTAGCATCATATTTGCAGCCACCAAATGAAATTGAAGGTTAGATTACAGATGAAGGTGTGGAAGATGAAATACATGATTTGATGATGCAGGAAAATTCTATACCCTTTTGTTTCGAAGCATTTCAGTTTATAAGGTAGAATTTTCGTAATATATCTCAAGGAAAAGAGGAACAACCAATAGGATGTCATACAGTTTCAAGGGATACAATGCAGCAGTCTTCTCAATTTTTTGATGATCCTATTGCTTGTGTGTTGGATGATGTTTGCTATAAAAATTCTGCTCCATTAGTTAACCATGTGCCGGAAAAGAATGTTGATGATGATCTTATTCAAAAGTTGCCTTCATTGTCTTGTCTAACAGATTTTTCATTACAAAGCTCATTTCAAGGTTTGCATTCATATGAGGAGATTAATGAAGGAGACTTTTGTTCTGTTTGTAATCAACAACAGTGTTTGGTTATTCACGAAATTCAGGATCCTTTTGGCAGCTTGCTGCAATCACCAAAGAAAGAGAGCATAGAGGTGAGAAAATTTTTAAGATTAAGGTATGGAGATTATCTGGACCAGAGCTATGTTTATGAAGATATTTTCGCAGTATTCTTGCAGTCATCCAGTCAATTTGTGCTTTGCAAGTTTATCAATAGTCAGCTTGAGTTCAAATTTCCATGGGAGTTGCCTTTCGATTCTTTCCTTTTCCTGCGCATCAGAAATCACTTGGGAAGAAATCAAATAGCAGCCAGGATGCTTACATGGTTGCATTAGCTATTCCATTTCACTTGATCGGGTGGTGAAAAGTACAATTAGAGTAGGTTTGATGAATAAGCTCTGCTTTGAGCATCTTTTCCAGCTTGTCAATTATGTTTAAGTATCGATTCAATTCTTAGTTGAGTGAGAGTCAATTTGTGTCATCAAGTCATCAGTTTTCAGTCATGCATTTCAGTTTTAGTTTTAGTTTCCATTGCCCAATGGATGAAGGCACGGTCTGCTCTCCCAAAGATCTGCCGTTCTTGGCACCTCCAAGGAGCTACCATCCCCATTGGAGCCAATTTTAGAGTCATCCTTTGCAACTTTCCTTCAGTGATCAAACATGCTCTTACAAAGTGATTTTAAGGTGTCAAGGTCAAATTTTGTCATTTCAATGAGTCTTCAAGCAAAATTTGGTCACTAGGCATTAGGTCTAGGGGTTGCTTTTACTCCTGTCAAAGTTGTCCAAATGTCGGTCCATGTCACCATTCAGCTGAGTGTGCCATCATTCAGAGGGTTGTCATCATCATGTCAAGTTCCATTGGGTCATTTTACAGCTTTTTCATGCTTCAGTTGTGCCTAGGTAAGGTCCATTTCCCTCTCCTAGGGTTTTGGAGGTAATTTCTCTTGGATGGTCAAATCATTAGAAAAACTTGTATCCTGATGTTAATACACCTTCCCCTATCATTAATTTACCTTATTAAACACTTCCCATCACTGAGATCCCTCAAATTCCTCATTTTTGCACAAACCCTAGTTTCTTGCCACAACTTGGCAATTTTCTAGGCTAGGCCTGTGTTTTTCCCTTTTGGACCCCTTCCCCTCACTCAATCTCTGAGATTCCACTTTCCCCTGCTTCCTAACATCCCTCCCTACTTCCCAAAATTTCCCCAAGAATTTAGAAGCCCCTTATCCCCTTCATTTCGCTTCATTTCGATAAAATCCCTTGTTTCACACATCAGGATAAGTTTCACTCAAATGATGTTTCAGAGCAATAAAAGATGAATTTTGGAAAACTGAGAGAATTTTTTGTACACAACATGCCAAGGAAGAGAAACCTCCTTCACTTTTTACACAGGTATAATGGTTTTGGAGAAATGTCAAGAATATCGTTGCTTCAGGAGAATTGATGCACCTGCAAGAAGTAGTGTTGGGAGATTTGATTTTTGATAGGTTAAATGAACTCCAAATTTAAAAATTCCACTTTTTTTGAAAATAATACTCCAATAGCTTTCCAACGAGCTATCACACGCTCAATTTGGAGACCAGGAAGGCCTCCAAAAGCCTCATGAAACATGCACTATGTAGTGCGCTACGCATATAAAAGTGTGCGCTACTCATTGGGCTAGAACACAAAAAATTTTGCCATTTCTCTCCAACATCAAATTTTCTTGGTTTTTCCATGTTTGAACATCAGCAGAGGCAAAGACACATCAAGGAAGTGAAAAAAATGAGTTTTGAAGCCAAATTGTGTGTTGGGCTGGCGCGCTACGCGTTGGGTGACGCGCTATGCGTATAGCGAAATTTTTCAGTGTAAAATTACACTGGCGCTACTCGTTGGGTGACACGCTACTCATATAATCTCAGAGCCAGATATTTTCACTCCTGCGTCCAGTTTCATGCCAAATTGCCTCCAACTGCTTGCAAGTAGGTTCTTTACGTTTGCTCAGTGAATTTTGGACATGATTATGGTGTTTTGAAAGTGGAGAAACAAATGTTTAATGTGGAGAAATGTAAACCCTATGTTTATTTCCAAATTCACTTCTTGGGGTTTTGAGGCAAATGATAGTGACTGTGTGGGGGTTTCCAAGCTTATGCTGTTGATATATATGCCTGTGTCATCTATTTTCAGTGGTTTCTCTGTTTCCACGCCCTCTCTTTGCCATTACATCACTGTTGTCATTATTATTGCCATTGTCAATTTTAACACTGCTCATCATTCATGATTATGACATAGTCTCATTTTCACTTGTCCACGTCCTCCATTGACATTGTCAAACACTGCAAGGGATATTTTCATTTTGTTCCTAACAGTTGTTTTCCCCACATTATACTTTCTTCTACTCACTTGTCAAATCCTCTTATGATCAAGCAGTCACTGTTTTTCATGCAAACCTATTTGACAGAGCCATTACCACTGTGGCTTTCCTATGATACTTTGATACATATGTGACATATTTGGGTTTTGAGCATACACTGAAACTTTTGTCTTCACTACACATATATCAACATATATTTTGTCAGACATATTGTTTTCAGCAGCATGTCAGAGTCAAATTCATCATATGAGCAAGGATATGAGCAGGACAGTGACTCAAACGTTGAGATTGATGTACTGAGATGGAGCATAGCAGTGCACCAGTAGTGATAACATATCAGAGAGGCCACAGAGCTTTTTTTGCAGCATCACGACGAGTACTATCTCCACCCGGGGTGGAAGGGGTCTCGTTGACTTCATCAGCAGCGCGAGTACTATCTCCACATGGCGTGGAAGGGGTCTCGCCTTCTACATCAGCACAGGTACATTCACAGGTTCAGGACAGAGACAAATACATGTTCTTTCATATGAAAAATCATTATTGGGCCCATAATCACGTCTGCCGAGCTAAATGAAGATCCTGAAAGCAAGGTTGAGCAAAGCACTAAAATGGCGAAAAAGGCCTGATCCACTCCGGATTTTGGCCGAGGCTTCATTGGTTGGGCATGATACATGATGGAGAGTATTCGCTCCGAATTTGAGTAAATTTGGAGAAATTTTTGTGATTTTGAAAAATTTTGGTCTCAAAACAAATTTTTCAGCCATACGAGTAGCGCGTCGACGCGCTCGCTTATGATTGGGACACTTGCTGGAGGAAAAATTTATATTTTTGGATTTTTCATGGAAATTTATGCATGCTCCAGTATGGCCAAAGAATTTCATCAAGTTCTGGATGATCAAAAGGGCCAAAAACACAATGAAAACCACCTTTCTGCCACCTTTTGCACCAGCAGGAAGTACTTCTGGGAGAATGAAGTTTTGGAGGGGAAAATGAGCTCCAAATTGCAACATTCCACTTGGGTTGGATAGCCAACATCCAGGGCTTTCCAACGAGCTATCATGAGCTCAATTTGGATGTCCAGAAGTGCCCCAAAAGTAGGCTGAAAGACGCACTACGCATATGGCTCAGGCGCGCTACGCATATAGATTTTTGGCTGATTTTTCATTTTCCAGCTCAGGATTTCGGCCAGTTGGACCAGTTTTGCTTGTGGATGAAATTTTTTAGTTATATTGATGTAATTTTATGGTTGGCATGTAACTTGGGCTCACTTTTACCTATTCTATAAGATTCACTCCTAAAAAAGTAAAAATCAAATGTAAGAATCAGTTTCCTTCCTTTTAGAGGCAAGTTGTTTGGCTGCCTAGATTCTAGCTCCTTGTTTAGAATTAGTTGGAACTGCTCCTAGAAGGTGGAATTCAACCCCTAGAGGCATGGGAAGGGGTTAGGATGGTCTATATGATGTAATTTCTCAATAATTTTCAGAGGTTGGAGAGGTTGGACTCTTGGGAAAACTTTGGCACACTATTGTACATATTTTTCATATTTTGGCTAAGGAAAGATCAGAGGTTTTGCAGCACCTGTTGGGATTCTTGTGGCTTTCAGTTCTTGATTTTGTTTTCTCTCAGTTTATTGTAAGTTCTTTCATGTTTAATGTATGCCATTCTCTACTTATGCTTTTGAAACTAAATGAATGAGTAAATGAGGTTGAATCCATTGTTTTCAGTGTTCTGCCTTTAAATTTGTTTAGTTTTACATGTTTTTGCCTGTTTGGAGAGGATCCATGTTCTCCCTTGCCCTCTTCAGCTCCTTCTCATTATGATCCATCCATACATCTGATCAAAAGCATCAAGACTATTCCCTTCCTCACCCCAACTCGAATTCTGCAAAAATCTGGCCTTATCCCCGGACCCAAAATTGTTTTTCCCATTTTTTCAACAAAAACCCAAAAAATCAAAATCAAACTTTCCTATCTCTTTACTAGCCTAAAATCAGTATTCATTGTTCATCATAAGTCATCTCAGCCCCTCTGAAAACCTTTTGCCGAGATAGACCTGGAGAGAGCCCTCTCCTGTCCTCGTAGGGCTAGCTACGAGGCTGAGCATGGTTTGATGTAGCCTTGAGTTTTACCTTATTTCAGCCTAAGGTAGATTTGAGCGCTAACATCTTCTCCAATGAATTCGGTTCTAGAACATGAACTTCATGTTGGATGTTATCCTTTAAAGTGCTTATGAAGAGATGAATCATGTGTTCCTCTGGAATATCAGTTACCCTTATATTCAATTTTTGGAAGTCCTCAATGTGTTGCCCCACTAAACCCTTTTGTTTGAGATTTATCAATTGGCTAAAGAAGGTGTTGCTATTTGTATCCTCATAATGTGCTATCATTTCCTCCGTAAAAATTGACCTAGTGAATTTTTTTTTACGGGAGCAAAGCCATCGATACCATACAAATGTATTTTGTTCTAAATGTAAAGTTACGTGCGTACCTTTTGTGTGTTTTTCACATTATGGAGATCAAAATATTGCTTATCTGTAGTATCCATATTACGGGATCCTTTCCATCAAACTTCCTCATATCCATTTTTGGAATATGTTCATATCTCCCTCAACGGTAAGAGTTTTCATTTTCACGATTAACATTTATTTTGTTCTCATCACCCAGTTCCTCTACTATCTTTTCACCATTAGTAAACATTTCTTGTATCAACTTTTCCAAACCTTAATGTCTACTTTTTAGATCCTTCTTCATGTTTTCCATGTTGTCTTTAATTTTTTTCATCGATCTTGCTTCCATGTCATCCATCTTAGCTTCATGCCCACTTCTATGCATCCATCTTACTTCCAAACCATTCATCTTAGCTTCACGCCTTTATTCAAACCATCCATCTTAGTTTCCACCTTCCCAAAACTTCCATTTCATTTTTTGTTGTTCTTTTGCGAGAGCGAAATTTGTTGCACTTGCTCTTGTAATTTTGATATGTCATGTTGCCATTCTTCATCCTCATGAGTCATAGTAGAGCCTTCTAAAGGCTTAATGGGTGTGAATTATTTTTTTAGGGGCCATTTTAGAATCCAATGATATCTATTCTACAAGATGCCCTTGGAATCAATTCAACTTGATTCTTCAAACAAGACTTATGCAATTCAGAAAAAAAATACACACCTTTTA
Source organism: Pinus albicaulis (assembly GCA_034641835.2). Lineage (NCBI taxonomy): Eukaryota > Viridiplantae > Streptophyta > Pinopsida > Pinales > Pinaceae > Pinus > Pinus albicaulis. The sequence goes on from CM076582.1 coordinate 740,541,083, forward strand.
CTTGCTTTGAGGAGCTCGATATTGAAATTGAATTATATATTTAATTAAAAATCTTCAATATCTGAAATTCAGCCCTGTAGTAGCCCTCTTAAGCTTCTTTCAAATGCCACAGTTCTGAATTGATTTTGATTCTCCAAGACGAAGTTGTGTCCAATCTCCCACAATGACCTAATTCTGGACTGGTTTAGTAGAGCAAACTTGTACAACTTCCCACGTGTCACTGTTTCGTCCTTTGTCTCTGAAATTGATAGCCACGAAACTAAAATCCGTGCGCTTGCGACCAATTTTTATGGAACTCCAATCCGATCCCCAGAGAGAGAGTTATTGAACTTTTCCCACGATCACCTCTTTGAGATGAACTTCAGGAGCCTGAAAAAGCACTACCTTCCACAGATCATATCTCCAAAAATTTTGTGAACCAAACTCTAAAATTGTTTGAAGAATTTCCTCAAGATTTTGGCTTCGCACCATATGAATTTCAGATTCTGACCCTTCGTAGAAAAAAATTTATAGCACAAATTCCACGATGACCTGTTTAGGAGCCTGAAAAAAGACCTAACTTCCACAGATGATATCTCCAAAAATATTGCGAACCATGCTCTGAAATTTTTAGGCAATCTTTCTCAGGATTTTGGATTCGTACCCTAAAAATTTCAGCTTCTTAAACTTTGTAGAAAAGAATTTATAGCAAAAATTCCACGATGACATGTTTGGAGCAGCGAAACCCTAGAATCCAAAGCTCTGATACCAAATGTTGTGTAACCAGCTCCAAAAATAGAAGAAAAGAGATTTGAACGCCTTATAAATAAGCCACTTCAAGGGGGAAACCTCCAATACATTACATAAATGAAAAATTATTGGATGATACAATTTACAAAACCTCCTTTCTATATATAGGAGTCCATGTGGCCATAATGTAATCCTAGTGGGCCACAATGTAATCCTAGCCGACCTAACAATGATAATTTAGGGGCACAATAATAACAAAATGGGGGTTACAAGGGTACAATAGTAAAAATAAGGGGATTATACTAATCAAAATAAGGGACTATAATAGTAATATAGGGACCTAACATAGCATAACACAAAAAGTGATAAAAAATGTGTTGCGTTTCCATGCTTCATGGGGTAACATCATCATCTTGCACAATCATCTTAAGACCTTTTTTCTTCAATTCTTCTTGTACCATCTTCATCTGTGATTCCAAGTTTTTGACTTGATATTGGAGCTTCCTTATTTCTTCTTGTAGCCACATATTCCTCCTGCAAATATGATTCATCATCCTATGTAGGGGTAGTGTCCTATTCAGCATCTTCCCTGACTTGTCTGCCATTTCATTGTAGAAATATATTTGCTTGCTCACTTCCTTTTTAAAATCTTCCATCTCCAACCTCTCTTGTTTTAAATCTTCCAACTCCAAATTGGCTTCCAGAACATCTTCTATAGCTTCCCTCAACTGCTCTTGTAAGAGTTCCAATTTAGTATTTTCTTGAACCTTCTCTTTACCCTTTCTTCCCTTGATCAACTCTACCTCTACTGGAGATAATTCTACTATTTCCTCCCCTGATGGAAAATTCTTATTTTTTGGTTTCTTATGCTTCTTCTCTGACATTTTACCCTTAGAAAATTATGACCTAGTGAAAGGCTTCCTAGGTTTAAAGATAAACCCAAAATATTCTTTTGAAAAGTCCAATTTCTTGGCCTTAAGGCTCTTATTTTTAGACTCTCCTCCCTTAGTTTCCACAGGCTTTGCAACAGGAGTATCTTCAATCTCAATTTCCTCCAAGATGTCTTCTAACTTACCTCTTCCATCAATATGACTTCTAGTAAGTCTTTTATGTTTTTACTTGAATGCTGGTAGAAGTATGTTTTCGCACCACAGTCTCTTACACTTGTTCAACCTCTGGCTCCATAGGTTCTACCATAGGCTGTAGTTTTGCTTCATGATCAACTATAGGTTTAGCTCCAGTCTCCTTTTTTTTTCTTGGTGTATTGGACTTGGATTTTGGTGTCTTCTTAGGAGTGAGGACATCAACTTCATATCCACTCATAAACAGGAACATAGGCCAATATGTTTTTAGTTTATTCAATTCTTCCACTACCATCAATTTGATCAAATCATGATGAAAGACAGAGGTATCACTAGTTTCAAGTTTTTCTTGAACCTTATCTACCATTTTTCCGAAGCTCCTAAACAAATAAAAAGGCAAGTCCAGTGGTTGTTTACCTGTGAAGTGTAGCAGTAGTTTGAAGTGATACTGATAGACCATATGGAATCTACCTTTACATGTGAAATATTTCTGAATCACCATTAATAATTTGGAATAATTCTCTATGAGGCATGTTCCAGGGATGCTTGAACTCATATCCATGCCTTTGTGCTCATCTTTCAAAAATTCATCACAATTTTGAAACTTGAATTTCATCACCTTAAACCATGACTCTCCTGATCTTGAGATCTCAGTAGTCTATGTAGTTGTGTCAGGAGACACTTGAAATTTTTAAATACCTACTTTTGACCATGTACCAATAAAATTAAGAGAAAAATCCTTCGAAACTTGTGCATAGTATCCTTGTAACTTTTGGCAGAATCGAAGGCAACCTACATTAGATAATTCCTGTGAGAAGTTGGGGTCTTCCTCGACCAGTCTCATATCCATAGGCTCATATCTAACAATAGTTCCACCTTTAAGCAATTTCTTCTGTGATGTCATGTCTCCAAAATATGTTTTTGAGCTCCTTCCTTGACAATTGCAAAATCCTTTGACACAACACACAAATCCTTTGACATAGGTAAAAATAAGACTAAGACAGATGCTAGATAGAACCTAGACCTCTAGACTGCTGGAAACACAATTGAAACAAATTACAAGGAGGGTGATTATTTTTTTTTTAATTCAAAACTGGAATGAATAGGTGGGATGAATGGGTGGGAAAAGGAAATGATGAAAGGGAAATGATGACCAATCATGAGTATGAAATAAGATGAAAAATTAAAAAATGGAGCAATGATGGTCTAATATGCTTTGAAAAATACTTGATTTTGCCTTTATGATAGAACCACAAAATTTTCCCACCGTTAGCAAATAATACAAGTTTTGTAGTGCATTATGTGTTCAGGAGGGTGAATTCACTACGTAAGTGTTAGGATCTTCTGTAGAAAACCCTGATTGTTTTACACTGATTTCACTGTAGAAGTTGGTAAAAGTTCCCAATTTACTGAAATGACTATATTTACTCATGCATTATATTTTTTTGTATTTCTTTCTTTGACATTGACCCCTATCACATGAAGTATGACCCCTATCACATGAAAAATGACTTTCAAGACCCTTCACATATGTGCATTTTTTTTTTTAATTATGAATGAAAAAGACCTTATTCAACCCTAAGTGACTCAACCTAATTAACTTAATACCAACCTTGACTAACCTAATTTTTATCATGGATAACACCTTCCATTCAGACCATCTATCAGATTGTGCAGTGCTTCATTATGTAGAGATTTCATTGTCTATAGCTTATGATGAAGGCTTTTATTATGCAGAGGAAGCTTTCTCCGCACCTCTGCACTCCACATTGGTTATTCCAAAAACTTCTCAAGAAAATTTATTTGATTATTCCATTCCATATACCATTTATTCGAACCTTAATCCTTCTAAAAGTAGAGTGCCAACTAGTAGGGTTTTGGATGTGCTTCAACTCTAGCTTCTTCTTTCCTATTTTTGGTAATTTCCACACCATATTACAGGTATATATGTCTCTAGTTTATTTATTTTTTATAGTCACAGGCCTATATTTATCGTAGACGACTCAAGAAGTTAGAGGAGATTAACACTCTATGTGGCACTGCAGTTTTATGATTTCTTATGGCCAAGAGTCTTGTTAGGATAATGACCCTACTCTTACTACATTGCCCAGTTCGTCTTCGAAGATTTGTGCTCAGGTTGAGAAGTTCCAAAACTATGAAATCCACGAGAAATGGAAGAGAAAAGAAGAGCTCTTAAACTTATTGAACGATGATATCATAAAACACAATTATCAGTTGAAGTTAAAGAAGTTAATTAATGATGAGTTTTAGGCTATAGATTGTTACTCATGGTACCCTCCTTTAGACACTTACAACAAACAACAGCTACACCAACTGTGAAATTATTTGGACACTGAAATTAGTGAAGTCAACCATATAATAAAATTTCTAAAGGTCAATTCCGGTATGATATATATTATTTTCATGATTATTTTCTACTTTTTTTGGTGAACTTTTTATTTATTTATTATTTTAAGTTGTTAAATTTCATTCGTGGCTTCCTCTTAATATTTATTTTATTTTAATGAACCTTCAGAGATAAAAACTAATGATGTTGGGCCTTCAAATATAAACCATCCATAAATACAACACCAAATTATTGCATGTACTATAGAAACTAATATTTTAAGCGACTGACATCCAAAAATGGTTAACACTCATGCTTCTTAGCCATCAAACATTATGCAGCCAACTAATGGAGATTTATATTTTACATAAGGAATATGATTGGGGATTTCTATGGTGGGAGAAAATAATGGTGAATACTAGTGACCAAACATTTATTCCTAAGTTCCCTCCTGACAAGGAATCATGCAATGCTTGTGTGCAACAATACATTTATAAATTGGCCTTTACGCTTTTCTATCCCTCACATCCTCTAGGAATTCCACTTCCTAAATTACAAAATGAACAAGGCCAAAATCACCATGGTTTTTTGGTTCCATGATTCCCTTGGGAATGAGATTTATTTCATGTCGATATCATTTTATATTGCCAAGACAATAAAAAATCCTCGTCTCCCACCGACCTTTCCTACTGTTAATTAGCACAATAGCTCTCATCCACACAATTGTCGTAATACATAAATTGAAGTTCTTTATTGTTAGTTCTTATCTAGGGTTAAGATGATATCAATGAATTTAATTTATTCATTTTCATTTCTTTTAGGTGTAACACCTCCTCCCACATTTACCCAAATTCACAAGCTCGCCATGGTAAACATGAGAGGAGTGTCACTATGACATGACCCGACCTCCAAGTTCCAGTTATGGAAGTGGAGTTGACATACTGACAACTCACATACATCCCTCAAGAACACTAGATCACCCATAAGTCATTCCACAACCTCTGATGACCAGATCCTGAGTTGGAACATCTTTTTCACAAACTTAACTATCAACCACATGCACCAAAAAACATGCATATGGTTATGGGCCTCTAACCGCACTCATAAGCCAATATTCATGTGGTTATGACCCAACTCATCCATTTATTTACATGTGGTTCCAAAATCTGAGCCACCTTTTTAGGCTATCCTATAGGCCACTTCCCAAAACTCACTATAACTTTCCAGAAGCATATACGATATTCTAACAATGCCAACCATTTGAAACTTGAATAAGAACTATACCTATACATGCCTAATACATTATATAAATTTCGTCAAACATATGGTAAAAATGTAAGCTACAAGTGATGAATACATATATGAACATAGAATTTTGAATTTCACCTGTAAAAACCAAGAAGGCTCTAAGCCCCCTCTAGCTAGATGCAATAACACTTGTTAGCCGATGCATTTATCAATCATTCAATAAATTATCAAAACATGTCAAGATCCATAGATAATATATATCATATAACCAACATATGAATAGAATATGATCAACCATATCCCATGTAGCTTCATCAGGCCCAAAGTTATTCCACTGCACTTTAACTTGATTTATGACTTAAACCCAGCATATGAGTTGTTTCTGATGTGAAATACATTGGGTTCCGCTAGGAATTATCCCTTTGGCCCCACCTACAATACAAACCATTCAATCACATGATAAACATCCTACACATATCTCTTAAGCAATGAAACATGGAAAACATCATGGAATTTCATTGTTGGTGGTAGTACAAGTTTGTAGGCCATTGGTCCAATACTCTCAAGGATCTCAAAAGGCCCATAATACCAAGGTGCCAAATTTTCACATGATCCAATCCTCAAGGAACTCCTCTTGGGCTTGATGTGAAATTACACATGCTCCCTAACCTGAAAATAATTGAATGCTCTATGTTGATCTGCATAACTCTTTTTCTTGTGGTGTGTTTCCTTCAAGTTCCATCTCAACCAACATATCCAGTCCAATCAGTACCTTGTTCACAGGATCACACCAACTGATAGGCCCTATTACAACTCCACCCATAAAGAGCCTCAAATGGAATCATCCTCAAGGACTCTCGTTACCCATTATTATATGTAAACTCCACTAGTGGAAGATACTCCTCCCACTTTTGTTATTGATGCATGATGTACATCCTCAACATGTCCTCAAGAATCTTGTTGACCCTTTCTGTCTATCCATCTGTTAATGGATGATAAGTTGTACTGAAATCCAAATCTATCCCCAAACTTGAAAATAACTCCTTAAAAGACATGGAAGTGGCCTTGGCATCTCTATATAATATGATATTATTGGGCACACCATGCAATCTCACTATCCCCCTGATAAAGGTTTGGGCTACCTCACTAGCTAATTAGTAGACCTCACTACAATGAAATGAGATACCTTAAATTTTCAACCACAACCATAATGGAATCATTTTTTCTTGATCTACTCAACAAACCCATAATGAAGTCCATGGAAATGGCCTCCCATTTCCATTCTTAAATCAGAATAGGTTGCAACAAGCCATCTAGATGCTTACACTTGGCTTTCACCTACTGATAGTCCAAACATATCGCAACAAAATCAACCACCTATTTCTTCAAGTTAGGCTAATGATAGAACATATTAACTACTGTAAAAGTATTTTGATATCCTAGGTGACCTAAATATAGCTTGATATGAAACTGCCTCACGATAAGCTTCTTAAGATCACTGCTATCCAACACATAAATCTTGTTCCTCAATATGACCAAGCCATCTGACATGAGGTGATATTCCTTATCCTATCACCTTCACCCTATTTTCATAATGCGTGCCTTAATTGTTGGTACCTATCATCATGTTGTCCTACCTTCAAGATCCACTCTACAAATTGATCCCATAAGAACTCACTATTGTAATATGATTCACCTACACTCTCCTGCTGAGGGCATATGCAACCCTGTTCTCCTTGTCCTTGAAGTATCTAATCTCAAAAATCAAACTCACTGAGGGGTAGCCAACCATATAACTTGTTTGGAATTAATATTAGGTTGGTTGTTGGCTTGATGGGGCCTAGACCCAGGTTCAAATGTGGCTGCGTGAACCAAAAAAACCCACTATTAGTGGCGCTTTTGGCAATGATATTCTTGAGGGACAATGGACCATGGATTCAGGGCTTTCCTTCCTTAGAAGAGATTTGTAGAATATATGTATATATATCAAGTATACAAGCGTTGTTCAACACATTTGTTGAACTTACTAGTAGACTGGGTGATATTACTTAATCATGCATAAAACAAGGTAAAAAACCATAAACACAAATAAGCTTTTAAATTAAAGATCGAAACCCTTATTTAGAATAGATGTTTGTAAACAAAAAGTAAAGTAAAACACATCAACATAAACATAGATATAGGGGGATGTTAGAACTAGGTTTATGAATCTAGAGGGACAATGGACCATGGATTCAGGGCTTTCCTTCCTTAGAAGAGCTTTGTATAATATATATATATATATATATATATATATATATATATATATATATATATATATATATATATATATATATATATATATATATATATATATATCAATTATACAAGCGTTGTTCAACACATTTGTTGAACTTACTAGTAGACTGGGCGATATTACTTAATCATGCATAAAACAAGGTAAACAACCATAAACACAAATACAATTTTCAATTATGGATCGAAACCCTTATTCAAAAAAAATATTCATAAACAAAAAGTAAAGTAAAACACATCAACATAAACATAGATATATTTCAACAGGTCTTCCATTAATTGCTCAGATATTTCTCATACATTCAGTTTCACCCTGCGACCTCAGCTGCATACTTCCTAAGCTCTATGCGCACTCAATGATAGGAGCCTTTCCTCTAACCCAAAACCACATACTCTGACTCAAAACAGTCTTACATCAAAATCCATCTCATCAACTTCAACTTTGACTTAGACTACATATGACTTCTATCTAGACTCCTTATATAGATTTTGCAGTTACAATACCATGGTCCAAAACCATGGGCGAAGTTCAACGTTAAAAAAATATTCCCATTAAATTACATAATAAGGGGCTTTGACCCACCCCAAAGCCCCTAAGAATCAAAATTGACTTCGTGCTGTGTGCTCCACTCCTCGATCTATGGAGTCTTTCTTTACTTCTTTCTTTGAGGGGATCCCATGTCCAACATGCCCCCAACAGAAAACTATGACTCGTCCCGAGTCACAAAGGTGGTGCGCCATTGATCTTTGGTTTGATGCCGCTTAAGGAATTCTGCAATTGTGGAGATGCTTCGGCACACTTATTTTCAAAATCTTTGACTTCGCTCACTTGATCCATGCACGTCTGAATTTGCAGCACATGGATATTCTCATACTCCCTTTCGATAGCACAAATTATTAATACTATTTGTCAGCCATATAGTCATTTAAAACTTCTAGGGATGGAGTCATCTTTGTAAAAATTCAATCTGCTGCCATTAATATGACTAGGGAAAAATTATCCCTTCAACTTCATGAACTGAACTGCGCCTCCTTCTGTCACACCAGTTACAGTATATGGACCCAACCAATGCATTTGGAGCTTTCCAGGGAGCTTCACAAACTTGTTGTCATACAAAAGAACTAGGTCATCGTATTTGAACTTCTTTGACTTAATATTTCAATCATGCTAAGCATTCTCCCTCTCCTTTTGAACCTGCTGATGGAACCCAGCGATGAACTGATCCTCTTCCAACTCGAGAAATTGTGCCATTATCTACTCCATAATTTCGTTGTTCACCATATTCTTCACTACTATGATGTGAAGACTAGGTACAATATACTCCATCGACATCACTTCTTCCTAGCCATATAACAATCGGAACAGGTTCTGACCCGTCAGCTTCTTACAAGTAGTTCGGTAGGCCCATAAAACTACATGAATTCACAGATCCGGTCATTTTTGTTAACGTTTCACACCTTTTTCAGTGCATTCTCCAGTATTTCATTGAAGGCTTCAACCGTGTCATTTAGCTCAGGGTGATATGGCATGCTCTTTTGGTGACCTACTTGGAATTCTTCGGTCAAGGCTTCAATAGTGTTATTTAGAAAATGTGTACCCGGGTTTCTCATCAATATTTTCAGGCTCTGAACCGTGACACAATATGCTCGAAAATGAACTTTTCTGTCATTTTTGTAGTGAAATTCTTCATTGGTTGTGCCTCAACCCACCGATTGAGGTAATCGGTCGCAGTAATAATGAACCATGCATGCATTTTATTTCCTAGCGAATTGATTAGTCCCACAAAGTCAATCGTCCATTTATCGAAATGTTGCAACTTAACTTGGGGGTGCAGTGCCATTTCATCTCTTCCCGATGGTCTTCTAGTCCTCTAAAAAACATCACATGTGCTACAATACAACTTCAAATATTTATGTACTATAGCCCACCATAATCCAACACGCAGAATCTTCTGCTCAGTAGCTTTTCCTGCGTAGTGACCTCCAACCACTCTGCCATGTGCTTCAACCAACATATTTTGTCGTTCATGCTCAGGAAAATATCTGTGCAGAATCTCATCAACCCCCATTTTATATAGATTTCTCGTAATCATAGTAAAATATTCTGCCCTTATGACCAACTCTCTCCTCTACTGCATAGTATATTCTGCAAGTGTGATTCCCTTCAAGAGAAACTAAATGATATATAGGAAATGCTCATATGCAACCTTGATAGCAAACAATTGTGAATTAGGTAATATTTCCTCAATATTTTTCGATTCCTCTCCTGTCTTCATCCTCGAAAAATGATCTGGTCTGGCGTTTAAACGTCCTAGCTTGAAAATTACTTCGAAATGATACTCTTGGAACATCAATAACCATCAGAAAATATTCCTCCCCAACACAAGCTTTTTGACCAGGTACTTCAAATCATAATGATCAATGAACATTTTTAAGTGTGCACCAAATAGATAGTGTCTAAATTTTTATAGCACATATACCATTTCCAACCCTTCGCACTCTGTGGTGGAGTAGTTCCTCTTCGCTTTAGACAAATTCCTACTTGCAAAAGCTACAGGGTGATAAATATCTTCTTCCCCAGGCTATGCTAACACAACTCCCAAAGATATGTAGGACGCATCGATGTATACATTAGTCAAACAAGTACCTCAACCCATTATGTTCACTCATTAGGATGAACCTCCTTCCAAGAAGATAATGTCTCCACATATTAAATTCATGAATGATAGTTTCCAACTTAAGATCATGAGTCACATAGTTCTTCTCATCATCATTCGACTTCCTTGACTCATAGAATATCACCAGCCCTTCCTGCATCAGGACTTGACCAAGTAATTCATTGTAAGCATCCGTAAAATGACAAACTCCTTGACAGGATATGAAATATTCAAAACTGGAGCATTTGTAAGCAAGTTCTCTAGCTACTTGAAACTAGTTTAACAATCCTTAGTCCATTCAAACTTCTTTCCTTTTCTCTTTAAATATGTTATAATATAACAAATATGTGAGAATTTCATGATGAACCACATGTAATAACCTACTAGTCCAATGAATGATTGTACCTCATCAACATTCCTAGGAGTTGGCCACTCCATGATAGCTTTAATATTTTCCAGGTTCATTTCTATACCTTCCTAGGAAGAAACATGCCCCAAGTAATGAATTTGAGTTTGAAAGAAACTATACTTGCTAAGCTTAGCATACAACTAATGCTCACTAAATAATTTCAACATTGCTACAATGCTCTGCATTCTATTCCCCATTCATATAATATATCAATATATCATCAATGAACACTATTACAAAATTTTATAGATAAGGACACAACACATTGTTCAAAAATCACATGAAATTGGCTGGAGCATTAGTAAGCCAAGAAGGAACCACCACAAACTCAGAATGCCCATACCTCGTAAAAAATGCAGTCTTGTAAATATATTCTTCTTTGATGTGCACCTAATGATACCCCTATCTCAAGTTAATATTTGAGAACACTCCTACTCCCTTCAAATGATCAAACAAATCATCAATCCACAGAAATGGGTACTTTTTCCAGATAGTGACCTTGTTCAACTTCCTATAATCAATGAAAAATCTGAGAGTATAATCATTATTCTTCACAAACAACATTGGTACACCCTAAGGGAAAACACTTGGCCTTATGTATCCCTTATCAAGAATTTCCTTAAGCTGCAACTTCAATTCCACCAACTTTGGAGTGTTCATCTTATAAGGTGCCTTATATGTTGGTATTGGTCCCAACATTAACTCAATAGAAATTTCCACTTCCCTATGAGGAGGAAAATATAAAATATATGTAGGAAACATATCTTGAAATTGCTACAAAATCGTATCCTTCTTCAAAACTTCAGCATCCGCAACATCCTTCCCTTTGTCATTAGAAATATGCACTACAAACAATACAAATACCTTTATGCAACTACAGTTTTCTTACATAGTTGTAATCATTCTCACTGATATAGGCTTATTTTTTCCCTGCAAGATTATTTTCTCTCCATCATCATCCAAGCACTCAATGAAATTGTCATATAAATCTACCTTATTCCTATGAATGAACAACCAATCCATGCCCAAAAAAATATTGTATGAACACAAAGGAAGCACATTTAGATGTGATAGTGTAGACATGCCATTAATATCAAATGCACAAAATATCACCCAATGATGAACTCTTCTCTTGGTCCATGTAGACAACTACACCAACCAAGATTCTGCATGTAATTATTTATTCAAGTGAAACTTATCCACCAGGTCAGGACTAATATAACTATCGTTATATATCTAGTATCAATAAAAATAGAAATATCTTGATCAGAAAGCTTACCTTCCATCTCGATAATGGATTCTTGATGATCAACCTACCTATTATCCACTACTATATAGATCCAATGAATACTCTACCCAACATATCCAATTTTTTGTGTCTCCTGAGCACTATAAATCTAAGGTCTGCCACCTTGATGTGATGGGAAATATCTCCTAAAATTCTCTCCACCACAAGTCCAACACTGCAAAGTCTTCCTTCCATTGCCTTTGTTCTGCTCCTCATGCTAAGACCCATGTCCTCCATCAACTACAATTAATATTTTATTAGGTGCCACATTTTCCTTATTGCCTTCATCCTGAGGCATTCCTCACTTCTTTTTCCACTTTAATTTACACTTATCATTACCTTTACAATCCCACTTAGGTTCAAAAGTACGATTATACAACTCATAGTAATGCTTCAACTTTCCATTGAATTCCTCCAATTACTAAGGCTCATCATACTCAATCTGATCCTTGAATTCTAAAGGAAATCCACTGATGAATATTTGGACCATTATCTTCACATCCTTGAGGTACAACTCTAGAAACTTGGTCATATACCCTTCATCTATCATAAAACACATGTTAAGTTCATAAAACTCCCTAGACTTTCCATCTTAATATATTTCATACATGTACTTATTTCTAAATATTATTTTAAACTCATGGTAGTTAAAATCCTCTATTATGATACCTTTGACACGCTTCACATATTCCCACTAGATATCTGCCTTTCCATTGATATTGAAATTTTTTATCCTGGATTTCATATTCTCTATATAATCATGCAATTTAAAAATATATTTCATCCCAAGTAGCCATGCTTCTGCATCTTCTAGTTTCTTCAGCTCTCCATCAAATGTAAGAGTCTTGGCCTTCTTGAAATCATCTATAAAGTACTAATTCTCACTCCTCCTATAAGGATGATAGTGGTGATATACATGATGTCTCTCTAAACTAGAAATAGAATAGAACCCATAAGTACTACCTCTCATGTCAGGTGTATCCAACCATATTCCACCTTTAATTGTGTCATCCCTATTCGACTTGTTTCCTCCATGAGACCTACTACCATAGGCCCCGTTACTCCTTTCGTCATGTACACCATTGATCCTTTTCTATCACTTTCCATAAAAATATGATAAGCTCTGAAGTATCAATGCATTGAACTCTGCTTGATTTTCTTGAGCTCTAACAAGTCTTTCTTGTGCCTCAACCAACCTGCTACTATCTACCTTGCAACTTCTGATATTTTCCTTTAGAATTCTCAACGTGTCTGTTAAATCAGGAGAATAATCATATCCTTGTTTCTCAGTTTATTGGTAAGGAGAGTCAGATGAACTGTAGTCCTCCATTTTTCTCATCATATGATCTTTTATCCCTTGCAAACACGTCATGTTAGATAAACTTGTTAGAAAATTATATATTACAGAGCAATGCAACACGTAAAATATGCGGAAAACACAAGCACACAAAACACATAAAACCAGATAGAAATAGATATACGTGGTTCACCCAATTTGGGCTACGCCCATCCCGAACATCCAGTCCTTCCTTTCTATTATCCAACAAAATCAAGAGACGCAACCTACAGCAGATCTATTGTAATATCCTCTGTTCTCTCTCACAGTCTCCCTATATGTTTCTCACTCTGAGAATACACATACAATCCACATCCATAATAAAATACCCTCATACAAGCTAGGGGTTTCCTTCTAGGGCAAAAAACCACAAACTAGACATAATTCCTACCATCAGATTATCCGCCTAATGAACGACCCAAATTGACTAGAAATTACTATACCTTTAAAAGGAAATTTTACATATGTTTTTAGATTCGAGGGTGTTGATCATATGGTTAACATTCACTGTTGTTCCCAGTTTTGAAGTCTCTCTATTTGTGAAGAAGAATGCTTAAAAGGCCCATTTTTCCCTCCTATTTCATTCCCTCTAAGCCTCTATTTTAATCATTCTTCCTCCCCTTCTTAATTCCCCACTTACCCTTCAAATCTTCCCAAATCCCCTTTAAAGCCTTTTAAATTACCTTTGTTTGGCTTAAAATCCCTTTATTCCCCTTACCGAATGCCCTCTCCGGCCCTAAAAAGCATTAAAATTGGGCCAAAATCACTCATTTCTTATATATCAGGCTTTAGCACCTTTCGGCCAGCCCCCTTAACCACTTCCCCATATGCCCTGAGCACTAAGACCAAGTGTTAATGGCCTGAGTGCTAATCACAATCGGAGGAATCACCGGGAGCGCATTTCTTTATTACTCCGGAAATCTCCAATGTGATTGTTTTTTTTTCTATCGGCCGCGCTACGATATACGCCGTCAATCTGTAAAGATCTGACGGACAGCATTTGTCACGCACATTCCCATCGCCCCTCTCTGTTTACCTCTATAACTGACTGTAGACCGTCGATCTGTTGTCAGATCGAACGATGAGTGTGTAATCGCATCTACCGCTCCAATCGCAATCGAAAAAACCCAGTGCATCCCCTCCTTCAGTCCCCTGTGATTGTGATCCCCTAATTTGATTGTATCCGTTCATCCCGCTTGATCTAACGACCCTTATTTCTCCCATCCTGCTCGTTTCACCAACCTTCCTCCTTGCTGATTGAATCTCCACCATTGATCCTCTTCGCGATCGGACGACTGGCGCTCAATCGCACCGTCACTAATCACAAAGTTTAAATGGTGCCACCCTCTGTCCCTTTCGATTGCAATCCACCGATCCAATCATGACCATCCGTTTGATCCAAGATCAATGACCCACATTGCATCGCGTCTCCACCATAATTCCCCCATCGGGCTTCCCTATTAACCTCATCCTTTAATACCTGTTGTTGATCTCCCCCTGAGATCCAACAGCTCGCGTTCGATCGCCCTCCGCCCTTGATCAGGTCCCACCATACAAGCCCGTTCATATGTTTTCATGCAATTGACTTTGTATCCCATCTGAAGGTTCAAACCTTATGGTATGCACTAAACATTATTTCTCCGCCTATTCTCCACCATTACGCCAGCATTCCACAGGCCTCCACAGCATCCCTTCTGCCACCCCTGGTTTTTATAATTAGTTTATTGCATTTGTGCGGGGATTACAGAGTGGAAAATTCACTAAGCCTTCACAGTCATAACCACTGTGGTTCAGTGCACAGAGATAATCTTTCAGCAGCGGAAAAGTGTATTAGTAGCAAAGAGGATTAAAGGGGTTTAAGCCTGTTATTGAATAATTAACGCTTAACCCCGCGTTCAAAAAAAAAAATCGCAACTTGAAGACCAAATTCACACGAAACAAGTCATATCTATGTTTAATGTCAATAGAGCTCCGTTTCTCCAAAAATGGCACCTTCTTACAGAGGTCTCCATGCCCCCTCGAGCCCAAAAACAATTAATTACACTGACAGAAGCTTCTTAAAGACTGTCAGAACCAGCAGTTATGGAGTATGGAGGCCTGCGGACTTTCTATCCAGTTCAACATTTCCAGAAGGCAGAACAGAGAGCTTTACAGCCATAAAGGACTCCAGGGAAACATCAGAGATCAGATATCGACCTGATAGAGACCCCTCAGCCATACTATGAAGTAAATACAGCAATGCAGTGCCATTAAGAAATATGGGTGTGGACGCTTCCTCCATGATGTCTTAATGAATAAATGTAATGTGCATCGTCCACTCATGTTACTCGTTTTTCTCCTATAAAAACCCCCAAGAACAGATTGTAGGGGTTCTATATTTTTAGAAAAATATGCGGTGAGAGAATTTTGTATGCAATTTTGTTGAACTTTTATATGAATGCAAAGAGCCTGTTGGGTTTTAGTGATGAGGAGTTCCATATTTAACGAGGATTCTGGTCTTTGTGCTTCAAAGTCAGTAACTCTCTCCTATATGTGATATTTTAATTTTTCATCTCGTTTTCATCCATTTCGCTTGTATCATGTTCTACAATGCGAGTGGCTCACTATTTTTTGGTATGAATTTATCCTAATTGATACTCATGCTAGAACCTGTCAAGCCCTTTAAATATGGCTCAGGTGTGATATATTGTTTCATTTTCCACTTCAACCATACTTATGCTATATTAGCTTCTATGGGATGTTATTTCCATGTATGGATTCTTAACTCTGTAAGCCCATTACATGTTGATATTTGTTTCTAGATATCATCCCAATGACAGTTAGTATTATCTCAATCTTTCATATGCAGTAAACACCTTCTGATTATTCATCTTTGTGAGGTATTTTAGAACCCATCCCTCTTTACAGTAAGCTACCTTTGAATTTTCTGACACATTTTCATTAGAGTTTCACACCTTTCCTCTGCAGTATTGCTTTCCCTGTGTCAAGTTTCTGAAATTTTTGGTCCCATTCAATATAACCGTCCTGTTTACAAGAGATAGCGTAAGTGCCTATTTTTTATAACTTCCCATATTATATTATATGCTCCTTGCTGTATAATATGTCCTAGGAATTGGTCTTTCAGAACTCAAGGCTATCTCTAGGGTAGACAACAGAGGGCATTGCCCCCGAAACCCCCGCCGGGGGACCACTGGCCCCCAGACCCCCCAGCTGGGGGGGCTACCTGCACCCCCACGTTGCAGGGGTGTATAGTTTTCCTAGGGTATACATCCAGCTGAAACAAGGATCTCTGAATCGGGATAAAAATCAGGCTCCATACCCAAAAAAACTAAATAGAAGCATAATACAAATCGTACCTCAGTATGTTTCAGGGGAGGCTATCTCATCTACATAATCGATGTATATCTATATCTATATCTATATATATATATATATATATATATATATATATATATATATATATATATATATAATGACACTAACATATCAACATTATTATGATGAAACAAACTATAATAATTACCACAACGATGCGTGATAACAATAACCATCACAATGCATGCACAATTAATACAATGACAACTAGCATGCATACATGTTAAGAACCACACTTAGCCCATACATTCCAATCATTTGAACCTAGAAGCTTTGATACTGCCTTGTAACGCCTCCTCCCAAATTTACCCAAATTCACAAGATCACTAGGGTAAACATGAGATGAGTGTCACTATGACATAACCTGACCTCGAAGTTCCAATTATGGAAGTGGTGTTGAGACACCGAAGGCTCACAAACATCCCTCAGGAACAGTACATCACCCAAAATTTAGTCAAAAAACTCTAATAACTAGATCCTGAGATGAAAATTATTTTTTCACAAGATTAACCCCCAACCACACGCACAACATGGCATACATGTGGTTATGGTCTGCCAACCACACTCATAATATAGTCTCCATGTGGTTATGAACCAAATAATCTAGTTTTTTGCATGTGGTTCTAGGATATGAACCACCTTTTTAGGCTAGCCCCCATACCATTTCCCATAACTCATTGTAACTTTCCAGAAGAATAGAAAATATGTTAACAATGATAACCATTCAAAACTTGAAGAAATTAATGTAGAAATTCCTAATCCATGATAGAAATTCCATCAAACATTTGGTAAACATGTTAGCTATAGGTCATGAATTCATATATGATCATAGACTTCTAAATTTCACCCGAGAATCACCAAGAAGACTCCAAGCCCTATCTAGCTAGCTACAATAACACTTGTTAGCCCATGCATTCATCAAACATTCAATAATTGTTGAAACATTTCAAGAGCCAAGATAAGATACATCATATAACCAACATATGAACATAATGGAAACCATGGAAAATTGACCATAACATCATCAACATAATTACTACAAATTCTCATAGATCACATTAGGAAAACATCTCATATTAACATGTGAAAATTCCAACCAGGTCAGGGAAATCTATGTACCACCCGACCATAGATTGGGTTGAACCAAATATCTCTTTCAACCAATCACCCCCGTTCCATATTCCCAGTGTTAGCACTAAAAATGTTAATGGTGTAATCACCATTGTATCACTGTTTTCAAATTTTTTCTAATGTTCTAGTCCATGTCAAAGTTTGAGTCATTTTCAATAAAGATCATAAGTGTCTCAAAATCAAAGTAATTTTAAGTGTATAGGTGTTATTTATGTTTTAGGTTCATAAAATAAGTTAAAATCACTATTTTAACTTAGTGTCAAAGGCTATTCGTCGTTTGGGTAATAAAGTCCCAACCACTTTGTCAAGGATAATAACTATCTTGGTTTTAATTTCATTGTTAAATGCAGTGATGGAATAGAAGGAAGCTATTTCTCTAAATTGAAGGTCATATTGCTTACACATTGAAACGAACTGTTATTTCTTCAAGGACCTATTCATAGTGGTAACCCAGTGAAAAGAACAGCTATTTCACTGAGATTTTGGTTATCTCAATTCAGAGATAAATAAAAATATTCTTCAAGCATATAGGAGCAGTAGGGAATATTTTAAAAGTAAGGACCATTCATGTTTGAATATCATTGAAGACCCCTATGCTACAAACACGATTATTATTTTAAGTAAGATTAATTATTGTTTGACCTAGGAGGATTATTATTAGTGAATGGTTAATTTTCCTATGCAGCTAACCTATAGCTACCTCACTTAAGTCAAGCATAAATCATAGTATGAGGTATCAGTAATTTAATGATATTGTGGAGTGTTAAGCCTAGTGGGATGACTTGGTGCTTGTTTTTGAATTTCTTCAAAGAATGCCATTACTCCTTGCCATGACTACATGCGTGAAATCAGAGGAGAGAGCTCGGTGTTCACTCAATCAAAGTCCTCTATGTGGGCTACAGGTAAACGAAAGTCATTCCTCCAGCAAGAATTTTGAGTTTTTCAAAGCAGGAAAACTAGGGCTTCGTGGATGGTTTTTCAATGAGAATTGTACAGTTTTGTTTGTGAGTATTCTAGCTGTTGGAAGAATGGGGAAGGTGCTAATGTAATTAGGTCATAACTAGAAAATATGAGATTCATTGATGCTAGGGCTAAACCATAGTTCAAATCTGTTGGCTAGTATAAATTTCTACAAACGTTTTCTGGGGATAATGTGGCTTTAGCTCAGGCTTTTGTTGAGATCTTTGATGGTGGAAAGTTCAAGCTAGGCAGCAATACATTCAACATCTCTAACGCCATCATAGATCGTGATACAAAAACCTCTGTAACTAGTGAACGCTTGTTCAAAAACAAAACGTTGCCCACATAAGTAAGTCTCTACCTTAAGCCTCAACGTGTTAGTGTTAAGTGGAATCCAACTGCACAAATTTCTTATTTTAAGGTCGAGTGGAAGCATGTGATCACCACGGTCCAAAAATACATTACATGCGAGGGTAGGTTTTCCTCTGTCCACAGTTATTAGTTAATATTCCTTGCTCACACTTCAGGAGATAAACCTTTGAACCTACCCTAATTTCTATATAAATCTTTTCTCAAAATGTCCCTAAAGCTACAGAAAATCCAAAATCACTCTTTTCACAATTTGTATCATAGGGGGATGATTAAAATTATAATTGTATATCATCTTAGAAAGAATAAAACTACTTGGGATAAGTTTCTGAGAGAGGAAGGATTTGGTAGCATAAATTCTAGGAGAAGGGTAGGGAGGCCCAAGAAAAGAAACACCCATGAAAAAGCTAATACAACCCCTGTCTCAGATAGTTCACAACCCAACTCTGTCCATTCATCAGTTTTCTATCCAGCTAACCCTCCCTCCATCTTATTCAAAAGGCCAAATAGAAGCTCTATTAGGAAGGTTGTAAATCCTATGCCTATGCGAGCAGTGCCACTATTAATGAAGTTCATGTCAATAGCTCACCTAGGGAACCTCAAACCCTAAGTTATTTCATGGAAGAATACAAGAAGAAACTACAACCAAAATATTTTATGTCTCCTAAAAATTCTATGCCAAAGGACAAGGAGAAATAGCTTCCTCTTCAAGGAGCCAACCTAGGAAGAAGCTCTTCATGGGAGAAGAACCAATGGAAGTCAACCCTAGACTTCTAGCATCTAAGCCTATTTTGTCACTAGTGGAAGTCAACCCTAGTGTAAAAAGTTGAAGCTATGTTCCTGAAACATCTCATCAAGAACAACTAAGTAGTGGTACTTCTCTCATAGAGTCCACTCTCTCACATGGTTTTCTTTCTCTTAAGAAGGACAAACAGAAAATTTCAGAGCCTGTCATAGAAGAAGAGCCCACTTTGGCTCAATTAGCTTCTTCCATTGGCTCTTCGAAGAGAAATAAAACTGTGATACACTCCTACTCCTGTTATGAAGATAGCAGTGACCCTGAATATACATAATCTGAGTATGAGGAAGAAGAATATAGTAGATTCATGCATGGAGGTAAGAGGTCTAAGTTCATCCTAAATCCCTATATCAAGAGACTTCATATCAGGCCCAAAAATAAACTCATGCTAATCAACAGGTTGATTGCCAACCCTGCATTAAGAGATGAAATTTTCAATAATGAGGACAACCTAGAAGACAAAATCAAAAAGAAGAAAAATATTCAGTCAAAGATTCAAGCACAAAGAAAGAGTTCAGATAAGAGGGTGACTAAAGTAGAGGCCATCGGGATTTCTACCTCTATTCTGGAACTCTGATTAATGAAGGAATAGGGCTACCTTGGAGATACCTTTTTGGGTTAATGCTTCATGTTTCCCGATATAGCTTCTTTTTCTATGAAGGTAGTAATTATTTCTGAATACTAGCATATGATCGAAAGGGGTTTCTTTTTGGTGTTCTATCATGATGGTGACATCAAAGCAGATGAAGTGGAGGAGTTTTCAGTTGCAATGGATGCTTCCAGGTGTCATGTATCAAGTCTCCTCCGAAATGCCAGGATTCTATTTTGCACGTTTAAAGGAGAAAAACCACATTTCACACTCACTATTTTTACACTTTTTGTGAAGATTGGTTGCACCAGAACAAAAGAGTGGTCTTCAAATAGACTGGCACCTCATACAACCACTTCATATTGTTAGCCTTCATGATTTTTATCTTATTTTTAATATAGAAATTTGTATTTAAGTTTAGGGATAAGCCTCATATCTTGCACGAGATTGTAATAACTTTTGGAATAGATTTACTTCTTTTGTGGAGATGACAGTATCATATTTTTGTATATGTATGCCAAAAGCATATAAAGTAAAGGTTCATGGATTTAGACTCTTGACTCATATGATCAATACTCTTTTTATTGAATGAAATGGAAGGAAACTTCTGAGGACTTATTACCAATCTAGTGTGTGTATTGTCAATTTTACTTGTGTTTCCATATCTTATTTTCTTCAGTTCCAGTTTGTAATCCCTCATGATGTTAGGTGTTTTTATCAGTCTCTTGACATGTCCATGTGTTTATCATTTTTTGTTAGTCTCACACAGTGAGCCTTCTTGGTAAAATATATATAATAACAGTGGCAAGAGCATCACTCATGACGGTTATCTTTCATAATATTTCAATGAGAATATTGTAAGACTAGAAATAACTTTCTCTTGATGAAATATTGCTAAACTGGTACTTGTGTTAATTTATACTAAATGCAGTAGATTTATTCTTTGCATACCTATTGTTTCTTCTCTAATTTTACATTTTATTCTCCTCATAGGGTACAAATTCACTCTTTTCTACCACATCAGGCTCAAATACCCTCATTAGTAGAAATTTGGATTTGACTAAAATTTATTTTTAGTGGATCAGAGTTTAAACCACCTATTAATCCCATAAAAAAAAGCATTAAATTTCCTTAGAGTTTAGGATGTGTCTGGTGTTTTGGGAAATGTTACCCTAAAGGACTTGGGTTAATGAACCTTCACAGATTCGGCGCATATCATTACAACAAGGACTCACTAAACCAACTTCTATGAAAATAACCAGAATCTACAGGTTATAGACCTTGCCCAGATATCCCTCGGTTTAAGTAGATCCCACGGGTTGGAAACCCCCTACAACACTTTGTGTTCCTTAATCTATAAATCAGTAAAGAACCAACACAAAATCCTAGTTGTACAACATATATATGTTCTAGATGTTAGTGAAAATCATGCATAACATCATAAAAACAATATTAAATTTTCAATTGATGATCATTACACATGTATAAAATATTATTAACACATAAAAATCAGGAACAAGATGGCTCTTCTATTATTAATTACATGTACAATAAATAAATGTGAAGAGATCACCTGAAATATGCCACGGCCTTCGAGCATACCGTCCTCTGGATCCATCCAACCCTAGCCTCTCAAGATTTCTTCCAAGGATAATGCACAATGGATGTCACATAGGGCGGTGAAAATATCAAGGAAACATGGGTTTCCTACAAATATCAGGAAAGTGCATGAGGCACGGGAATATATAAGACTTAGATAGGGCTCCAACAGCGTGTAATATCTATATTTCTCTCTCTCTTCCTCCCTTAGGCCATTCCCTTGAGGGGATTGTATACTCCCTCAAATTAATTTTTATAGTTGGGAACAGTTAGGCCACAGGCTGGGGTGGTTAAGTTACCGGAAAAACCATAAACCCCGCCTCTAAAATAGGGAAAATATATATTTTTTCATGATTAAAATTTCATACGCGGTTCTTAATGTATGGACTCACGTATATACACAGAAAAGTCTGGGCGGAGTCACGTATGGGGTTTAGGATACTATTTGTTGAGAAATAAATCCAAGTTTGAAGGAAAGGGTTGCCCAAGGCCCAATCATCAAGTATGAGCTAGTGATAAATGATGCTATAATAGATGCCCCCTAATATATGAGGTCAGAAGGGATACATAATGGCTGAAATGTATTATGTGCATAGAAAGAACCTTGCAAGGACTAGAGAGGACTTCACCATATTTAGCCTTCCAAAAAACTAGTGAGAGAGATCAGAAAGATATCTCATGTCTGAGGTGGGCATACCCATGCTCAGTGAAAGAAAAGCATGCCCACATATGAAGTATAGAGCAAATCCAATATGCATACAAGTATAGCTGAAATGTAAAGTACACAGTGAATCATCTGATCACTGCCCGGAAGTACAAGTCAAAATCAAGTCCAAGTATCACATAGAAGACTGATCAATGATGTTGCAACTGATATATGATCACAAAAGTCACAACTGAATCTCCAAGTACCAAATCATAAGTGGTGGAACAAATGGTACAACACGCAACTTGGGAGCCAACATATAAGATGCCGCTGTGATGAAACTGCAACATATAAGGGTGGATGGTGTCACTGGCAGAAAACTGAAGGAACTATGAAAGTGAACCAAAGCATGTTGATGCAAACCTGAGGTCTTCACCGATCACCATGGCACAATTCTAAACTATGGGAATAATTGATCTGAAGTTTACCATGTGAGAAATCATTTGATTACCATTCATTGATGTATACCATTAGCAAATGCGAGACAACCCACCAACAATGATATTGAGTGTCAAGGTGCCCTAGTACAATCTATCAAGTGCGAATGAATGAGTTGAAGTCGAACACTTGAAAGAATATATCGATCAGGAGGCAATGATGTATCCTCACTGTCAATAGCGAAGAGTCTGCCACTGATGACTGCAAACACTAAGGTACTGACAAAAAAACTCTAGACCTTATTCCCAGAGAAATGAGTCAGAGTCAATGGAAAAATATCTACTGGAAGGAAGGAATTAAGGCATACCACATCAGTCCAGCACGAGTGTAACCTGTAGGCCAACATTTGGAAGGAATGAGATGAAGTAGAGTGAAGTAACCAACCCAAAGTACGTTTCCAACATGCACAAGATAAAGCTAGTGCACAACAGAAACCCTCTGAACCAACTAATAATGAAAGCTAACAACGAGGCTACATATCCATCGATAGGGTCAAATGGAAATCAAGGTACTGCACGAATCCTAGGTGTGATAATGTAAGCTGACGTCGAACACAAGGGAAACCACTCAGTCAAAGACCCATGATGATGATCAAATGCTGAGTACAAGGTCACCTATCAATGATGTAAATAGGGCCAGGGTGCAAGTCTAGGTTTACTCTCAGATCATTATGTCATAGTCGATAAGAGACAAACTCGTCGGCAAGAAGTCAGAGGAGACCTTCTCAAACCAACACGAGAAAAGGACCAAATATATGATGTGGTAGAACAAGATACTGACAAGACCAGGAAGGCCAACTGAAAAATGAGTCAAGAGACACCGCAGAAAGGCTGACTCAGGTTAAATTTCCTTGAACAAAAGCATGACTCATGTTTGACTATGGTATCAAATGATAACTTTGCATAAGTTTGTCATGCAAGAGGCATAAAAAAACCCTCCATATGATTGGAAGAGATAACTAATTGGGGGAGTACTCACTCATGAAACGAGGTTATGGCTTCTCCTAAGTCAAAAACTAAAACCATCCCAAATGGAGAAAAGACTTAGATTTTTTTTGCTGTGTTCAAGGGTGACAAAACTGACACTGTAGCTGCCATCAAATATGGAAGAAATATCCTGTTCCTTCTCTTTTTCATTTTTTTTTTTTTTCTGTCTTTTTCATATTCAAAGCTTGAAAAAGAATAAAAGAATGCTATATTACAATGGATAGAACGAGTGTCGTGACAAAAATGCTCTAGTTCCTGGGATAGGAACAATCCTATGCTCAATGCAAGGTGGCGAAAATTGGTAAGTGACACTCAGAGGAATGTTCCATCCATGGGTAAAGGTGTCAAGTTGCAGAAGCTAAGTGATTGCATGGTTAACTTGTATAGAAATACATGGTCAAAAGATGGCTTAAATATGAGTCCATATGAATCCAGCTAAAGGCCAAGATAAACAAGTAGTCAATATGCAATGCAGTAATACAACTCGAGAACATAAAGGAGCCTCTTGGGTAATGGCCAGAAAAATGACAGTGAAGAAGAAGAAGAATGAAGCTTCAATGCATAAGACATGGCAGGACTAAAGAGAACTCCTGAGCCTACAAGATTTGCAGCGTGGGCGACAGATGCTAGCGAGGAACTAACTAGGAAGCCCATGTAAAGGAAGGTTCTACCACCAAGTCACGATTAAAAAATTGGCAAGTGAAATGGGTTAAGTAATCATGACATGATGGGATCAACTTTATGGAAAGTGATCAGAATGGAGGCTAGTATGAAAAATACAACAGAAAATGGATTCCCTAACCTATATGCTAGTTCGAAATTAGATACCTGCCATGATAGGTCAGCGGTCATGGATTTGAAGCAAAAACTAGAACAATCTCGAATTCAGCAACATGTACCTAAAAAAATACCTTGCCCAACACTTACAAGCCAAATGGTTATACATCCTTACTCAAATTCGAAAAATAAGCATAAGGAAAATTTTCAAAAATTTTCAAATTTTGGGCATAAATACACCATTTGACTCACATTTGGATCATTTTCACATTGCAGAAATGGAGAAGGAGCTTTTGGAGCAAAAATTCCTTTTCTCAAAACCAGAGCAATCAGCCGTCAAATCGCACCAAATCTGTCAGGTAAGCTCTAAAATCATCCTTTTTATCAATTTCATTGCTATTTAAGGTAAATTTTTTGAAATTTTACTGTATAAAGAGATTTTTTGATGAAATCCTCTGTGCATACACGGGTTCATGTGGAAGAACCTGCGTATCACACGCGACTATGTACAAACAAGGTCGTGTATGCATACAGAAAAAAATTAAAATTTTAATCTAATAAATGACTTAATGATTTTTATCAGGATTTCTATCAGTTGGAGAGAGCGTGAACATAGTGCAATTGAAAAATGAAGTGATGGAAGACCAAACTTCATTAGATATTCTACAAAATTGTAGATTGCTCAAGTTTTTCAAAATGCCAAATATGAAAAGAAATGTGTGGTTGCTTCAAATGTTGGTTGATCATTGGGAACTGGAAGAAGATTACTTCAAAATTGTTCAGATGTAACTACACATAGAAGTGGAAGATATATATTTCAACACTGGACTCTCTCAAAGAGGAGACCCAGTATACTTACATAGAAATCCTGTTGGAGGGCTTACTGTAGAGGATGCATAAAAGGTAGGAACTTAGATTCCTATCAGAGATTTGAAGGATTTATACATAAATATCCTTCTCTTTACCATTGGTAGAGTAGCAAGATCTACCTCTCTACATCAGGATTCATGAACAAAAATGAGCATAGTAGTAGAATGCCTAATTCATCTCTTTGATTGGTGCACATACTTACTGAGCAATATGAAGAAACAATTAACTTCAATCTGAAAATCCAAGACCAAGAATTTCGGGTATCGTACAATCTTACTGAAATTCTTCTTCGAGAGGGTCCCAGGGCTTCGACCCAAATTCATCTCAACTATCAGCAACTCGAGAGATCCAAGAATAGCCCGATGGGCAGATCTGATGAAGAGATTAGGGGGAAGTGAAGTTCCCTGGACCACTTAGGATTATGAGTTCTTCCAATGGTGGGAGGAACAAGTCATCACACTGGAATATTATCCCTATGCTGGGATGGACTTTCGTGCTGATCCAAATCTAGTCCTACCACCCAGTGCAACATGGGGTGCAATCGGTGAGATTGCATATTTGATTTTTTTATTATGTGATTTTTATGATTTTTTCAAAATATGAAAATGAAAAAATATTTTTGATTGGACTAAATGACTTACAAAACTATGATGATCATGATGCCGACATGGGACTAGTCAGGCCTGAGGGGTACCCAAGGCACAAGCACCACAGAGGTGAGGCGGATGCTGAAGATCCTGGCAGAACACTCCATGTCGTACAGAGAACTTGGAGAGCTTGACTCACCAAGTGCATATGGCTACTATAGAGGACCTACCATAGGCTATCCAGAGACGGGTGGTAGCAGTACCACGAGATTGGGTGTGGTTATTCCGCCATGTAGTGATTGCCATTGTGTTCTATAGGAACACAAATGTTGGGCAGGGACCTTAGGAGTAGATTTATAGATATAATCGAATGACAGCAACATTTTTTGATGGTAGACATGATCGGGCATAAGCCCTAATTTTGTAGGACATGATGGTCCAGATCTTGTATATATATATATACAATGATTTATATGATGTGATGACTCAAATATATGAAAATGTATGATGTATTTGATATATTGTTTAAAGTATTGAATGATTAATATGCCAATCAATTGCTTGATTAGCCAATAAGTCTGCCATCCAATTGTCAGCTCAAGGAATATGAATGAATGTTATAAATTGAAATGATCTTTGTAACAAACGTACCCTCAAAACAAACTGATGTAAAAATGGGTCTCGGACCCGATATGTGTTGTTCAACTCCAAAACCACCAGCTATGAATCCAAGAAAACTACTAACGAATCAACACCCAAGGATATTGCCTCCGAGAGTAGATTAATCACTGCAGTGTATTATGCTACGTCATTTGAAGGAGGACCAATGCAGACATCTCTTGACACTAAAAACTGACCGGATGGATAATGGAGTACCCAAGCCACTGAAGCTATGCTTCTGGTATGTCTACTAGCACCATTGGTGAAACCAAAGTGACTCCGCGCACTCATCGATAATCTGATCTATAAATGGTGTTGGGTAGTTATATTTAGGACATTATTTATTTAGGTCTCTGAAGTCGATGAAAACTAGAATTTTTCCTTTTTTCTTGTCCACAGGAACTGGATTTGAAACCCACTCAGTCAAAGGAACCGGGTAAATAAACCTTGCCTTTAGCAGCCTCTCTACCTCAGCTTTGATAGCTGTGGTCTTCCAAAGGTTGACCAGACGAAGCTTTTTCCTGATAGGCTTATCATTTTTGTATACCTTGATCTCATGCTAGATGATAGATGGATCTATACCAAGCATTTCCTCATAAGACAAGGCAAACACATCTCTAAACTCTCGAAAGAGATCGGTGTAAATTTGAATCTCTTCAGGGGAACATTCAGCTCTAATGAAGACATTCTATATAATGTTGGGATCTCTGGAGATGTTCACCAGGATAGTAGTAGAAATAATAGCCATGTTCCCTTCAACAAAAACCTGTGATGGTGCTAAAGGGTTCAGGATTGGGTGAACAAGACCAGAAGACTAAGGGCTAGGAAAACTTGATTCAACTTCGTGTAAGTCTGGGAGAAAGTAAGACTGATGATGAAAGTAATCCCATGGTCTCTCTACACCATTCATTGCTTCAAGGATGGCCTCTTCAAATGGAAGAGTGGTATCAAGGCAACCCTGAGCTGAAGATGAAATAAGAGTCCAAGCCGGAGCCACATCTCCATCCAATTCCTTCGATGAAAGAGAAACTGGAATGGAATCTGCAGAGTCAGCAATAGAGCTCTAAGCAATCTCAGTTGTAGACATAGGAAATTCCATTCCACCCACCTGACCTTCTGCTAATGTGGAGGTAGGAGAAGTTAAGGTTCAAGGGTCTGAAAAATAATGAGTTCTGAAGAACTCTTTTTGAATATGAGCCCTGGAGGATGAAACAACATGGATATGAACCAAAGGAGGTGAAAGATCAAAAGTACCCATCAAGGAAGTGTACATTCCAACCCATTGATTCTCAACAGGTGGCTTGGTATCCTTCACCAAAGGAATGGTTGAGTCAGAAGATGCATTCAGATCTACAAGAGAATAATCCAGTTGCTCAACTATGACAATTATCCCTTCATGAGGGAAAGAAACAATACAAAATAATGAGGATGTTATGGCATCCATCTCATAGTTCCAGTTTCACCCCAACAAAAGGTTATAGTCTAAGCTTGCATCAACTATCTCAACTTCGATATTAACAGTATTTCCCCCAACACAGATGGGAAAAGCTAGAACATACCATCCAGCCTATGAGAATGACCATCAAACATAGTTAGAAGAGTGGTTGAAGGAACAGCTGCGGGAGATCCAATACTGTTCCAGCATGCAAGAGACATTGCACACGTGGAAGTGCCCTCATCAATGACTATTTGAAAGATATTGAATCTCTGATAAGTCGATCTAATATGGAAAGCAATATAATGAGGAAGTATCTTTTTAAAATTAGACATATTAAATGTGATCATAAGAGAATTCTTTGGATCAACAACCCCAATATCAGTGATCAAAGCACTCCGCTAAGCCGGAAAAGACTGGAGTACCTCTAATGTGAACATGTCACAAGGACTTTGAGCTAGATCTTCTACAATCGAGTAGTTTTGGGCAGCCTTGGCATTACGATTGATTGTCGAACGTTTTGAAGACCCTTTTGGCATCCGAGGTATAGGCTCAATATTAGGTCTAGTAATATGATGTGGCTCAGTACTATCAGGAGAACCCTTAGATTTTGAATAATTGGCTTCACTATAGTCACGAGATCTCGTAGCGATATCTGTGTGAGCACTTATCATGTATATGTTTGACATATTTTCCCCTTCTTGGCTGCCCCCAAAGGAAGCCCAGTATTTTGATTCACGCCAGCAACTAATTGCTGCCCTTGGGGAAAAAGGTTTGTTAGGATAGTCTGGGAACTAGAAGAACCTTGTTGAGCTAACAAGCGTTGTGCCTCTTTAATTTTAGGTCAAAGGTGCGTAGGATGATCTCCATTGCACAATTTTCATGGAAATTTCACCTTCTTTTTATTATCCTTTTTACCCTCTCCAACATGATTGTTTGATTTGGTTGCATTCCCCTTCCCATCCTCGTCCTTTTTCTTGTTATTCTATCCCTTCTTATTATCATCGGATTGTTGATTTTATTTGGGATTGGAAGTTGGACAACATTAATTTCCAAGGACTGGGAAGGAGTTGACATTGAAGGCACAACCTGACCAGAAGAAGCAGATTGTATGGACAACTACTGCAACTAGCTTATCAGTTTAGCCACACCACTATCAATCAAAAAGATAAGCCCATCACCATGAGGACCAAGTTTGGTTTTGGCTAAATCTAATTTGGAGTGAGGAGAATCCGGAAAATTTTTGTTAAGGACTCCAGACTAAGAATAAATCAGTTCTAATTGCTGAGCCCTAAAAATAGCCTGCTCTTCAGTAAATGTCCCTAAAAGGGACACATATTTATAAATTTCTGGCTATAAAGATTTTAAAAACCACTTGAGAAGGAATTCATTTGGAATTTGGGCTTTAATGAGCCTCTTCCTTCTTCACCATTCCTGAATATGATAAAAAATATGAGTTTCCTTGTCCTGCTGAAAATTGGCCAGGAGGTCAGTCCCGACATCATAACAGATAGGTAACTGAAAGTGATTTAAGAACATGGTAGCCAACTCTCCAAAAGTAGAAAAACTTCCCCCAGTTAACTCAATATACCATTTAGCAAAATTTCCAGTTAAGGTTATTTGAAATAATCTCAACCTAATCGAGTCGTCGATCAGGGAGTTCGAGGAACACCATAAATGGAAAGTGGTGATATGATCTTCCGGATACTCACCATTTTTCCCTTCAAACTTTGGAATGTCTGAAGGGATCTTGGTGGGTACCGGAGGCCAATCCGGACTATACCGAATAGTATCGTTAGTCAATTTCGATAGATTTGGCAAGTTTAACATTACCAAAAATGGTAAGTGAGGAGGATCCTAGGAATTCCATCCTCCATAGGAAGGATTCCCCACATTCTGAAAAGAATAACCTGGATTTGTTTAAGCACCAAGTTGCCAGATGTTGTTAGTAGAGAATGTTGGGCCATAAGAAAATCCTTGTGACCCAACATTTAGAGAAGGACCCCCCCCCCCCCCCAACATAGATTTACTATACACAAGACCATTCCCTCCAACTAAAGTAGTGAATGAAGAGGAAAGCCCTTGGTAAGGGTTCCAAGCATTTGCAAACGAAGAAAAAAGCCTAAGAAGTACTCGATGAAAGGAAAGGAACATTCCCTTGCTGACCAACGAGAAACTGACTCCCTGCTCCTAATGCTGTAAAAATAGGGTTCCATCTTGTAAAGACATTAAAACTTTGACCTCCCAAAAAAGGATTGAAAACTTGAGTCTGAGAGGTAAAAGGCAAAGATCCTAAGGAAGGGTTTGAATGAGGGATGTGCCCACTTCCAAAGGGGAACCCTTGAAATGAAGCTAACCCACTAGCCATAGAAGGAATGGGTGTGGAGACAGCTGCAGCAACAGGAAAGGAGAAAGAAGGAATTCCACTAGTGGGAATTCCATAAGAAAAGGGACCAAATTGAGAAGCATGTGCTTGGGTGTTTTCAGAGCCAAAAACAACTGCACTAGAAGTGATCGTAGATATAGAAATAGTGCCCCCTCCTTCAACTAAAAGAGGAGTCTGAACACTTGCAGTGTTCATAGCCAAAATTGTGTTCCTAGTCATGGCCATCGAAATAAAGGAATATGATGGAAAAGGAATATCTAATCCCTGAGACTCGGGTTCGATGTACTGAATAATGTAAGGATAACTAGAAGGAAGAGGAGATGGAAGAGACTCATCAGGCTGAGCGACTTCTTCAATCTCTACTTCTTCTGCCAGAAATACAACTCTAGATATGGGTGGAGCACTCCTCTCTATACTGACACCAACACCAGAACCACCCACATAAAATTCAAGCCCTGATGGAGGATCTCTCTTCGCTACGCTTGAAACCACCGGGTGAAAATTGCCCTCTGAATTACTCCTACGCCTTCTTGAATAAGGTTCGGCACTTGCGAGAGACAACCCACGAATCCTACTCGATCGATGAGGCGATCAGTCAGCCACTTTAAGAGATTAAATTTAGACTCAAAAAATATATGAAGCTAAGCAATCTAGGAGAAAAGAGCACACTCTAAAAGTTTCCTAAGATGCAACCAGGCAAGCAGCTCTCAAGTGTTTCCGCTTCGGGTGATGAGGAACAGACACCAAAATACAAGACAGCAAAATAATAGGACCTTCCGAAAATATTCTGGGGTAATTATGCCCTAGGCCTACTAGCAAAGGTAACAAAAACAGTTACGTTGACCTCCTAAAAATAGCCTTTTCCGGTGCAAGTCCCCAAGCTTCGGAAGGGCACCCTCCAGAAGTACTAATGGAAGTGATGCAACATTTGTCTCAAGTACCACGGGTATTCCCCCCCCCGCGGTCACCTGTGTAGTCCCTAGGATAGGCAACTAAGGGCACCAATCTGTATCAGTAGCTGAGCAGAATGGTCTTAGGTCAAGATTCAACAAATAGGAGAGGGGGTATCTCTCTTCTCTGCCTACACTATCCCTCGCACTTGACTCTTTGGAGGAGAGATTTCCCCGTTCACTTAACGGTGTTGGATTTCACTCATTAATAAACATTCTATTTTTAACAATTTGAGCAGCCTTGGAGAGTTAACTCTCCACTCACCTAATCCAAGGCCCTACAACCTAGCTAGTTGATGTATGATTAATGACAATAATATAGAAACTTCTAGTTTCTTTTAATTATATTGCTTGCTTTAAATTGGTTTTTACTTAAGTTAAGGGCACATGGAAGTGAAAATGATGGTGTTTTATGACGCATAAGAAATCAATGAAAACCTCGTTACATGCAAATGCAACGATTTCCTTTCGATGAAAAGTGATCTCTACATGGGTTCTACGAAACTAATAAGCAAAAACTTTATTTTTTCTTTTTATACACTCACACTTCACACAATTTAGAAAGTTACAAAAAAGACTAAAATGCTCAAATGCACTTAATGTAAACTACCAATGATATGCAAATCCTAAGACGGTAATTCTAAAGAAGCAAGAAAGAGTCCCTAGCAAGACAATGGTTCAATCAATTTTTGACAGAAGACAAGGCCAGTTCCAAACATAACTCCTATGCATAAGAATGCCAAAAATTCACTTGATACAAAAGAGTGAAAGAAAAAGAAGACTTCTTTCACAATAAAGCCAAGAACCAAAGACTAGAAACCAATGAAAAAGCTTCAAAATATGTAATAAAACCATAAAAACAAACTGAAAGCAAAAGCTACGGAAAACACAAAATGTTTTTAGGCTTTTTACTTATAATGGAAAAAAAGAGATTTCAAGAAGACAAACAAAAACTACCCAAGAATTGCAATCAAGCCAAATGAGTCTCAAAAAAGGCTCCAAAAGTGCTCAAGCCAACTATGCTACTTTCGTAGCAGGACTTAAATGGGAAAAAAGAACCAAGAAACTCAATCAATTGATTCAGCACAGTAGCACAATCTTGTAACGAACAATCACTCAAAAAACCAAAAAGAGATTCTTCAAGATTCACAACAAGACAAGTCCAAGAAATCAAGAAAACCAAAATAGACCAAGGAGGAAAAAACCATAAGTGAGGCAATGCATAGGGCCAAGAAGAGCAAACAAGCAAAGGCTCACTATTCTGATAGGTCGTAACATCCAAGAACTTCAGGAAAATCTCTTGGCGCTTCAGCCGCAATTGCAAACACACAAAACAAGGCAATTCACCAAATGGCTAGGTTTTCACAAAAACAAGAGAGAAATGGATATGAACTCACCATAAACACAGTCCAGAGACCTTAAAGCCACCACAGGAATGGTTCAACACAGACAGAAAAGACTACAGAGGCTGAAAACTTAAATTTTTAAATTTTTATAGCCATACGTGGTTTTTCAGTGTGCAACTAGCATGTATACGCGACTGTAACCAAGGAAACTCGTGTATACGCAGGTCCCTTTGGAAAACATAGGAGATATACGTGAATGTGAAAAGAAAATGTTGCATATGAAAATAAATATAAAGAAAAAATAAAAATTCAAGCCTGATCAAGGGACAAGGTCTTTTGTCTGGTTGGAAAAACGCTTACTAGACTGTAAAAAGTGATGAAACCTGTTAGGAACCTACAATACATATAAAAAAACCCAAACGGTAAATCACAAGAATGTGATCCCCAGTGGAGTCACCATTTTTGTTTCGGGAAATGTTACCCTAAAGGTCTTGGGTTGATGAACCTTTACAGATCAGGGGCATATCATTACAAGAAGGAATCACTAAACCAGCTTCTATGAAAATAACTAGAATCTACAGGTTGCAGACCTTAACTAGATATCCCTCGGTTGAAGTATATCTCGCGGGGTGAAAACCCCCTGCAACACTTTGTGCTCCTTAATCTATAAATCAACAAAGAACAAACACAAAATCCTAGTTGTACAACATATATATGTTCTAGATGTTAGTGAAAATCATGCATAACATCATAAAAACAATATTAAATGTTCAATTGATGATCATTACACATGTATAAAATATTATTGACACGTAAACATCAGGAACAAGATGTCTCTTCTATTATTAATGACATACAGTAAATAAATGTGGAGAGATCACCTGAAATCTGCCACAGCCTTTGAGCATACCGTCCTTTGGATCCGTCCAGCCCTAGCCTCTCAAGATTTCTTCCAAGGATAATGCACAATGGATGTCACATAGGGTTGTGAACATCTCAAGGAAACAAGGGTTTCCTGCAAATATCTAGGAAGTGCAAGAGGCACAGGAATATATCAGACTTGGATAGGGCTCCAACAACATATAATATCTATATTTCTCTCTCTCTTCCTCCCTTAGGCCATTCCCTTGAAGGGCTTTTATACTCTCTCAAACTATTTTTTACAATTGGGAACAATTAGGCCACAGGCTGGGGTGGTTAAGTTACTGGAACAAGCATAAACCCCAGCTCTAAAATAGGGAAAATATATATTTTTTCATGATTAAAATGGCATACGCAGTTCTCTATGTATGGACTCGCGTATATATGCGGAAAAGCTTGGGAAGAGTCGCATATGGGGTTTAAGATACTATTTTTTGAGAAATAATTCCAAGTCTGAAGGAAAGGGTTGCCAAGGCCAAATCATTAAGTATAAGATGGTGAGAAATGATGCTATAACATCTGTTCAGGCGCTTGATGCAGTCCAAGTGTTGTTTCCAGCACCAACATCTTTTGTTGCATCTGTCAAGAGACGAAGGCCTTGAAACGAAGTATTCTCCCGATGTATCTTATTTTGAATTGCTAAATGTAAATTTTTAAAGGTGAATAAGAATTGATGACTTGAAGAAGACTGCAAATTAGTTCACCTGGTTACTCCACAGAGAGGAAAAGGGG
Source organism: Pinus albicaulis (assembly GCA_034641835.2). NCBI lineage: Eukaryota > Viridiplantae > Streptophyta > Pinopsida > Pinales > Pinaceae > Pinus > Pinus albicaulis. The sequence continues at coordinate 740,576,090 of CM076582.1, forward strand.
TTTCAAGACCTCCAACTACAAGGAGAAATCAAAGATCACCTGGTATGACCGCAGTTGTAGACCCAAAGAATATCATTAAAGATGTAAAAGGAAAAAAAAATCAGTTGAGGCCACATCTCAGTAAGTGAAGAAGGTACACAAAAAATACATTCCAAAGAAAAAGGTACCCTCATCTACTTTAGAATCAAAAGAATTTTAAGTTTCAAAAGATCTTGCTGAAAATATAAAATTGAAACTGCTTCCCTAGAAGATAAAGTAGATGTTGTTAACCTAATCTCAACTGAAAGTTTTTCTCATTCCTCAATTGGTAAATCTAAAATTAGTAAATATGAAGTATGTACTATTTCAGTCAAAGAGGAAAAAATAGAGTTATTAAGTGTCAATAAGGAAACCGAAGAGTTTGTGCTAACTGAAGGGGAGTTAGAGAAAGTATTGGCAATATCACCTTTTCTTGATAGGGATGTTTTGACTGAATAAGATTTTAAAACCATTTTAAATTTCCTCCAAACTCATCTTGAATACTAGTTTTTCATCACTCCTTAGCAAGAATATTTTCCTTTGTCTAGAAATCCAGATGTTGGGTCATCCCCTTATCATCCGCTTGAAGAGAGTGTTCCTGAAGGCCTCACATTCAACTTATCTGACTTCATAGCTTAGAAAAATAAAGTTGAATTAACCTCATCCCCTTGAGAGACAAATTTTGAATATGATTCTTCTGTAGAAGGTGAAGTCAACACATCCTCTGTTCATCTCTTTGAGAATCCACTATTTTCAATCCCCAAGCCTAAAGAATCAACTCAAGATTTCCAATTTTATGTTGTCCTAAATCAAATTCAGAATCTACAAATTGTAATTCCTATTTCCCAAACAGCTACATCAATTGGTCATCCATCAACTCTACATCAGCAAAATATGGCTCAGCCTGCCCTTACAAGAATGTAGCAGATAGTGGCTACAATATATGCACCACTTGCTCTTCATCAACTTTTGCATCCACTCCCTTAAGGAGATTACTTGAAATATCTTTTGAAATATATCGGGGAGGGAGAAGGAGTTTCTGCTAAGGAACAATTAGTGGCTTTCTATAGTTATGCTGACAACCAGAATGTCGAACATGAAGATGTCTGGTCAAGACTCTTTGTTCGGAGCTTGGATGGTGAAGCTCATAAATGGTTTAGAAATTTTCCACCAAACTCAATAACAGGAATTGACGAATTGGAGTAAATATTTGTGAAGCAATTCGGTTATAGGAAAGACTATGTCTATTATCTTACAGAATTTGGAACTCTAAAGAAGAAACCAAATGAATCATTGGTTGAATTTACCAAGATGTTTAATAATATTTATCAGAAAATTCCCGAAGAAATTAAGCCTCCTGAGACTACAACTATGATAACTTTTGAAAATTCTCTAGATTCTGATTTTTCTTTATGGCTAAGGGTTGAGAAACCACAGACATTGATAGATATGAAAGAGGCTTCAATTGGAGTGCAGTCTAATCTCTTGGCTTCTAATAAATTGAAAATGGAGGAAGAAAAGGCAACAAAAGACAAAAAGAAGATGAAAGAAGAAAAACCTTCTTCTTCTAAGTATCTTACAATAGAAGAAAATATCGATCAAATGTCCAATTTGATAAAGGAAATTGCCTCTAAAATGACAAAATTAGAGCTAGAAAACAAACTAGCTGTTGGAGCCAATCAAAATGAGGCTAATAGAAATCAGGCTCCCTTCAGGAGACCTTTTCAACCTAAAAAAATCCTATACTGCCCAAGGAGGAATGCTGATGATCAAAATTTTCAGCCTCCTATGAATAATTTTGTTGAAGAAGAGTAGCGAGAACATGAGGAAGAAAAGGAAGAAATAAACCTTCTAGGAGAAACTTCACAGTCAACTTGTTTTACTTTGCAAGAATATGAAGACCAGTCAAGGATATATCGAAATTATCCTTTGAGTTCTAAATGCCACGTTCAACAACCTCAACAAAAATAAGATTCAGAGAAACAAGCTGCCAAGCAGAAGGCCAAAGTCAATGAGGTTCCTCCACTTCAAAATTCTGCCCCAATTGTCAAAATCATTGCAGAAAATAAAGAATTAGTTCCAATTCATTTTAGTTTCAAATCTTAATTGAATACAATGAAAATTCTGGTCCCATTTCCTCAATTGTTGGAAAATCCAGCATATAAAGAGTATTTTAAAAGTCTACTACAACCACCTCTCTCTCTCTATTTTGTCAACCTTGAGGATGAACATCCCACTATTTATCTAGGTTGTCATGTCCAAGACCAAAATGATTAAAACTCACCACCTTTCTACCTATCACTTAATATACATGAAAAATTGTTGCATAATTGTATGTTAGATTCTAGGGCTTCTCACAATCTCATGCCAAAGAAAGTGATGGATGAATTGGGATTAGAGATCACCAAGCAATACCATGACCTCTACACCTTTGATTTTAGAAAATTCAAGTGCCTAGGATTAATTAATGACTTGGTTGTTTCTCTTACCCAACTACTTATGAAAAGCTTAGTGGTGGACATTGTAGTTGCGGACATTCATTCTAGATTTGGGAGGCACCCTTCAGATGGACATGTCATATGCCACCATCCTAGTGTTTGGAGGGGAATTCAGAAGGCTGTATAGGGCAACCCAAATGGCCTACATCATTAGTGACCAGCATAATCCTTCAAACCATCCCATATATGTCGAAGAAAATGAATTGGGGTCATCAATACTACACATTTTTGCTGATGATAACAATTTCCAGCCTGAAATAACTAAAAAACAACACTTTCAAGGTACAAATGAGTAGCATTTAGAGGGAGGAAAGATCTAGAAATTGAACTTTGATGGAGCCTCATCAAGAGAAGGATCGAGAGCTGGTGTAGTCCTCTTTTCTCCCACTCAGCAAAGGGTAACTATATCATATAAATTGAAATTTTCTACCACTAACAACACTACTGAATATGAGGTGCTTGTGTGGCATATGAAGGCAATGAAAGATTTGGGAGCAGAGCAGCTAATTGCTTTTGATGATTCAGAGTTGGTGATAAGGCAGGTGAGAAACAAATACCAAGTGAAAAATTCCAGGTTGAAAAATTATGGGAATGAATTCTAGGACTTGATTAAGCATTATTTTTCAGAATTTAATATACATTTGTCACTAGAGAGGAAAATTAAATGGTTTATTCACTAGCTATTGCTGCTAGTAATTTCAAAGTTCCTTTAGATGTCAAGACAACCTATGATGTTCAAATAAAAAAACAAGCCTTCAATTCCTGATAAAATCAAATAATGGCAAGTATTTGAGGATGACAAGGAAATTCAAAAAAATTTAGAGTGTGTTGAAGAGTTTTCAGACATACAAATTGATGATGAGCAGGACATTGCTGAAAATCAAAATAGCAGGCCTTTTAACAAAACCATGGTTGGGAAGAACATTATAGATATGAAAACTAACTATATTCCTAAATGCCTAGTTCCTTTAGAAAGATTGTTCGACAATAATGATGTTTTTCTCAAGCTTGAAAGTAAATTTGATGGAGAGAGCACAACTGAATCTAACATTGGCATAGAAGATTAGCCAAAATTAGTCAAAGTGTCCAAATTCCTTTCTGTTGAAACCAGAACAAAATATATCAAGCTACTGAAATAATTTTCTGATATTTTTGCATGGCCTTATAGTGAGATGAAAACTCATGATAGAAGCATAATGGAGCACAATATTCCTTTGAAAGCATATGTAAAGCCTGTAGCACAAAAAATCAGACATATTAATCCCATGTTGCTCTCAATCATTGAGAAAGAAATCAGAAAATTATGAGAAGAAAAATAATTCCGCCTTTGATATTTTCTAACTAGGTAGCTAATATAGTCCCGGTTTTAAAAAATAATGGAGAGATAATAATTTGTGTCAATTTTTGCAACCTGAACTGGTGTTCATTAAAATATAACTATCCACTACCCAAGATGGATTATATTTTGCAGAAAGTTATAGGGTCAAAAATATTGTTAATGATTGATGGCTTTTCAAGCTATAATTAGATTTCAGTTGACACGCAAGACAGAGAAAAGACAACATTTACCACACCCTGGGGTACATTCATTTACAACAAAATGCCATTTGGTCTGATGAATGCAGACACAAATTTTCAGTGGGCAATGGGTATTTCCTTTGCGGGAGAAAAAGACAGATTTTTAGTCATCTATTTGGATGACATCATAGTCTATTCAAAATATGATTAAGACCAATTGAAACATTTGAAACAAGTTTTTGACAAATGCAGAAAGTTTGGTTTGTCCCTGAAATAAAAAAAGTCATCCTTTGTTGTCCAAGAAGGGAAATTATTGGTAAATATTGTAACAAAAAGTGGTATCTGTATTGATCCTAGAAGAGTAGAAGCTATTGAAAAGATTGGTTTGCCAAGGAATAAGAAATAATTGTAGTCATTTTTAGGGAAAATCTATTTTCTGAGGCATTTTGTTCCTAAATTTGTAGAGCTGATCAAACACATAAATGTCTTGCTGAAAAAAGATGCAGAATTTAAATGGAGAGACAAAGAAAACAATTATTTTTCAGCAATCAATTATGCCTTGACTGAAGCTCTAGTTTTGATTAATCCTGATTTTGAAAAATATTTTATGATTTTTTCATATGCTTCAGAAGAAACAATTGCAGATGTCTTGCTACAGAAGAACAAAGAAGGTTTAGAGTATCCTATTTCATTTTTCATTCGTGCTTTAAGGGATGCTGAATTAAAGTACAACCTGACTGAAAAACAAGCATATGTACTAGTTAAGGCTTTTAAGTCCTTTCGAGTTTATGTGTTGCATTCAAAAATAGTTGCTTTTGTGCCCAATATCACTGTTAAAGATGTGTTGTTTCAGCCAGATATAGATAGCAAAAGGGGATGATGGCTGACCAAAATTATGGAATTTGTTATTGAGATCAAACCAACTAAACTAATAAAAGGCCAAGGCTAGGCTCGCTTGATGATTGAATTCAACTGCAAGGATTTAAATATGAATGTAGAGGCAGCTGAAGGAGAATATGGAGAAGGTAATTCTAATTATCCTAAAATATTTCATTCATATTGGTACAAGGATATAGTATACTTTTTGTTAAATTTCAACTGTCCCCTTGAAATGGAGAAGTCAAAAGGGAGATCTTTCAAATGGAGAGTTGTGAAGTATTGCATTTTGGAAGAACATACTTACTGGAAGGACACTGTTGGAATCTTATTAAGATGTGTAGATGAAGCTGAATCCCAAGAGATTATGACAGAGATACATGCAAGAGTGTGTGGAGGGCATTTGTATTGGAAATCCACTACAAACAAAATCCTAAGAGTTGTCTATTATTGGCCAACTCTTTTCTTTGATGTTTTTGCCAAAGTTAGGAGTCGTGTCTAATGTCAGAAATTTGCTGGTAAACAGAAATTGCTACCATTATCTCTTATTCCTATTTTAGCAGATGTTCCTTTCTAGTAGTGGGGGTTACACTTCATCGGTGAAATTCATCCACCTTCATCAAGACAACATAGATGAATTCTCATAGCCACAGACTATTTTACTAAATTTATTGAAGCTGTACCAACCAAGAATGCTACTTATATGGTAATTATCAAATTTCTATTGGAAAAATTTATGTCAATATTTGGTTGTCCACATAAATTAGTAACTGATAATGCAATGGCTTTTAAGTCTAATAAGATGTACAAATTTTTTCAGCAATATGGAATTGAATTTATGTATTCGACGCCTTATTACCCTCAAGGTAATGGATTAGCAGATTCATACAATAAAATTTTGGTGAGGATCATTAAGAAAATGCTGCCTGAAAATAAGAGAAATTGGGACACTCAGTTGGTACATGCCCTTTGGGCAGACAGGGTAAGTGGTAAAAAATCAATTGGAATGTCTCCATTTCATCTTGTATATGGTACTGATGTTGTAATTCCTTTGTAATTATCTCTTCCTATGATGAAGTTCCCGCAAGATGAAGTTGATGATGAAAATCCAATCCAAAGGATAATGCTACAATTGATAGAGGCACACCAAATTAGAGAATCACTAATGGATAAAGTACAAAAGTATCAAACTAAAGTCAAATCTGTTTTTGAAAAAATATCAAATCAACAGTTATTTCAGGAGAATTATTCGGTGCTGCGTTGGGATGTTAGGAGAGAATACCATGGAAAGCATGCTAAGTTTGAAAATTTGTAGTTTGGTCCATTTAGAATTGCTAAAGTTTTGGAAAACAATATTTTTTTGCTCAAACATTTGGATGATGATCAACTGACTGGAGCCCAATCAATGGTCATTTTCTTAAGAAATTATTTGTTCAGTAAGTCAGTTGAATAATTCCATTGTAAATATTCGATGTAATGTGTCAATAAAAATCCATGCCCAATGGTACTTATTTTTGTATATATGGTCAGTATTGAGTCCAGTCAGTCAATGGTTATTCCTAGTCCTAATTTTCAAGAAGTCCTTTGAGTTTCAAGATTTTTTAAGGCAGTAAGTCTACATTCCTTGAAGCCTCACAGGGAGGAATTCATCCCCAATAGGAGCCACTATTAGCACTTAAAATGTTAATGGTGTAATCACCATTGTATCATTGTTTTCAATTTTTTTTCTAATGTCCTAGTCCATGTCGACGTTTGAGTCATTTTCAATAAAGATCAAAAGAGTCTCAAAATCAAAGTACTTTTAATTGTATAGGTGTTATTTGTGTTTTAGGTTCATTAAATAAGTTAAAATAACTAGTTTAACTTATGTTAGTGTCGAACGCTATTCATCGTTTGGGTAATAAAGTCACAACCACTCTGTCAAGGATAATAACTACCTATGTTTTAATTTCATTGTTAAATGCATTGATGGAATAGAAGACATCTATTTCTCTAAATTGAAGGTTATATTACTCACACATTGAAAAGAGATGCTATTTCTTCAAGGACATGTTCATAGTGGTAACCCAGTGAAAAGCACAATTATTTCGGTGAGATTTTGGTTATCTCAATCGAAGGTAAAGACAATTATTTTTCAAACATATAGGAGCAGCAAGGGTTATTTTAAAAGAAAGGACCATTCATGTTTGAAGATCATTGAAGACACCTATGCTATAAACATGATTATTATTTTAAGTAAGATTAATTATTGTTTGACCTAGGAGGATTATCATTAGAGAATGGTTAATTTACCTATGCAGCTAACCTATAGCTACCTCACTTAAGTCAAGCATATATCATAGTATGAGGTATCAGTCATTTAATGATATCATGGAGTGTTAAGCCTAGCGGGATGACTTGGTGCTTGTTTTTCAATTATTTCAAAGCATTTCATTACTCCTTGCCATGATTACAGGTGCGAAACTAGAGGAGATAGCTCGGTGTTCAATCAAAAAAATTCCTCTGTGTGGCTACAGGTAAAAATAGGTCATTCCTCCAACAAGTAGTTTAATTTTTCAAAGCAGGAAAACTAGGGCTTCCTGGAGGGTTTCGCAACCAGAATTAAACAGTTGTGTTTGTGAGCAGTTTATTTGTTGGAAGAATGGGGAAAGGTGGTAATGTCAATAGGTCAGAGCCAACAAATAATAGATTCGTTGATGCTAGGGCTAAACCATAGTTCAAATCCGCTGGCTGGTATAAATTTATACAAAATTTTTCTAGGGAGAATGTGGCTTTAGCTCAGGCTTTTGCTGAGAGCTTCGATGGTGAAAAGTTCAAGCTAGGCAGCAAGACATTCAACATCTCTGAGGCCATCATAGCTCGTGATACGAAAACCTCTGCAACTAATGAACACTTGTTCAAAAACAAAATGTTTCCCACATAAGTAAGTCTCTACCTTAAGCCTGAACATGTTAATGTTAAGTGGAATCCAACTGCACACATTTCTTGTTTTAAGGTCGAGTGGCAGCATGTGTCACCACAGTCCAAAAATACATTACATGCAAGGGTAGGTTTTCCTCTCTCCACCGTTATCAGTTAAGATTCCTTGCTCACATTTCAGAAGTTAAACCTCTGAACCTACTCTATTTTCTACATAAATCTTTGCTTAAAATGTCCCTAAAGCTACAGAAAATCCCAAATCACTCTTTTCACAATTTGTATCATAGGGGGCTGATTAAAATTCCAATTTTCTATCATCTTAGAAAGAAGAAAAATACTTGGGATAAGTTTCTGAGAGAGGAAGGATTTGGTAGCATAGATTCTAGGAGAAGGGTAGGGATGCCTAAGAAAGAGACACCCATGAACAAACTAATGTAGCCCCTGTCTCAGACAGTTCACAACCCAACTCTATCCATTCATCAATTTTTTTTCAAGTTAACCCTCCCTCCATCTTAGTCAAAAGTCCAACTAGAAGCTCCATTAGGAAGGCTGCAAATCCTATGCCTATGGCAGTAATGCCACCAGTTAATGAAGCTCATGTCAGTAGTTCACCTAGGGAACCTCAAACCCTAAGGTATTTCATGGAAGAATACAAGAAGAAACTGCAACAGAAAATTTCTATGTCTCCTAAAAAGTCTATGTCAAAGGACAAGGAGCAAATAGTCTCCTCTTCAAGGAGCTAACCTAGGAAGAATCTCTTCATGGAAGACTAACCAGTGGAAGTCAACCTAGGACTTCTAGCATCTAAGCCTGTTTTTTCACCATTGGAATTAAACCCTGGTGTGAAAAGTTCAAGAAATGTTCCTGAAACATCTCATCAAGCACAACTAAGTAGTGGTAATTCTCTCACAGGTTTATCTTTCTCTTAAGAAGGGAAAACAGAAAATTTCAGAGCCTGTCATAGAAGAAGAGCCCACTTTGGCTCAATTAGTTTATTCCATTGGCTCTTCGATAAAGAAGAGAAAGAAAATTGTGATGCACTCCTACTCCTCCTATGAAGACAATAGTGACCTTGAATATACAAAATCTGAGTATGAGGAAGAAGAATCTAGTAGATTCATGCATGGAGGTAATAGGTCTAAGTTCATCCTAAATACCTATATCAAGAGACCTCATACCAAGCCCAAAAATAAACTCAGGCTGAACAACAAGTTGATTTCCAACCCTACATTAAGAGATGAAATTATCAACATTGAGGAGAGCCCAGAAGACAAAATAAAAAAGAAGAAAAATACTCAGTCAAAGAGTCAAGTACAGAGAAAGAGGTCAGATAAGAGGGTGACTAAATTAGAGGCCATCAGGATTTTTGCCTCTATTCTAGACCTCTGATGAATAAAGGAATAGGGCTGCCTTAGAAAAAAAAACTGGGTTAATTTTTCATGTTTTCAGATATAGCTACTTTTTCTGCGAAGGTAGTAATTATTTCTGAATACTAGCATATGATGGAAAGGGGTTGTTTTTTGGTTTGATATCATGATGGTGAAATCAAAGCAAGTGAAGTGGAGGATTTTACAGTTGCAATGGATGCTACCAGGTGTCATGTATCAAGTCTCCTCCGAAATTCCAGGGTTTTGTTTTGCACGTTTAAAGGAGAACAACCACATGTCACACTCATTGTTTTTACACTTTTTGTGAAGATTGGTTGCACCAACACAAAATAGTGGTCTTCAAATAGACTGCCACCTCATACAACCACTTCAGATTGTTAACCTTTAGTGAATGAAATGGAAAGAAACTTCTGAGGACTTATTACCAATATGGTGTGTGTATTGTCAAATTTACTTGTGTTTCCATATCTTATTTTCTTCAGTTCCAGTTTGCAATCCCTCATGTTGTTAGGTGTTTTTATTAGTCTCTTGACATGTCCATGTGTTTTATAATTTTTTGTTAGTCTCACACAATGAGCCTTCTTGGTAAAATATATATAATAATAGTGGAAAGAGCATCACTCATTACAGTTATCTTTCATAATGTTTCAATGAGAATATTGTAAGACTAGAAATAGCTTTCTCTTGATGAAATATTGCTAAACTAGTACTTGTGTTAATTTCTACTAAATGCAGTAGATTTTTTCTTTGCAAACCTATTGTTTCTTCTCTCATTTTACATTTTCTTCTCCTTATAGGCTACAAACTCACTCTTTGCTACCACATCAGGTTCCAATACCCTCATTAGTATAACTGTGGATTTGACTGAAATCTCTTTTCAGTGGGTGAGATTTTATACCACCTACCAATCCCATAAAACAAATCACTAAATTTCCTTAGAGTTTAGGATGTGTCTGTTCAGGTGCTTGATGTAGTACAAGTGTTGATTCTAGTGCCAACACCAAGCATGAATGTGGGATCTCATGGATTAAACCAAAAAAAAAAAAAAACTGGGGCTTCCAAAGGTCAAACCACCTCAACCCTTAACCACAGTGATCTCACCTATACGGTCCAAAAATCGCTAAAATCAACCAGATCGATCTCTACCCAAGTTGTTCAGGGCTCCAAGGACTATTAACTCAACCCACAACCTTCCAGGTCTCTAGATAAATTTTTCCAACTGCCACTCCAAGAACTAGTAACTCAGTCCACCAAGGGCTCCAGAGTGTTTGTCCCAACCTATGACTCCGGGAACTAGTAACTCAACCTATAATATTTCTAAATTAGCACATAGCTAATTGGAATATTAAATTTTGATTTTTCTCTTAGATAGAGGAATAAGAGGGTATGGAGACCCATAAATCTCCTTAGTAGGAATAAAATACACTCTAGTGAAAATGGAGTTCATCTAAAAGCTAGATTGAAGACCCTTAGGTGTGGAAAGGGGTTGGAGCATGAATACTGGGTCAAATTTGACTAAATAAAATGGCGTTTCTATGGAGGAGTGGCATTCATGGTGGGACAACGCAATTTTTGAGGGAGATTGATTGCATGGAGGTAGTGACCTAATTGAGTGGGGCCATGGGTGAGGAAGCTCATAACTTATATAAGGAATAGGATGGAAGACATAGGGGGGTTATGTTTGGATTATTATTGTGTATATGGTCTGTTTAGACTTGTTGCTCTCTTCAGTTGCTTAGCTAAGATTGAAATGTTGTTCAGCACAGGGTGTTCCCGAGCGGGAATCCCACCTCTTTCCTTGAGAGGCCTCTTGGAGGAGTATTGCGCTACATTTCCACACTCAGGCTTAAGTCCAAGCTATATCTTTCTTCATCATCATATTTTCTACTTAGAGTTGTGTTGTGTTGCAGGGTGCAACAATGGAGAATTATATTGGGTGACTTTAGAGCTATTTTTGCAATGCAGGAAGGTTTCCATCCATTGGAAGGCCTATAAAGAATCCCCTTGGGCTTTATTGAAATATTTTGCATTAGGCCAAGGAGTATTTATCCCCTATAGTGCAGTTTCAGTCCAGATCTGTGTTATTTTAGGGAGGAGTTGCAGGGGTGGTTGCAGTGGTTGTTTTGGGAGGTGATTTCTTTAGTGGAGGAGCTATTATTTCATCTGGAGGATCTATTGGATTAGAGTTGTAGGTTTCTACAACAGCTTCAGTCATATCTTCTCATTTTTTTTGTTGCAGCATCCCTTCAACCCTAGGGCTGCAACTTACATTGGCACATTGTGTGCATTTTCTGGAAACCGTCTTAGGTTGTCTTGGAAATCTGATCTAGTGCCTAGATCTGTATGTTTAGTATCAATTGGGGCCTATATCAGTTTTTTTTTATCATTGTATGATCTCTAGATGTAGTTATGCTTACTATGACTATGTTGTAGCAACTCTTTGACATTTTGTATTGTAGCAATAGCTCATATTTGGCAGTGATTGTTTATGGGAGGCTTGTTCCCTCATTTCATATGATTTATGCCTCACTATTTTGTATTGATTTGCTATTCTTATACATAATGTTATGGCTCCATATTGGTCTCCATTGTTGATGTGTTGATTCATACAACTATTTCCAGTTTTGTGTTCATATATCGTTGCTTCCCCCATTTGGGAATATTACACAACCCAAGTTATTTTATGGCTCTAGAGCATTTTTTTCCACCTGAAATCCATAGGGAACGTGAGCTCCAATCAGAAAAACAAGTGGGAATCCACAACACCATGGCTATCTAGGAAATGGAAAGACAAGGATGAAACCACTGTCAATCCAGGAAAATATCCATGCCAATGGCAACACATAACCAAGGAATAACATGCATAGACCATGAATCCATAAATAAACAAGGAAATCACACATGAAAATTGTTACCTGCAAAGTATCCATGTTGTAGTTCTTTATCCAATTGTTCCCTTGCACTCGCTTGCTTTCTTTCTCTAATCCAAGTGAATACTAGAGTGCTCCAAGCATGCTACAATAATTCTCTAAGTGTGAAAGAGTATGAGAGAATGAAATAATGAAATGAGAGAGCCAAAAAATGAATTGAAAAAATCTAAAGGAAAAACTGTGAATTGATTCTGTGATTCATTTTTATTATTTATGTCTCTTTTTTCTTTCATTTCCCTTCATTTTTCCTCTAATTTACCTTGCATGCAAATTTGTGTCTCTTAACCTTTCTTTTCTCCTATTTTCCTTTATTTTCATAATTAAAATTCCAATTATTACCTATTTTACTTTGCCTATGCATTTGTCTATTCCTTTTTCAATTTCCATAGCGATTAATTGATTAATCAACAAGTGATGCCAAATATAGTGTTTTTCACAAGTTTCAACTTGGAATACGTGTTTGTTAGGTCCCTATAATACTAGTCAATTTCCCTTATTTTTATTATTAGTGTATTCCCCTTTTTTTATTGTTGTGCCCATGTATCACCCATTGTTGTTCCGCATTGTTATAGGTCAATTTGGGCACCATTTCCAATGACCTGGTTAAATCGAAATCATCTCCATGACCAATGATCAAGGGTCTATAATTCCCTATCATTTCAGTTGCTACATGCCCTAAGATAAGAAACAAGACCAATCAAGCAATAATTTCATCAAGCAAATATTTCCATGGTTTTAAGCTTATTATATAGCATATGAGAGCTCACCAACGCAGGATCTTAGGGGCCTAAGTGTATTGCATATGTAGGTAGCCCCATGCAAGGCTGCTCTAAAAAGCACTTCCCGACATTCACTAGTGCGTTGGTCACATTAGGAGAGAAATTTTCATTGTTTCGGAATCTCCACTTGGCCAGTGCCTTCTAAAAGAGTTCACATGTGTCAAGCTTTGGATCCAAGTGTCCATTTGACATCTACATGACTGGAAACATGTATTTCCTATTATTGGAAATTCATTGATTGAAAAACAACCTACAATTCATCTATAAATTGAGCACAGATTTGAGTGCTTGAGGAGGAAGAATTTGAGTAGAGAAATGCTGGAGATTTCAATTGAGAGCTAGATTTGTGTAGCTGCTGGTGGAGAGATTTATACTGTGATGAGGCTTGGGAACGTTGCTGGAAGGTCACTTCAAATAAGTCACTAGGTTGTAACCTCTCCTTCTATCATCAATAAAGAGTACTGCTTATTTTTCCCTATATGCATCTGTATTAGCTTTGATTTTCCATATTGCAAGATCTTGGTTGATGTGTATGGTTTATGCTTTACTGATTTATCTAACTAACTTGAATAGATATCTATATTATTGCATCTTCTTCTATTTTAGTGTTCTTTCTTTCACGAAGCATTCATCCCAAAAAACTACTTGAATTTGAAGCTGCAACAGAAGTGATAGAAGGAGCCATTTGGAAGTGACTGAACAAGTAAGCCTCCAATCCTCTCTGTGCATCTATTCTGAGTTAAGAAAAATATTTTTATAGTCTTTCACCTGTTGTTCTAGACTAGCACCTATCTAAGGAAGCGTGATTTATCCGTAATTCACAATTCTGACCCAATACCCATAGAAGCCCACTATTGTTATTATTTTTCCCTTACATTATTATTGATATGCAGGCTCTGATTATATTGCAAACCCTCAGACTCCTATATATACCAAGGGGTATTTTCATTTGTACATCCATGAATTATTCATTTATGTAATGTAAATTAGGTTTCCCCCTTGAAGAGGATATTTTTTAAGTCATTGATCTATCTATTCTTCTATTTTTTGAGTTGATTGAATAACATTTGGTATTAGAGCTTTGGATTTTAGGGTTTCGCTGCTTCAAATAAGTCATCGTGGAATTTTCACTATAAATTTTTTTTTATACGAAGTTTCAAAAGCAGAAATTTTTGACCAAGTGGAGCCAAAATCATGGTGAACTATGTGCCAAAAATTCATAAATTGATTAGTTATATTTTCTGAGATATGGTTTGAAGTAGTTATGGTTTTTGCATGCTCCATAATTCAGTCTAAAAAACATGATCGAGGTAAAATCGTCATAACTTTCTCTTCAAACATATAAATGAAATTTTGTAAAAAGTGAAAAAAATATAACAGACTTTAGTTTCTTTTGTATCAATTTCAGGGCCGAAGTCTGAAACAGTGACACGTGGCATTACATACAAGTTCACTCTATGGAACTAGTCCATAATCAGGTCATTATGGGAGACTTGGCATAAAATTATCTTGAAGAATCAAATTTTATTCTAACCCGTGGCATTGGGAAAAAGATTCAAAGGGATACTACAAGAAGTAATTTCAGACCTTGTAGATCTAAAATGACAGAGTTAAAACCATTTAAAGATCGTACTCCTAAAAGCAGGAAAACTGTGTTTATTATTTTTTAAATTACATGATTGTTGAAAAATCAGTTTGAAGTGATTCCAAGGGCTTATTGAAGAATATATAACAATACTGGGTTCTAAAATGCCTCCCAAAAAAATAATTCTACACCCATTAAGCCCTCAGAAAACTCTACTATGATACATGAAGAGGAAGAATTGCAACATGATATATCAAAATTACAGGACCAAGTGCAATAAATTTCACTCTCACAAAGATAAACCAAAGATGAACTAAAAGGGGACATGGATGGTTTAAAATAAAAAATAAAATATGGCATGGATGGCTTAAAATGGGACATGGATGGTATAAAGGAAAGATGGAGGTTTTTAAAGTAGACATGGATGCGGTGAATGTCGAGTTGGAAGGGTTGAAAAAGTTCTTGCAAGAAAGGAGTCCTGGTGGTAAAAAGGTAATCCATGAAAATAATGATGAGGAAAAAAGGAATATGAATTATGATTTTAAAGAATCCAATGTGGGGTTTAAGAATCACCACATTCCAAAGATAGATATGATGAAATTTTATGGCAAGGACCCGATAACATGGATAATATAGATGGAGAAATATTTTTATCTACATGATGTCAAACCCTCACAAAAGGTACATATTGCATATTTGTAGTTAGAAACCAATAATTTTGTATCATACATATAACCAATAATTTTGTATCGTACATATGGTTTTGTTCTCATAAATGACTTGTCACCTAGTTAACTTTTATCGAGGAAATGATAGCACATTATGAAGATACAAAGAGCAACACCTTCTTTATCCAATTGATAAATATCAAACAAAATGGTTTGATGTCGGATCACGTTGAAGAATCTCAAAATTTGAATATTAGGGTAACCAATATTCCAAAGGAGAGTAGTATTGATGCCTTCATAGTTACTTTAAAATATAACATCCAACATTAGGTTCACCTTTGGGAACCTGATTTATTGGAGAAGAAATTCTGGGTGGCAAGAAAAGTTGAAAGAAAAATTATGGCAACAAGGAATTCTACCACTTAAAACTATATAGATGTAAGCGTTGTTGCTCCTAGCCTTCCAAAACCTACAATGTTGACAGCACAACAATCGGAGGACAAAGAGAAACTTGATTTTTTTGTAGTTGTGATAGAAAATACACTAAAGGTCATAATTGCAATGAGAAGAAATTATTTTACATAGATTGTGAAGAGGGGGAAGAAAAGGAATTAAAAACATTAAAAGATGAGGATATAAACTAGGAACCAGCCCTGGAGAAAGAAGAAATGGATCCAACCCATATCTTTCAATTCATTGGTAGGAATTACCACTCCTCAAACCCTCAATATAGAAGGATATATAAATAAGAAAAAGGTAATAGTTCATATTGATTCACGTAGTACCCATAATTTTATTATTTCAAAGATAGCCAAGGAATTGAATTGCTTCCTATATCCATCACCAGAGTGTCAAGTGATGGTTGTGAATGGGGGAGATATAAATTGATATGGAAAGTTCCATAATATCAAGATAACCATGGGGGAATATGTATTTAATAGTCCAATTCTTTCCATTCTAATGGGTGGTGGTGATGTTTTACTAGGTGTCCAATAGTTACAATATTTGGGGACGATAGCTTTTAATTTTCAAAAAAGTTTCTTGAATTTTTTTTGGGAAGGAAAAGAATTTGAATTAAGGGGTATTGATGGGAAACCAAGAAATATAATTAGATCTAATGTCATGATAAATCTTTTAAAGAAATAACAATAGGGAGTCATTTCACAATTATGCTCACGAGAGGTCCAAGCATTGAAATCATCTATTTCTCCAGATCTCCTAAAAGTCTTGGACAATCATTCCAAGGTCTTTGCGACTCCCAAAGGCCTCACATCTATTTGTGATCATCATCATGTTATTCATTTGATTCTAGGAAGTGTTCCTCCAAACATCAAACCTTACAGAGATATATGCCCAAAAGAGTGCAATTGAACGCATGGTTGTAGAAATGCTAGAGGTTGGTATAATTCAACCCAATCAAAGTAATTTCTATGCTCCAGTAATATTGGTGCACAAGAAGGATGGATCATGGCATATGTGTATGAATTATGGGGAATTCATCAAACTTAGTATTAAAGATAAATTTCCCATTCATGTCATTGATGAATTTTTGGATGAATTACGTGAAGAAATTTAGTTCACCAAGTTGGATCTGCATTCATGATATCATAAAATTATAATGAAGATTGAAGACATTCTTAAAACAACATTCAGAACTCACGAGGGTCATTATGAATTTTTGGTCATGCCTTTTGGACTTACTAATGCACCTTCCACATTTCAAGGTTTAATTAATTCCATTTTCAAGCCATTCCTTGGAAAATTTGTGTTATTATTTTTTGATGATATACTAATGTATAGTAAGTCTTGGAAGGATCATGTTCAACATGTTGACAGGGTGCTCAAATTATTGGAGGAAAAAAAATTATATGAAAAAATCTAAAAATGTTTCTTTGGAGTACATGAGGTGGAATATTTGGGTAATATTGTAACATATTAGGGTGTTAAGGTAGACCCTAAAAAATTAAATCAATTAAAGTATGGAAAATCCCCACAAACATAAAAAAATTTCGAGGATTTCTTGGGTTGACAGGGTATTGTTGCAATTTTGTTAAGAATTATGGGAGAATAACAACACCTATAACAAAATTATTGAAGAAAGATGCATTTTCTTGGACTCTAGAAGCAACTAAGGACTTTGAACATATTAAAAGGAAATGTGCCAAGCACTGGTCTTAGCTACGCAAGACTTCACAAAAACCATCATTGTGGAATGTGATGCCTCAGAAAATGGAATTGGTGTTATTTTAATGCAATAAATAAGACCCATGATTTTCGAAAGTCTTTCAATCAAAGGGAAGTATTTACACAAACCTATTTATGAGAAGGGAATGTTGGAAATACTACATGCACTAAAGCAATGGAGATATTACCTAATGGGAATACACTTCAAGGTAAAAACAAATAATGATAGTCTTAAATAATTTTTGGAACAAAGATTATCTTTATAAGAGAAAAAAAAATGGGTTACAAAGATGTTGGTTTATAACTTTGAAATCGTCTACAAAAAAAGGGAAACAAAATGTTGTTGCAAATGCACTCTTAAGAAAGGAAGAGGACGTGTAGGCATTACTTTGTGTCATTTCTATTATCTAAAATGATTGGATAACCGAAGAAAGGGATGAATGGAAGAATGACGAAGAGGTGTGGGAACTCATTCAAAAGTTTCAATAAGATCCCAATACATCTAATACTTTTAGCTGAAAAAAATATTTCATTATGGTACAAAGATCACTTATATCTTTGCCAAGAACTCCCAACTAAACCAAAATATTATTTTGGAGTTGAACACCTCCCCCTTAGGAGGGCACTCATGATTTTTAAAAACTTACCACGTGGTCAAGAAGGAATTTTTTAGGGATGGCCTTGAATCTGATATTCAGAAGTTTCTGGAAGAATGTTTATTTTTCCAACAAAATAAAGTTGAGGCAATTAATACCGGGGTATGTTACAACCTTTATCAATTCCAAGTTAGCGATGGGAGGATTTCTCAGTGTATTTTATCATAGGTTTACCAAAGTCTGAAGGAAAGAGTGTCATCATGGTGGTAGTTGATAAAATTACCATGTATGCACACTTTTGTGCATTATCTCATCCTTTTAAAGCTAGTACAATTGCTACTGGTTTTATGTAAACAATTCAAAAGCTATATGGAAACAAAAATATTATTGTAAGTGACACAAATCCCATTTTCACTAGATATTTTTAGACGAAATTATTTTCTTGTCTTGGTACTCAATTAGCTCATAGTTAATCTTATCACCCTCAATATTACAAGAAAATGTAGATACTGAACAAAGATTGTTTGTAAGGATATCTTCGTTGCTTTTTATCTGACAAACAAACACAATGGGTCAAGTGGTTACCTCTAGTTGAATGGTGGTATAACACTTCCTTCCATACTACAGCAAAAATGACCCCATTTATGGCACTTTATGGATATCATCCACCATCCATCACATCATCTTTAAGAGGAAATTATAAGGTTAAAGTAGTTGAAGATCACATCGAGCATCAACAACAAGTTCTACAACTCCTAAAGGATAACCTCACTCTGGATAAAAACCAAATGAAACAATAGGCATATTAGCATCGCAATAAAATAAGTTTTGATGTAGGTGACTAGGTATTTTTACACCTACAACCATACAAAAAAATTTCCCTCAAGCAAGCTAAGAAGGATAATAAATTATCACCCAAGTACTATGGTCCTTATCGGTTGTTGCAAAATATTGGTACTATGGCATACAAATTGGAGTCGCCTACATCTTCCCAAGTACACCCATTTTTTCACGTTTCATGCTTAAAGAAGGTTATCAGTTACAAGATCCCAGTTCAAACAGTGCTTCTAGAAATTGACAAAGAAGGAAAAATCATATTTGAGCCTGAAGCAGTCATGGACATAAGAACCCAACAACTATTTAATCAATTAATTTCAGAGTATCTCATTATGCGGAAGAACTTACCTACTGAATATTCCACATGGGAGGATGAGAATTTTATACAGAAGCATCTAGAGCTAGTCAAGCATTGAGGACAACACTTTTTTGAAGGTGAGGGGAATGTTAGGTCTCTATAATACTATTATGTTCCCTTATAGTTATTGTTAGTGTATCACCCTATTTTTATTTTTGTGCCCTTACATAATTATTGATATGTAGGTTCTAATTATATTGTGACCCCTTAAACTTCTATATATACCAGGGAGGTCTTATCATTTGTATCATACAAGAATTTTTCATTTATGTAATGTAAAGGAGGTTTCCCCTTTCAAGAGGATAATTTTTAAGTTGTTGATCTATATTTTCTTCTATATTTTGAGTTGGTTGCATTACAGTGTCCCATGACCTTGGTATTATTTTATTTACATGGAAAATCAACTAGAGGTTGTTACATTAGGCCTACATGAATCTACCTATAAATTTCATTGTAGTTTGTAAAACCCAAAATAACATTTTTTCATGTTTACAAATTACTTAACTACAAAAAACATAAAAAAATGCATCCATTAAATTGAAAATTACTTAACTACTATTAAAAAATCAAAAGAAACACACATTAAACTCAAGTAAGATTTATTAAATTCAAAACAATATCTCTACCCCTGTTCATTTATGAGCCAAAATTGCATGGGTGTCATAGTAAACGATCTTATTTCATTATGCTTATATAATAATTTTGATCATATAATCTCAAATTTTCGCATGCAAAAGTAAGGTGATGTGCCCTTCAAGCTTAACGACAAGACGACAAATATTTGGGTTTCTGCTTGAAACCAAAAAAATATGAAATTAAAGATTGGGAATGATGGATAAGAAAATTTGAGTGCAAGATGTTCCAATGGTTGAATAAGTGACTTACATTGGGAGGGAGGTTGGTTATGATCAAATCAGTCCTTTAGAATATATCTATATATTTGATGCATCTTTACTATTTTCCAATAGATATACTAAAAAAAATATGCCATTATAGTTATGTTCCTTTGGGTCGAGCCTGGACTCCTAAATAAGATCCATTTAATTTGTTTAGAAGTGTTATCTCATAATGAAAAGGTTGGGGGATGGGGTATAAAGAACACACAAATATTTAATAAGGAATTAATAGTGAAGAATGTATGGAGATAATTACAGGTAAAAGGTATTTAGGAGTAGGTTATAAAGGAAAAATATCTAAAAATTAAATAGGTTGAGGAATGGATTAAAGAGGGGGCTCCGTGGAAGAAGGTGACACCATATATATGGAGAAGCATGATGAGGAAAAAACATTGGCTATTCAAAAATTTAAGATGAGAGGTTGGTAGAGGGAATAACATTGAAATAGGTTTGGATTCCATAAAAGGAGTGGAGGGAGCACATACTATTTCTATTCCTCTCCTTGAACATTTACATAACAAAGGGTTTTAATTTTTGAAACAAATCTATGATGATTGGGGCTCTTCTTCTATTACAGGTTTTTGGCATAATGCATTTAATCTTGGCTTCCCAGAGGATCTAACATTGGAATGGGTCCATTTCACTACATAATTATGTCTTGCAGGTTTAGAATTTATTGATAAAGAAGACAAGCTGACATGGGAAGGAATTATGAATAAAGAGAAGATCTTGGTTAAAGAGATTTATAAATACATCTTACAGGGGCATGGTGTGGTCGATTGGTGGTTTCATAAGTCATGAAAATGGGATATACCTTTGAAATTAAAATATTTTATGTGGCTAGTGGTCCATAACATGATTTTAACATGGGATAATCTCTACAAAAGGGGTTTTCAGGGTCCTCGATGATGTTCTTTATGTAAAGAATATTTAGAAGACGTGGAACATCTTTTTATGTCTTGTCCATTTGTGGTCTTGGTATGGGGTGGGGTCCTACAATCACTTAAAATTCATGTAGTGTGGAATATGAGTTCCATAGAAAGGTGTTTATCACTGTGGTTTGAGGAGTATAATACTTATCGTTCTTTACCTTTCTACATTTTGTGGGGCATATGGAAGTAGGAACGACAATATTTTTGAACAAGTAGACCCAGATATAAGAGGCACTTATTTAAATATCTTTGCATAATTTTTGGAGATTTGGCCTAAGAAGGAGAATCCTCCAAGGAGGATTATCCGATATAAGGAGGTATGGAAAAATTTTCCTGCAACATTTTTTTGATGGGGCATATTCTAATAGGGCTTGCAATAGTGGGACATTTTTAGTTTTGAATCCAGGCAATTACTTTCATTTCAGTTAGCTCAATGGTTCAGGGACAAAAAAAATCTAAACTTATTGCACTTTGGGGGAATTTTCTATGTGCTAATTGGCTAAAATTGAGGATTTATCTTTGTTTGGTGACTCTAAGGTGGTCTTGGAATGGGTACAACTAAGGACAAAATTTGGGCTACCATCCCTCACATTTTGGATGCAACAAATTAGAAATTTGACAAGTTCTTTTCAAATATTGACTATTAATCACATCTATAGAGAGTAGAACCACGTGGAATATATCCTATCAAGAAGGGGTGCAATAGCTTGCCAAGAAATATCTTCTACACAACTTTTGATAATGGATCTATCTTTAGTTCAAGGATTATAAATATTTAATGGCATGTCTCTCACAATTCCTATAAAACCTAACAAGATTTTTTTTGTTTGAACCAGTCTTGTTGATATCTCTCATCCCCAAAGATCTTTAAGATAACAATAGTCTATCCGTTGTGAAAAGAAAGTTATAGAGAAGTGTACTCTATCAAATGATATCGAATCTCTGAATAGTTTTTAGAATCTTAGTGTTTTAGATGAATTAAAGTTTTTTTTTTTTTTTTTGAGAAAATTTATGTGTTTCATAGATGTAAGGGAATGAGATATGAAACACTAGAAAATGTATCTACTTATTTTTATTAATGAAAGTATGATGGCTTTTTGTTTTTGAAAAACAAAAAATGAATGACAAGATGGAAGAGGCGAACCACAGAGACATGCATTATGATTGTATATAGAAGTAGGGAATGCATCCAAAGGTTTTCCCCATGGAATGATGTCACAGAGCTGGTAGAAGCTAAAATTAAATTGCGTCAAATTATTTAGTGATGCCATCTTCTTTGAAATTTTTACCTCTAGTTGATTACTCGACATATTAAGGACTTGCAGATTTAGCATATTACCCAATGATTATGGTATGCTTTCAATAAGCTTATTGATTGATATGAAAACATGATCCAGATTTTAATTCCCACCAAAAGAATTAGGTAGTGGGATTGAAAAATTATTAAAAAATAGTTCAACGAGCCGAGGCTCATTAAATTGGAAAACCATGTGAGGCTTTCACCAGATAGGTTGTTGTTTTATCGAGAAAGGGCTTGAAGATGACATGGCTCGGGAATAGTGGGGATAGTCCTGGTGAGTTTATTATGGGATAGATGAATGGTTTGAATGGTTGCTAAGTTAATTAAGGACTTTGGGATAGATGTTGTAAACAAATTTTTCTCCAAATAAAATTCGTAAAAATCAATGCTCAACAATTCCAATGATTCTGGAATGTTTTCGCTCAAACGGTTATTACTTGATGACAACTTAAAAATCACAGACCTATTTTGGAATCTAGAAGGAATGTTACCCGTAAGGAAATTATCTAATATATCCAACATTATTAGGTGATTTAGATATCCCATGGAGTCCAAAATGGGACCCAAGAGCATGTTTTTGTTCAGACTCGTCTCGCTCACTGGATGCAAATTTCCAATGCTTAACAGAATGAAGCTAGATAAACAATTCGATCCCCAGATAAAATTAGTTAAATTTTGTAGAGTGTAGAGTGCAGAGGTGGCTTCACACTCCACATAATGAAAACAAACTCAACATCGTTGATACATTATGCGGAGTGTGGAGGAGCTTTCTTCGTCCACACCTCCACTCTCTGCACAAAGTATCAAGGTTATATACAAGCAGATTACTTCTAATTTCCAAGACCGACAAGGTCTATGTTTAACTAGGTTCATTAAATTGAAATGAGAAACTTATGGTTAATTATATGGTGTATGGAAATGGGGATATGTGGGGATTAAATACTAAGGATAGAAAATGCTAGATCGACATAATGTATATTCATTATTCATGATATTAAAATGCTTAATTAGATATATACAACTTTTCGTGATCCTTGTGGTGCAAAATGAAAATTGGAAGTGAAAAAATTACATGCATTTGAATGTTTTATCACACATAAATTTTTTACTTTTATTAGGGTCACTCACCTAGGTTAATTTTGTCTCATTAGGTTGGTCCATGAAATTGATAAAAAAATCATGAAATAAGTCTATATCCTAAGTCCAAAACACTTCATTAGTCATGTCATCTCAGTCATATCTATCAAATCCACCTTAGATTCACATGCATTGGTTTAAAATTCATTTTTTAGCCACATATTATTTTTCACAATTCTGTAGTGAATTTTATGCAAAATAGGCAGATTTAGCTATGAAACTCCCTGACAATTTCATAGCAAATCTAAGGATTTCTCTGTTTTTTGACTTTTTGAGCAATCAACTTCAAGAGCAATTTCTGGGGAAAAAGAGGAAAAATCTAAGAAAATGAGAGAGATTATTTTCAACCACAGATCAACAAACATTAAAATATTTCACTTTTCTCAAAGGTACTACAAATTTGGAGATTCAG
This sequence comes from Pinus albicaulis, assembly GCA_034641835.2. Taxonomy (NCBI): domain Eukaryota; kingdom Viridiplantae; phylum Streptophyta; class Pinopsida; order Pinales; family Pinaceae; genus Pinus; species Pinus albicaulis. The sequence goes on from CM076582.1 coordinate 740,599,921, forward strand.
AGATGTCTTTGGGCTCTATTTTTAGAATGCGTTTTTTTCCTGTTTGAGACATGTTTTTCAAATGTATTTCCCGAACACTTGGAGATGTTTTTCAAAAACCAAGAGAGGTATTTCTTTAGCATGAACTGATCTACAAAAACCTCCTCCGGGTTTGCAACAACTATCAAGGATATGGAGATATGAGATCATTTCTGAGCCCTAAATTTCAGAAAAAACAGCTTCATTTTTATTAATAGAGGAACTTGTTGAAGGTGAAAATGTGGTTTCTTGAGGAGGAGAAGAGGTATTTTGAACCTAATTTTCCTTAACATACTTCATCATATCATCTTTAAAAACTAGAAAGTGAAATTTCAAAGAAAAGAGAGGATTTTGGGTTTTTTCAGCAAATTATGGAATTTCGTAGCGAAGCCCAGGCTTGAAGGCCAGATTTCGCTACGAAATTGTTCAAGGTGAATTTTTTCTTAAAATCACAAGTATGGTAAAAATAAAAGTGGGAATTTTTTTTTTATTTAGCTCATTAGCCCCAAGGAAGATCCTCCAACAGTTAGAAAGGTCAAAGGTTATGCAAAAGGTGGATTTTGGAGTTCGCTACGAAATGAGCGCTACAAAATTTTCTGTACATGGTTGTTTTAGCAGTCAACTTTAAGTTTGATTTATGAAAAAATGAAAAATTATATTTGAAATATGAAATAATTTTGTCTTTCGCACAAGCCCATATACAAAAACCTCTCTCAGTTTCTGCAAAGCCATCAGGGTTTGGAATTTATGCACTCATATTTGAAACCTATTTTTCACAATGTTCACTAACCAAATATATGAAAAAATTGTAAAATTAGACTTGCAGGAGATCCAGCTCAGCATCCACGTGGCATAATGACACATCAACACTCCATTACACTCAAAAAATTATCTGGTTGCAGTTGATAAGGGTTATTAAATGAATTTGTTGAATTATTTAATGAAAGAAGATTCATTTTTGTATTCAAACTCTACAAAACAGAAATATCCCTAGGACGTCCCAAAGTGATGTAATCCTATTTGAAATAGGTCTCTGAGGTGGGAATTCGAAGCTAGCAAGGTGGAAAATAATTTGTATGAGTCCTCACTCTATAAATGAGAGAGTTTTAGAGTTATAAGAGGTTGGAGAATGTTACTTTGAGACCATTATTGTAAATTTTGGAATATCAGTTGTTAGTATGAATCTTTTGTCGAAGTGTACGAAAAAATACCACTTTAGCTATGCATAACTTATATACCTAACATCAAATATGGTTTTCAATATCTTCAGATATGCAGTTAGTTGATCAAGACAAATGCTGCAAAAATCCAGATCTATGCATAAAAAGACATTAAGCAGTAAAAATAAGGCTTTGCTCCATACATCCAATAGAAAAGACAAGAACAATATTTTTGAAAAAAAATTATATTAAGGGCACCTGAGAGGAAAAAAAGAAAGGTGTTTCCAATTCTCCTCAATGGGATGGGTTCTTGAAAGTCCTCAGCACTTCAGATCTAGCATTTATCTCTCTTGTTGGTGTAGAAAACCTAGACAAACATAGAACTCAAAGGGAGTTCACAATGAAATAATAGAAAATTTGAAAATGATAATGGCTCAAAGTCAGACCAAGAGCATAGATCCAGAGTGATCTAATAGGCAACAAAAGGTGAAGAACAGTAGGAAAACCCCTTATATTTATAACAAAATATTGCGTCATTCTAGATCTTGGTGCATGATTAAAATAGTATTAACCAAATCTAGATCCACCTTTTATGGAATATTTTATTATATTTGTTGGAGGGAAAAGGCATTTGACTTGGGTCAAATCCCTTTATTTGTAAATAATAAATAAATAAATGATTTATTTATTATTTTAAGGAAGTGGTTGAATGATAATTAAATAAATAATGATTTATTTAATAATTTATAAGTATTTAGTCATATTTAATATTATTTAAATAAGATTTAAATAATTATTCCTAGAAAATAATAAGATAATACAGTTTATCTAATTAATTTCCTTGTTTTGGGATAAATATGACCCGAAATAATTATTTGTAAATAATAAATAAAAAAATGATTTATTTTTTATTTTAAGGAAGTGGTTGAATGATAATTAAACAAATAATGATTTATTTAATTATTTATAAATGATTTAGTCATATTTAACAAGGAATATTATTTAAATAAGATTTAAATAATTAGTCCTAGAAAATAATAAGATAAATAAGAATTTATCTAATTAATTTCCTTGTTTTGGGTTAAATATGACCAGGAATAACAATTAAATTATTGTTTAATTAATTATTCTATGAGGAAAATCAAACAAATATAGATTTGTTTAATATTTCCCTTTGGGGTTTCTATTTGAACCACAAAAAACTTAATAAATGTGTTTATTAAGTTATTTTACATAATTAACAATTTACTTAATTAAAATTGGCCAAAACCCAGGTCCATCCCAATGATAATGAGTTAGATGAATAAAAAATGGTACGCGCTTATCGGTAATAGGCGGTATTTGTATGTTTTTGCTTTACCTAAGATTCTTGGTATGTTTCAATGAGTTTATGTCTTATGTTTTCCTTTATCTTGCTTCCAGTATCTTGATGTTCGATTACTCAGTATTCATGTTATGCATGCTCTAACTTCCTTTTAGCATTGAGCTATTGATTATTTCTGTGTGTTAGTACTGCCCTTTCATTGAAATAGAAAAGGCCTCAGTTTCCATAAGAAGATACACTTGTCTTTTAATTCCTTGTTACTAACTCCATGAGCCCAATGGTAGTAAAATCTATCCCATTTTTCACCTGCAATAAAATACACTAATTCACTCACAGAGTTAGCCATCTATTTTAATACCTAATTGATCAAATCGTTAGATAAATTGAGAGAACCCTCTCAAGCTGAAGAGGCTATTCCTCAGTCAAAATTTGGTTTGAAAGAGTTACTCTAAGTTTTCTGGTGGAGCAGCCCATCAGGACCAATTTAGAGATAAAAGAACATAAGTGCACTTCATCCTATGCACTCTGCACACAATGTAGCAATGAACAATAATGAAGGATCACTTTTAAATCTATCATTGAATCATTATATTTTACAAAATTTTACAATTGGTGGAAGTGTAGGAGCAAGTGTGGATAGATCACCATTATTCACACTACCACACACCCTTCAATAATTTAGCTACCTTAGTCATTTTCATTCTCAACTAATGTTTGTGGATTGTACATGAGTGTGGTTTAGAAATGGTCTGCACAAACTATGATGTGACTATGGATCAGAATTAGAAGGCGTGATCAACAACAACTAAGGGGAGAGGATTCATAGGTGTGCAATTTTTAGGGTTTTGGTAGCCAGAGTTGGAGTCTTAGAAATTATTTTCATAAATATTATATAACAATATAGCATGAATTTGATTTGATTTTTTTTTCAAATTTAAACAAGTTAAATAATTAAATGAACAATATGTTTCGTTATAAAAAAGAAAATGGTTGGAAGATTCACCACACCTATATGGAATCCATAATTTCCATCTTGGGGATCCTAATTATCGGTTTGGAAATTTTACTAATACTTGCAGGTTTTGGTGTTGTTGAAAAATGCAACAAGAAATTCTTAATTTGATTTTTCCTTGATTAAATTGAGAAAATTCGAATTTCCACATCAGCAAACAACTTGGATGCAGTTAACTTGTGTGACATGGCTTTTGTCACCCAGTTTACTCAGTAAATTTGAGTTGCAGGAGTTAAAGTTTAGTTAAGCATGTGTGATTTATAATTTGTAGCAATCAAGGTCAATTATCTAAGGTTGTTTGCAGTTAAACTAGTTCTAACTGTTGAATGAACTAGTGGAAGGTTAGTTAATCAGTGGGACTTCATTCAAATTTAGTGATCATTCAGTTAACTACCAATCAACCTAAAATAGATAGTGCATGCAGAGAATTTGAGTTCCCCAGTCTTCGTGGATATTCCAAAGCAGTGTAATGTTAGTTGTATACTAGTCTTGAGTGTACATGTGTTTCATGCAGTCAGATGATCAACCTAAGTAATTGCACAATCCATTTTGGAGAAACTCATAAATAATTGGGGCCTAATTTCTCAAGGAACAATGAAAGGAAATATGAGCTCAAGAAAAGCCAAAAATTGACTAATTCTAGTTCAGATCCTTTCAATGATTAGGGAGATAGTTTAGGCACTTGCAGGTTGTGCTCATTTGAGAAAATAAATTGTGATACATATCTATTCATTAGATTAATGCAATCAGGCATTGGGGTTTTTAGTAGATTTCTTTCCCAAGAAAAAATACTATTTGCATGTGTGATATTTCTTATTGCATGTCTAAATTTTTTGTTCTAAATTTTGAATTAATGTCTGTAGAGTAGTAGAGTGGGTTTTTGTCTTATGTTTTTTATTAAAACTTCATGAGGAGTTACAAATATACAGCATAATTTCTACATGGTATCATAGTAGGATTCACTTAGAGAAGTAATTTCAAACTTGTTTCTTAGGAGGTTTGAATTTGAAGTTTAATGCAACATGATTTCTTCACAGATGAGAAGATGGCATTGGAATAAGGATAGAGTATGCATTGGAAGGCACCTCTATTTTTTTTGCATGGAAGGATCACATGGAGGTGGTATTGGATGACAATGGATTACTATAATACATCGAGACAGATGTTGCAAAACCATCGGATTCTAATTCCTAAAACCTTGCTCAGTGGAAGAAAGATGTAGCCAAGGTGAGGATAATAATCTTGGAGGGAGTATAGGATCACGTTTTCTCAAATCTCCACATAAAATAAAATTATTTCAAAATGTAGAAAGCACTAACATAATTTTTCGAGAATAATAGTGACCACATGAAGCTGGCACTCAAGTATAAACTTTCAAGTACCAAGATGTAGAAGAATGACAATATTCCACAATATATGAGCCAGTTCACACAATTTCATGATGAACTTGGAGGGGTCATTTTTAATTTCCTTGAAGAAGAATTGGTAAGCATATCCCTTCTATGCCTTCCTAAGAGCTAGCATAGCTATCAATATTTGATGAATGGGAGGGAGAAACTACTGAATTGGGAGCGCTTACGGTTTGATTTGGTACAAAAAAAAAATCAGTCGAAATACTAGAGATGGGACTTCATCCAAGGGTGAGGATGAAGAAAAATTTTCATTGGCTAGAAAGGAAAAGAATGGAAAAGGGAAGAAATCTCAATCCAAACCAGAATCCATCCAAGGGGGAAGGAAGAAATATTTATCGAAAATTAAATGCCACAAAGTGTCCACACAAAAAGGAAAGTGAGAAGACCTCAGGAGGAGGAGCAGGTGAAGCCTTGGCTTCACAGTTTGAGCTTGAATTTACCCACATTGCATGGATGGCCAGCACAGTGATGGGGAGCATGCGGTACTTGGACTCAGCTGCGTCGTTCCACATGACAAGATGTAGAGACTTTTTCAATGACCTGGAAGAAAACTATTTTCATATGAACTTTGATATGGGGGACAATGGAAGGTGTTAGTAACCAATAAATATAGGATTCATAATTTTGACTTGACTGATGGTAGTCTTGTAAATATGTACAAAATTTTCTTTCTGCAAGTTATTTTCCCATATTTTGTAAAAAATAAAAAATCAAAAAATCAAAAAGAGGGTAAAAAGTCCTAAAAGAAAGATCAAAGGACCTAGAAAAAATAATATACCCCAAAAGAAAAATATGAATAAACATGAAAGTGTGAAAGTCTAAATGACACTACTTTTACTTTTTGCAGTTGATTATGGCAGAGTTTCAATAAATGCCATAATCTGTGATGAGTTGAACAATTTAATCTTGACTTGTCATCTTTCAATTTCAAATTTTGTAGATAGTGAATAAAGAATTGTCATACAGTTTAATCGTGAAAATTCAGTAGTTAGATAGAGAATAAAAGAATCCAATAGTTTAATATGGATTCTTGGATGCAATAAGTATAGAATTAGATAGTTTACTGCTTTCAAAAAAATAAAATGTTGTAAGGTTGCTAGTCCAAATGCACCTGATTAAAATAGAAGGAAAAAAGGTTAGAAGATAATGACTGGGTAGGTAGAAGAAGGTGGGAAAAATCATTATAAATATCTTTCACCAAGCTATAAATAACTAATTTCCCCTCCCCATAGCAATTTAATATTGTAGACTATCAATCAAAGAGGCTCAAGGCATTTCCTTGACTTTTGTTGAGACCGAACCCAAGGCTCAATGAATGATTAGTTGAAAATGTTAAGTTTCTATATTAATCTCAGAAATTTTCATCATTTACCCCTTCATGCACTCATCACCATTTAAATTCATAAGTGGGAACTCTTTTCTTACTTAAATGTTACATAAATACCCATTTGATTAACTTCCTCCATTTTATGAGGCACAAAACCCTCAAAAACATGATATACTAAGTAAAAAGTGAATGAGTTATGAAAATGAAGCTTTACTCTAATTTTCACTTTCCTTAGTTTTATTTATGACTTTTGAGTATTCATTGTCCCTTTTCATATTAACACTTAACATATTTTATTAACTCCCTATCAATTATCCTAGTCCTATTAATATAACTTCTTTTTATTTAATATCCCAAAAAAAACTCTTGTTATATGTTTTTGTGTCAAAGATATTAATCACATGTTGAAATAACATCCTGAAATTACCCCTTTGGCACAAAACTACCCATAAAAAATATTCCCACTCCCCTATATTTTTAGAAATTTAATTAAATCTAAAACTATATAATATAATTAAATTTGCAAAAAAGTGCATTTAACATACTCTGTATTAAAATAACGCATAAAAAGAGTACTTACTCCCATTCCCGCATTGCCTGTACCCAAGATTAACCTTACCCCTTTCCTCTGGTATATATCCCCTTACCACAGACTAAACCTTGGTTAATCATTTAAACCCGTCCCATTATATGTATAAACTCCTTTTATACATAAGATTCATCAAATAACCCAATGCCCTTGCACTCATCCTCAACCCTTCGATCATTTTTATAATCCTAATCCAATGATCTGCATTGAGCGTGATCAACCGGCCTCCAGCCTCACCATTTCTCAAAGCATTGATTTTAAACTGTTGATCATCACTTACTAAATAAACGATGCATATCAAAAAAATCAGTCCCACCTTATTTCCCCGCAGCTTCCCGATGCATCTCAGCTGTTCTCATCACTCAATCAAATCCGATGGTGCGGATCTCATATCGCATTACAAAAGTGATCGGGTGAAGTTTGCAAAAAAATTTGCGATAAAAGTTGTTTCCCGAAACCACCATACACTACGTGTTGCAATTCTACTGGATCGCATTGCAAAAGTAAAAAACCATTTACTGCCGAGAAGCAATGCTATAACCATTAATGGTTTCACCTTCAAATACGAAAACCAGTCCTACCATTAATTTCGACCTGTAATAAATGTTATGTATATTGATAAAACTTAAGGTTTCAACCTTAGTTTTTATTATTTTCATATCATTTTCACCTTCGACCTTCAGAAAAATACCCACAGACACCATTGCTGAACCTCTGCTGACCGATTTGCCTACCTGAAGCCGATTTCCCCTCTGAAATTCACTTCCGAAGACCCTCTATGGCTTCTATCAAATAGCTGCGACCAGTTTGAAGACTTGTACAACATGGAAACCTTCTTCTACAACAACCATACCTGTTCAAGGTATTTTTCAGTAATCCGACCTACAAAATTTTAATTTCAAAGGACAAAATTAAAACACTTTGAAAATACAAACCTTCTGAAAGTATTCAAACCTTGAAAAAATAGGGGAAACCCTGTCAAAATTTTCCTAGAATTTGCCACTTCCGCCTGAAGAGTTTGTACCATCCAAAAGACATTTACACGGTTAAAATCCATTTGAATTACCAAAAAAACCATCAAAATCCCTTTCGAGTCCTTTGTACATTGAAAAGCTATGTTTTCATCATAAAACCCTTGCCTAGATTCTGAATTTTTCCCAAAAGTAGATTAATTGACCTTCCGTTTCCAAAAAGAGTTGATCAAACAGTCTAATCTTGCCCAGTTTCATTTAAAATGCCAAAAAAGCAAGTTACCACTAGGACTGGAGGTCCCAAACCTTAGAAGCCTACCTCCAACAAGCTTCCAAACCGTAAACCTTCAAAATTTGATAAACCTACTCCTGTCCTAACTGCAGATTCCACTAAAGTAGTCAGACCGTTGCAACCACCTGTCACCTCTGAAGAGAACAGTTCCTTGATTGATTTATATTATAGAATTGATGATGCTACCTTAGAATTTTATCTACTTGAATTACATAGCTGGTGTCATGAAAAATTTGAGAAGAAAGTGGCCAATGATATACCTGTATGGGACTCTAACTTGCCTAAATACGTGGTTCCCATCACACATCCAGCTCAAGATTTCATTAGTTTGTGTCAGTTGCACTATATCCATGACCAGAGATGCATGGTGAACAAAGATAATGAGGTCCTATTTTACATAACTGCTGAAGCCATCAATGATATGCTCCAACTGATCCAGGATCCACGAGCAGTATCATTTTCCATTGAAGATTTGACTCAAATGTATTTAGACCTGGATTTCGATAGGATGTTTATGATCCATCAAAACTTTATGCCTAATCATGTTAACCTTCCTAAGGTAAATCCACCTCATGATACTTTCGATTTCCCTGAGGGATATAGACAAATAATTTCCATGCTATCATTCATACTAGGCTATGCTAATGATGAATTTACAGATGCCTCCATTCTAGGTTTCCTCTCTACCTTGTATCCATGGCAACATCCAGAACTGGTATTCAAATTTACCAAATTCATTGCTGATAATATGCATTATCAGTTAATTAAATTACCTGATGAAGGAGTGTTTAGATACTCATCATATTTGTTACATCTCTTCCTTTTTCTCAGGAAGACAATTTCCAATTGCATTACAGAAGATGGATGTGGAAGGTAAACCTCTTTTAGTGATATTCTGGACTTCTCTACTCAGGAAAAATAGTAGTGAATATAGCTACAAGGAATTCAATGATTTTTTTATTAAACCTGACATGATTTTGTTGAACAAAGCAGAGCCACCAAGGATTAATGAAGAAATCAAAAGAATTTTATAGTTATCTGAAAACTGTAAGGTTGGAGACTGGTATTTGTACAAAAATCACATAGAAATCAGAGTATATGGTGCACTCTTGGCTCCTTACAAATTACCCAAGTTTCTAACTACTAGAATTTTTTCTTTAGAGTACTCAAGGCAGATTTTGAATGCAGATGCAGTGAATTTCATAGCCTCCAAAAAGAAAGCCCAGTTCAAGCTAAAAAGTCAAATTGGCCCCTTCATAATCAATAGCAGAGATGCTTTGAAATAGGTAATCAGCAAATTATCAAAATTCAAGTTCCAAGAAAGCTTTCATTGGAACTATGACCCTCAAGGTATTTTAAGTAAACTCAGGTTCAAGTGTAAGTTAACTCCATTCCTCCATGAGTCAAAGCCACTAATTGAAAAGTATGTTAATCAAATGGAATGGGTTGCAAACACATTGATTGATGGTATTTAGGAGATGCAAATAGATAGCCTGCAACAAAAGCAGATGGACAGTATAGAGGTGGTTACAGTTGGCCAACAAACATAAGTGTCCAAAAAAATACCTAGAAAAGAAGAAGGCTATTTAGCAGAAACAATTATTGAAAATAAGTTTAAAACAATTTATAGCAAGAAGGCTAGAATGAATACTATAGAAGAAGAAGGGGCCATAGATATAGATGATAATAATGATCAGCAAACAGATGATGAGGCCACAATGATTGTCAATGAAACACTTAGAGAAATTCAGAATGAGCAGATACTATCACAGGGAAAAGGCAAAGAAATGGTTGAAACACAAATAAATACAGAAGCTCCCTATTCCTCTAAAGCAGCAGAAGAAATTGATTCTGACATTCATAAAAAGTTCAAGTAGATCAGAGAAAAGAATGAGAAAATTAACAATGAGATTTATTCTAAACTTCTTAAGGAAAAACTAGGAGATAAAGACAGACTAGTGACAGCTTTTTATTATTCAACAAATAAAATGATCATGTCTTTTCTCCAGCTAGTATTTACAGACCCAAATTTAGCCACAAATTACAGGAAAACATAGTTTGAAGTAAATGCTAATACCATACATGAACTTGACCAGATAGAGTTTCATAGAAGTGCTTCATAGATGTTGTATTCAAATCTAGTTAGCAAAACCATGAGCGCTACCATGCTTCAAAATATTGTATCTAATTTACAAACTCAAATGAAATTATATAAAGCATCTCTACATACAAAGGATTCGAGGATCAAGTCCTTGGAAGATTTGGTGATAGAAACTAGAGTGGATCCCTCCAATACTAAAGTTGCTAAGACATTGATAAGGCAAAAGAATGAAGATATTGCTACCTTGAGAAAGCAACTTAAACTGCCATAGAGTGAGAACCCACAGGCTAAAGAAATTCTTAAGGAGAAAACAGAAAAGGATGAAACTATGCAGCTAGTTTTAAAGATGACAGCTCAGATCAAGGAGATGGAAATTCGAATAGAAACTCTAATTAAGGAAAATGAAACATTGAAAGAAGCACATGAAGTCTCCATTCCCATATTTATTCCAATTTTCAGTACAGTTTTTCCCTCTACATTGGCAGAACATTTAGCACCAAAAGGAGCATTGGCAACTGCAGTGTCAATTACATCTAAAGATATTTCTACCACTTCATCATCTACATCACAAGTAAATCAAACAAGTGAAACAACTGACATAGTCAAGGCTATGGAATACATGTCACTAAAGGATAAAGAGATAATAAACTTGGAAGGCACCATCCGAATTCTTGAAACATCAAATAAAGATGCATTGATTACATCTAAGGGACATGAGTAGAGAGCCAATAGGTTGCAGGAGTAGCTAAATATTCTACAACAATAAGTTAATCTTAGTGAATAGGTATCATATATCAAGAATTATCTATGGAACAACATAATTCAAGGCATACATATATTGTGGCCTTCAATCCAAATTATTTATGAATAGAAGGATTTACTCAAAGCAGCAAAAATAGAAATTCAGAAGACAAAAGAAGAACTGGCTGAAAAACCTTCTCAAGCTTTGAAACTAATTACATTTTTGAACAACAAAAACAAAGAAGAGCTTGAAGAGCAGAAAATTCAAGATATGACTGAAAGCATATTACAAATCAAGAAAGTCCTAAATAAGAGGAATATGATGAATAATTTGGAGGAAAGATATAAAGACATGAACTTTTCAATCACAAGGTTTTGGGCCAAATACATAGTACTAACACAAGCAGGCCTTCCAGACATTCATGCCTTGAATGAAAAGTTAATGGTGCAAAAAGATTATGATAAGAAAATCAGGGCTCATGCCAAAGAGCATGTCAACAAACCTTTACCACAAGGGTCCCCAACTGGTAAAGTTATTTTGGAGTATTTTGAGAATTTTTTTTTCTACAAAATGAAATTAAACACATTTTCATTATCAAGCCCAAATTTTCTAAGTATACAGAGGAAGATGAAAGCTACAGGAAATTGAAGAACATGAAAATTCCCAGTGCAGAACAATGGTAGGAATTCACTCATTTGATATAAAGGTTTGCAGATAGAGCAGAAAATTACATGAAAAGCAGAATATTACTATTGCCTAAAGGGTAAGATTTGCAGTTAAAGTGTATCAGGGTAATGATCAGAGTCAAAGAGTATCAGTCAAAATGCCTTTTTACTGCAAATTATTCATTGCTTTACAACAATAAAGAAATATGAAAACAACGTAAAGAGTATCAGAGATAAAGCACGGGTTGAAGGATGTGAATTGGAAAGAGTGTCTTCCAAGTTATCTTCCAAAGATATTTTTCCAAAATTCTAGCAAGCATTTCCAGCAACTACAACAAAGCAATAAGTTAAGATAATTAGTCCTATATTTTATTGATAAGATGATAGCTAGACAGTTTGTTCTGTAGCTGTCCCTCTTTCTATGTAATAATCTTTATTTTTTCCTAGAGATATTCTAATATCTCTTATGATATTTTGTAAACAATCGATTTGTATAAATACTTCTCTTTTTGAAGTATTAAGTGTGGAATAAAATTTTTCAAGACTACTATAGACATTTTTTCTGAATACATTGGAGTTTGTGTGAGTCGATTTGTAAAGAAGAAGTCTGGAACGAAGTCAAACAGACATCATAACTCAAGATTCTTGTGCTAATCAGATAATTCAAGTATTTTCTTGTTTTCACTGTTTATCTTTCAAAGTTCCATACATACATTTAAATGTTTTCTGTCTTTAATGATTAAATAGGAAATCTTAAACAGGATTAGTGTTAAAAACCTCCCTATTTTTTACTAGTTATTCATTGATACGTTTTTTGCTGATAACCAGACTTAAGAATTCTTAAATTCTCTTAGTCCCTGTTTGACCCCTTTCTTTCATCTTCATTTCTGTAACTTAAGGATTCTTAATTTCCCTTTTGTTCAGATCTTGCAATTTCATCAAAAAGCCTATTCCAAACCCTTTGAAGGCCATCTACCCCGCCCTTAGTAAATTTGCGCTTTTGACCTTATTTCCTATCTCTGCTTGCCAAGAAGTTGACTCCATAGCCCAATGTTCTGGTAGATCCCTCTGTGGTTTACCTTGAATTACCTTTTATTCCCACCAAACTTTTAAAACAAACCAATTGTGCAATCATACCTAGCCTAATATCTTTTAATCCAAAACAAAGTTAGATATTGAGGAGAGATCCCTCTCCAAAATTTAGGAGGCTAGATCCTAGATTTAAAAAGAGGTTCTTGGTTACCCCTGGTTTTCTTTAACTATAAAATAAAATCCCACGACGTAAGAATTACTAGGGTGATAACATACTGGCGACCATACTCGGGAACTAACCACTCTCCAGTTTTAAGTTTAATCTTAGAGGAAGATTTTTAAAACATATCTTTTCTACTTTAAGGTTAAGTTTAAAGGTTGTGGGTATTTATAAAATAATCATTCTGGCTCCAAAGAAAGTCTATTATACTAGATCCAACCCTGATCCCAACCCTGCAGATATAGTAGACAATCTAGACCAGATAGGAAAAAAGAAAAAACAAACTGTTAGTTTAGAAACTGAAGTACCCCTGAGAAAGACTGATTCTTTACCCAAAGAATTAGTAAGCTTATCAAATATTGAATTTGATTTCAATTTTGAAAAATCATTATTTAGAACTAAGTCAGAAACTGATTTAAAGGAAACTGTTATAGATCCTGTTTTTACTTCTTTTGTGAATGAGAAACATAAAGTTATTTCAGCACCTATAAAATCAGACAAAACTAAAATTCAAAGTCCAGTAGAAAGGGTAAGTGTTACACGAATTAAAGAAATTGATGAAGCTATCAAGTTAGCCAATTTTTTGTCTCAATTTAAACCTCCAGTTTCTCAATTATCCACCATCATCTTTCCAGAAGCAGATTCTACTCTATATGCTGCCACTTCATTTATAGATTCCACTGTCAGTTCACCCCCAGAGCCTGTTAGTCCTGAGTTGCCTTTGTAGCCTAGGATCATATATTCATCATATCCTCAATCCACCACCATTTGATCCACATAATCATTCATCCCTAAGCTACCCTTGCAGCCTAAAGTAGTATTTCCATCATTTAATCAGTCCACTACAATCACTACCACTACACCCACTAGCTTCATAAGCACTAGCCATACCACTTATTTTTCATCCCCTTTTCCAAGCTCTTCAAGCACAGCCTTCAACAAATCTACTGTTGTAACCAACACTATCCCTGCCACTACTACTGTACCTCCCAGTTTAGTAAAAATCCAAGCCATGGAAGCTAGATATGCTCCCTTGGTCTTACCTCAAAACCTCCATGACATGCCCCAAAGTTACCAAAAGGATATCCCATTATTTGATAATTGTTCACAAATTACTGCACAACAACATATCACCAGAATGAATGATTTTTGAGAAATTTATGAGATAGATGAGTCTGATGTCCGAATGAGGTTGTTTTCACAAAGCTTAACTGGAGAAGTAAAAACATGGTTTAGAAATTTAGGTGCTGGTAGTATAGCAGACTTAGCTGCATTCCATAGAGCTTTCCTAAATAAATGGGAAAAGAAGAAAAATCCCCTACAAATATTATCTGAGTTTGATGGTGTTAAAAGAGCTCCCAATGAGTCTATCCAATATTTTTGCACCAGATACAACAGTATTTACAATTCTATTCCTGTAGACCTTAAACCCACTCCATATTCTATGATGCTCAAATTCCCAAATTTTTTGGATGTAGACATGGCCTATAAACTTAGAGAAAGGGATGTAGAGACCCTAGAACAAATGAAACTAAATGTTGTTGGTGTAGAAATCAATATCCTTGCCAAAAAAGCTAGACTTAGAAATGAGAGGACGGTCACTATCAAAGAAGAGGCTTCAAGCTTAGATGGTAAATTTGATTTTATTAACAAAACATTAGAAAAAGTAGTTGAGAGATTAGACCACATTGAAAGGAAACTGCAATGGGATAATCAATCCCAAATAAGAAATCCCAACTACAGAAAAAACAACAATCCTGGGAAAGGTAAAGAACCCTTCCCAGATCAAAACATGAAACCCCCATTCCAAGAGAAATTTGCTAAAAGTTCTCAAAACAATGTTGAGGATGAGGAAGATATCAACATAGTTATGGGGATAGATGAAAGCAATACAATTTTCCTCACTCAGGAGGATCAGGAACTCTTTGAGCTACAACAATTCAAAGTGGAATCTAGTGAATCCTTTGACTATAAGTAAGGTTATGACTTCGCAATCAATGAAATTCACATCCAATATAACCTTAGGAGTAAGAAAACAAATAAGCCTACTACAAAAAACAATGCTCCAACTCAACAAAGTCAAAACAATAAGAATATAGAGGCTCCAAAAAATAAACTTTTGAAGATTCTTCCTAGAGAAAATAAACAAAATTCGAACCCACCGAGTCCTAAAAAAAAACCTAGTCCAAAGATTGTAGATATCATTGATGAGGTGGCTCAATCCTCCAGAGATGCCCAAAAGGCTAATACCACAAAGGCCACCAATTCAACAATAGTTACTAATCCAAAAAAGAATCCAGCTGACTCAAAATCATCAAATCCTAAATCTTTTGCTGAGAATTCCAAATCTGACAAAGCATCTGCTAACATTCAAACTGTCCCTGAAAAAATAATCAAAGATATCAGAAATCAAGAAACTCAAATAGAAGATAAAATAAAATCTCAAGCTAAAGGTAAAACTGCTAAAACCTAAGCAAAATCATCCCAAACAACAGTTCCAAAAGATGATATAATTCAAGCTATCAAATCTCAGTCAACATTTAACATTCAATATGAAATATCCAGGTTGAAGATAGTTGTTCCCTTAGTTGAATTGGATAAAAATGACTTGTACAGATTTATTATTACTGAAACATTGAATGTAAATGAAAATGAGGATACAATTAATATGAGTGATGATAGACCTGAATTAATCTTTGGTCCAAATGTATATGGTAAGCATTCAGATGGGTCAGTACCTCCATTTTACTTAAGTCTTACTGTACATGATCAGATATTACACAATGCAATGTTAGATACTGGAGCTTCCCATAACCTAATGCCCAAAGCAATAATGGAAACCCTGAATCTAGACATAACCCGACCATATAAAGATCTGTTCTCATTTGATTCATCTAAAGTCCAATGCATAGGATTGATTAAATATTTGTGTGTAAACTTGGTCCAATATCTTGGTAAAAGCATGATCATGGATGTTGTGGTAGCTGATATCCCGCCAAAGTATGGCATGCTTCTTTCTCTCTCATGGGGAGCAAAGTTGCAGGGATTTCTACAACTTGACATGATTTGTGCCACTATCTCGGTATTTGGACAACCCAAAAAGATTTACAGAGAAACCTTAATGAAGTTTATGATCAGCAGTGCTGAAAGACCTACCAATTACCCAATCTATTCAACTCCTACTGATCTTGATTCCTTTATTCTCTGTAACTTTGATCATAATAATATCCAAACTAAACTCACTGATATAAAGCCTAAAATAATGAATGATTACATTGGTCATGAAGCTTTATGGCATTTGGATTTTGATGGATCAATGAATAAATTAGGAGCTGGAGCTGGTGTATGGATCACCAACATTGAAAGTAGCCATTCCCAAGGACATGCCTTTAGATTGAATTTCAAATATACAAATAACATGGCTGAATATGAGGCTTTAATCTTAGGTCTTAAAATCATTAGAAAATTGGGAGGTCAAATAATATTGTTCATGGGAGATTCAGAGTTAGTTATCAAACAAATAAACGTAGAATACTCTGTTCACAATCCCAGAATGGCCAGATACAGGGACACAACACATGATTTGGTTGAGGATTTGTTAGAAAGTAAGTTTGCTATCATTCCTAGAAAACAGAATCTGCAAGCCCATTGTTTAGCAACTTTTGCCAGCACTTGCAAATTTCCATTTTCACTAATACAAAAATACACTGCTAAAATCAAACACAGACCTATTGTCCCAGATAATGTAAAATATTGGCAAATTTTCTTAGAAGATGAACAAATCTATCATTTTTTGAACAATGAGCGAGAGTTTCAGAATTGCCAAATTGATAATGATTGTAATATAGATTCATCTTGTAACACAGATTCAAATTTTTGTCAAATAGATGATTTAGATGTAAATTTTTTTGATATACCTACTATATTTACTCAGAGTGACATAGATGACTTGGAAAAAATAGATATAGAGGAAATGATGGAATATGAACTAGATCTGATAGATTTAAAACATAACATTTTACCCAGAGGTTTAACTCCCTTGGAAGACTTGTTTGATTCCAATGATGTGCCCAAAAGGCCAAAAATGGAACCAGTCAGGTCTGATATAGAAGAGTATAACTTAGGAACAAATGAAAAACCAAAAATGATCAAACTATCAAAGTCCTTATCATCAGAAGAAAAGGTTAAATACATAGAACTTTTGAAAGAATATCAGGATGTTTTTGAATGGGGTTACAAAGATTTGAAAACTTACAACAAAGAAATAATTCAACATAAGATTCCTTTGAAATAAAATCAAAAACCTTTTCAACAAAAACTAAGAAGGATTAATCCAATTTTGTTACCCTTAATTGAAAAAGAGGTTTAAAGGATGTTTGATGCACAAATAATTGCACCAGTCAGGTATTCTGATTGGGTTTCTAATTTAGTGCCCACCAGAAAGAAAACAGGAGAAATTCAACTATGTATAGACTTTAGAAATCTCAATAAAGCTTCCTTGAAAGACAATTACCCCTTGCCTAAAATGGATCATATTTTGCAGAGGGTGGCAGGTTCTTCAAGAATTTCTTTACTAGATGGTTTCTCTGGTTATAATCAAATTCTAGTTCATAAATATGATCAAACTAAAACTTCATTTACCACTCCGTGGGGCACTTTCATGTACGTGAAAATGCCTTTTGGATTGAAAAATGCAGGAGCTACTTTTTAGAGGGCCATGGATATTGCCTTTGCTAAGGAGATCCATGTATTTTTAGTTATTTACCTTGATGATATTACTGTATTTTCAAAAAAAAATGATGGACACTTATATCACCTGAGATAAGTCTTTATCAAGTGTAGAAAACACGGTATATCCCTAAATCCTAAAAATACTCTTTTCAGACTAGAATAAGGAAAACTGTTAGGTCACATAATCTCCAAAGAAGGCATTAGAATAGATCCTGCAAGAATTGAAGCTATTTTGAACATTCAACTGCCAAGAAACATAAAAGAACTTCATGCATTCTTGGGTAAAATCAAATTTTTAAGAATATTTATCTCTAATCTGGCTGAAATCATAAAAGAACTCAACAATATGCTTAAAAAGGACTCTGCAATAAAGTGGAATGTAAAATCCAAACAATCTTTTGAAACCATAAAATAGCCCTTGACAAAAGCACCAATCCTCGTCATCCCAGATTATACAAAGGATTTCATAATATTTTCCTTTGCATCTGAACATACCATAGCTGCAGTTTTTCTGCAGAAAAACAATCAAGGTTTTGAACAACCAATTGCATTTTTTAGTAAAGCTCTTAGAGATGCACCTCTGAAATACAATATAATGGAAAAACAGGCTTTAGCCCTAGTGAAAGCCATAAAGGATTTCAGAGTTTACATACTCCATTCCCACATCATTTCATGTCCCCAATGCAGTAGTCAAAGATATTTTGACACAAGATGGACCTGATAGTAGGAGAGGAAAGTGGATTGCCACTATCCTTGAATATGATCTAGAAATAAAACCAACAAAGCTCATTAAAGGATAGGGTTTAGCCAGATTGATGATTGAATCTAATTGTAATGCTTTAGATATAAATTTCATTGGACAAATAGATGACCAGGAGGAGATGGCGACTCCATTGATCAGTGAGACCTATCTAGACTCACCATGGTACTTTGATATGATCTTTGTACTCACACATTTACAACCTCCTCCTAGGTTAATTAAAAGAAAAGCAAGATTAATCAAACAGAAAGAAATGAGGTTTTGTATCTTAAACAATGCACTTTACTGGAAAGAAAATAGTGGGATTTTACTAAATTGTTTATTAAAATTAGAGGCTCACAAAATTCTTGAGGAATTTCATGTAGGTGACTATGGAGGCCACCTATACTGGAAGAGTATAGTAGAAAAAATACTGAGAGTTGGTTTTTACTAGCCAACTTTATTTTCTGATGTCAAAAAATTTGTTACCTCCTGTCACAAATGCCAAATTTTTGAAGGGAAAAAGAAACTATTGCTCTTACCTCTTAAGCATATATCTACTGAAAAGCCATTTCAACAATGGGGGTTAGACTTAATTGGTGAAATCCACCCTCCATCCTCAGGCCAACATAAATGGATTTTAACTGCTACAGATTATTTTACCAAGTGGATAGAAGCCATCCTACTAGGAAAGCCACTGATTCAGTTATAATCTCATTATAGAAAGTAATATTTTGTCAAGATTTGGATGTCCACATAATATTATTACTGACAATGCAACTACATTCAAATCCAAGAAAATGATTTCTTTCTGCCATAAATACCATATTACATTAGGTCATTCCACTGCATATTATCCCCAAGGTAATGGTTTAGCCGAATCATCAAAAAAAAGCTTAATCAATATCATCAAAAAATTACTTCAAGAAAAAAAAAAGACCTGGAACAAAAAACTAGTCTATGCCTTATAGGCTGATAGACTTACCACAAAGAAGTCTATTGGAACTTCACCTTATCAGATTGTTTATGGAATGGATGCAGCTTCCCCCTCTTCCTTGGGTGTTCCATTCATGAAGATTATCCAGGAATCACAAGTGGAAACAAATGATATTCAACGAAGAATCAATGAAACCATACATATTCAACAAACTAGGGAAGAAGTTTATTAAAAATCACAAGTTCTACATGATAAAATCAAAAAGATTTTTTACAAAAGGATTAAAGAAGATGATTTTTTCATAGGAGATCAAGTTTTGAGATGGGATTCACGGAGAGAGGATAAAGGAAAACATGGAAAGTTTGTCTTTCTATGGCAAGGACCTTATGTGATATATGGTTACATAGGTAGAAATTCTTTTTTCATCAAGAATTTGGATGGAACTGAACTACAAGAAGGACTAGTGAATGGTAGGATGCTGAAACACTACTATTCTTCTGAATCAATCATGAGTTAGATTCAGTTATTTTTATCATTGTAAATATTCATTGCAAGTGTGTAGATTGGATTGGAGATTTTATCTACAAAGTTGAAGCCCGAAGAGAAGGCCCTAAGCTTTGCAGTATAAAATATCATAAGTATGAATTGTTGCAGAAATCAGAAGACGCTTACCAGGATCACCAAAGTTAAAGTTGAAGGCTACTGATCTCAGAGTTCTTAACATCTCACAAGGAGATGCCATCCCCATGTGAAGCTGATGTTAGTAACCTATAAATATAGGATTCATAATTTTGACTTGACTGATGGTAGTCTTGTAAATATGTACAAACTTTTCTTTCTGCAAGTTATTTTCCCATATTTTGTAAAAAATAAAAAATCAAAAAATCAAAAAGAGGGTAAAATGTCCTAAAATAAAGAACAAAGGACTTAGAAAAAATAATATACCCCAAAAGAAAAAGATGAATAAAACATGAAAGTGTGCAAGTCTAAATGCCACTACTTTTACTTTTTGCAGTTGATTAAGGAAGAGTGTCAATAAATGCCATAATCTGTGATGAGTTGAACAATTTAATCTTGACTTGTCATCTTTCAATTTCAAATGTTGTAGATAGTGAATAAAGAATTTTCATATAGTTTAATCATGACAATTCAGTAGTTAGGTAGAGAATAAAAGAATCCAATAGTTTAATATGGATTCTTGGATGTAATAAGTATAGAAATAGATAGTTTACTGCTTTCAAAAAAATAAATATTGTAAGGTTTCTAGTCCAAATGCACCTGATTAAAATAGAAGGAAAAAATGTTAGAATATAATGACTAGGTAGGTAGAAGAAAGTGGGAAACATCATTGTAAATATCTTTCACCAGGCTATAAATAACTAATTTCCCCTTCCCATAGCAATTTAATATTCTAGATTATTAGTCAAAGAGGCTCAAGGAATTTCCTTGACTTTTGTTGGGACCAGACCCAAGGCTCAATGACTGATTAGTTGAAAATGTTAAGTTTCTATATTAATCCCAGAAATTTTTATCATTTACCCCTTCATGCACTCTTCACATTTTAACTTCATAAGTGGGAACTCTTTTCTTACTTAAATGTTACATAAATACCAATTTGATTAACTTCCTCCATTTTTACAAGGCACAAAACCCTCAAAAACATGATATACTAAGTAAAAAGTGAATGAGTTACGAAAATGAAGCTTTACCCTAATTTTCACTTTCCTTAGTTTTATTTATGAGTTTGAGTATTCATTGTCCCTTTTCATATTAACACTTAACATATTTTATTAACTCCCTATCAAATATCCTAGTCCTATTAATATAACTTCTTTTTATTTAATATCCCAAAACCCCCTTATTATATGCTTTTGTGTCAAAGATATTAATCACATGTTGAAATAACATCCCGAAATTACCCCTTTGACACAAAACTACCCATAAAAAATATTCCCACTCCCCTATAGTTTTAGAACTTTAACTAAATATAAAACTATATAATATAATTAAATTTGCAAAAAAGTGCATTTTACATACTCTGTATTAAAATAGCGCAGAAAAAGAGTACTTACTCCTGTTCCCGCATTGCCTCTACCCAATATTAACCTTACCCCTTTCCTCCGGTATATATCCCCTTACCAGAGACTAAACCTTGATTAATTATTTAAACCCGCCCCATTCTATGTATAAACTCCTTTTATACATAAGCTTCATCAAATAACCCAACGCCCTCGTGCTCATCCTCAACCCTCTGATCATTTTTATAATCCTAATCCAACGATCTGCATTAAGTGCGATCAACCAGTCTCCAACCTCACCATTTCTCATCGCATTGATTTTAAACCGTTGATCATCACTTACTAAATCAACGACGCATATCAAAAACCCGGTCCCACCTTGTTTCCCCATACTTCCCGATGCATTTCAGCCGTTCACATCTCTCAATACAAAAGTGATCGGGTGAAGTTTGCAAAAAAAATTGCGATAAAATTTGTTTCCCGAAACCACCATACGCTACGTGTCGCAATTTTACTGGATTGCATTCCAAAAGTAAAAAACCATTTACTGCACAGAAGCAATGCGATAACCACTAATGATTTTGCCTTCAAATACGAAAACCGCTCCCGTCATTAATTTCGATCTGTAATAAATGTTATGTATATTGATAAAACTTAAGGTTTCAACCTTAGTTTTTATTATTTGCATATCATTTGCACCTTCGACATTCAGAAAACTACCCAAAGACACCATTAATGAACCTCTGTTGGCCGATTGGCCTACCTGAATCCAATTTCCCCTCTTAAATTCACTTCCAAAGACCCTCTATGCCTTCTATCAAATAACTGCGACTAGTTTGAAGACCTGTACAACCTAGAAACCTTCTTGTACAGCAACCATACCTATTCAAGGTATTTTTCAGTAATCTGATCTGTAAAATTTTAATTTCAAAGGACAAAATTAAAACACTTTGAAAATATAAACCTTTTGAAAGTATTCAAACCTTGAAAAAATAGGGGAAACCTTGTCAAACTTTTCCTAGAATTTGCCACTTCCTCCTGAAGAGTTTGGACCATCCAAAAGCCATTTCCACGGTTAAAATCCATTTGAATTACCGAAAAAACCATTAAAATCCATTTCCAGTCCTCTGTACATTGAAAAGCTGCGTTTTCATCATAAAACCCTTGCCCAGATTCTGAATTTTTCCCAAAAGTAGCTTAATTCACCTTCTGTTTCCAAAAAGAGTTGAGCAAACAGTCTAATATTGCTCAAATTCATTTAAAATGACAAAAATGTAGGTTACCCCTAGGACTGGAGGTCCCAAACCTCAGAAGCCTGCCTCTAGCAAGCTTCCAAACCATAAACCTTCAAAAATTGATAAACCTACTCTTGTCCTAACTGCAGATTCCATTGAAGTAGTCAGACTGTTGCAGCCACCTATCACCTCTGAAGAGAACATTCCCTTGATTAATTTAGATTATATAATTTTTTATGCTACCTTAGAATTTGATCTACTTTAAGTACATATCTAGTGTCATGAAAAATTTGAGAAGAAAGTGGCCAATGATATACCTGTATGGGACTCCAACTTGCCTAAATATGTGGTTCCCATCACACATCCAGCTCAAGATTTCATTAGTTTGTGTCAGTTGCACTATATCCCTGACCAGAGATGTATGGTGAACAAAGATAATGAGGTCCTATTTTACATAATTGTTGAAGCCATCAATGATATGCTCCAACTGAGCCAGGATCCACGAGGAGTATCATTGTCCATTGAAGATTTGACTCAAATGTATTTAGACCTGGATTTCCCTAGGAAGTTTATGATCCTTCAAAACTTTGTGCCTAATCATGTTAACCTTCCTAAGGTAAATCTACCTTATAATACTTTCGATTTCCCCGAGGGCTCTAGACAAATCATTTCCATGCTGTCATTCATTCTAGGCTATGCTAATGATGAATTTACAGATGCTTCCATTCTAGGTTTCCTCTCTACCTTGTATCCAGGACAACATCCAGAACTGGTCTTCAACTTTTCCAAATTTATTGCTGATAATATGCATTATCAGTTAATTAAATTACATGATTAAGGAGTGTAATGCAATTACCTAATATTCTAGACTTCTCTACTCAGGAAAAACAACAGTGAATACATCTACAAGGATTTCAATGATTTGTTTATTAAACATGCCATGAGTTTGTTGAAAAAAGTAGAGCCACCAAGGATTAATGAAGAAATCAAAATAATTTTACAGTTGTCTAAAAATTGTAAGGTTGGAGATTGGTATTTGTACAAAAATCACACAGAAAGCAGAGTATATGGTGCACTCTTGGATCCTTACAAATTACCCAAGTTTCTAACTACTAGAATTTTTTCTTTGGAGTACTTAAGGCAGATTTTGAATGTAGATGCAGTGAATTTCATAGCCTCCAAAAAGAAAGCACATTTCAAGCTAAAAATTCAAATTGGCCCCTTCATAATCAATAGCAGAGATGCTTTGAAAGAGGTAATCAGCAAATTATCAACATTCAAGTTCCAAGAAAGCTTTCACTAGAACTATGACCCTCAAGGTATTTTAAGTAACCTCGGGGTCAAGTGTAAGTTAACTCCATTACTCCATGAGTCAAAGCCACTAATTGAAAAGTATGCTAATCAAATGGAATGGGTTGCAAACACATTGATTGATGATATTCAGGAGATGCAAACAGATAGCCTATAGGAAAATCAGATGGACAGTACAGAGGTGGTTACTGTTGGCCAACAAACAGAAGTGTCCAACAAAAGACCCAGAAAAGAAGAAGGCTATTTAGCAGAAACAATTATTGAAAATAGGTTTAAAACAGTTTACAGCAAGAAGGCCAGAATGACTACTATAGAAGATGAAGGGGTCATAGATATATATGATAATAATGGTCAGCAAACAGATGATGAGGCCACAATGATTGTTAATGAAACACTTAGAGAAATTCAGAATGAGCAGGTACTATCACAGGGAGAAGGAAAATAAATGGTCGAAACACAGATAAATAAAGAAGCTCCCTCTTCCTCTAAGGCAGCAGAAGAAATTGATTCTGACATTCAGAAAAATTTCAAGCGGATCAGAGAAAAGAATGAGGAAATTAAGAATGAGGTTTATTCTAAACTTCTTAAGGAAAAACCAGGAGATAAAGACATACTTGTGACAGCTTTTGATTATTCAACAAATAAAATGATCATGTCTTTTCTCTAGCCAGTAGTTACAGACCCAAAGTCAGCCACAGATTATAGGAAAATAGAGTTTGAAGTAAACACTGATACCATACATGAACTTGACCAGATAGAGTTTCATAGAAGTGCTTCAGAGATGTTGTATTCAAAGGTAGTTAGAAAAACCATGACCGTTACCATGCTTTAAAAGACTGTATCTAATTTACAAAATTAAATGAATTTAGATAAAGCGTCTTTTCATGCAAAGGATTTGAGGATCAAGTCCTTGGAAGATTTGGTGATAGAAAATGGAGTGGATCCCTCCAATACTGAAGTTTCTAAGACATTGATAAGGCAAAAGAATGAAGATATTGTTGCCTTGAGAAAGAAACTTAAACTACCATAGAGTGAGCACTCACAGGCTAAAGAAATTCTTAAGGAGAAAACATAAAAGGATGAAACTATGCAGCTAGTTTTAAAGATGAAAGCTCATATCAAAGAGATGGAAAATGAAATAGAAACTCTAATGAAGGAAAATGAAACATTGAAAAAAGCACATGAAGTCTCCATTCCCACAGTTATTCCAAATGTCATTACAGTTGTTCCCTCTACATTGGTTGAACATTTAGCACCAAAAGGAGTATTGGCAACTGCAGTGTCAATTACATCTAAAGATATTTCTTGCACTTCATCATCTACATCACAATTAAATCAAACAGGTGAAACAGCTAACATAGTCAAGGCTATGAAAGACATGTCACTAAAGGGTAAAGAGATAATCAACTTGAAAGGCACCATCCAAAATCTTGAAACATCAAATAGAGATGCATTGATTACATCCAAGGGACATGAGAAGAGAGCCAATAGGTTGCAGGAACAGGTAAAGATTCTACAACAACAGGTTAATCTCAGTGAACAGGTATCATATATCAAGAATTATCTATGGAACAACATAATTCAATGCATACATCTATTGTGGCCTTCAATCCTAATTATTTATGAACAAAAGGATTTACTCAAAGTAGCACAAATAGAAATTCAAAAGACAAAAGAAGAACTGGCTGACAAACCTTCTCAAGCTTTGAAACTTACATTTTTGAACAAAAAAAATAAATAAGAGCTTGAAGAGCTGAAAATTCAGGATAGGACTGAAAGCATATTACAAATCAAGAAAGTCCTAAATAAGAGGAATATGATGAATAATTTGGAGGAAAGATGTAAATACATGAACTTTTCAATCACAAGTTTTTGGGCCAAATGCATAGTACTAACACAAGCAGGCCTTCCAGACATTCATGCCTTGAATGAAAAGTTATTGGTGCAGAAATATTATGATAAGAGGAGTTGTATACAAATAGCGAGTCGACCAAATATGACTACACAGGGTCTGGCCCCAGTAAAGTTGTTTTGGAGTATTTTCGAACTTGTTTTTTTCTACAAAAAAATGAAATTAAACACATTTTCATTATCGGCCCAAATTTGCTAAGTATACGAAGGTAGATAGAATCTACGGAAATTGGAGAACATGAAATTCTCGGTGCAAAACCATGGCCGAAATTTATTTGATTTGGTACATGGAAATTTTTGCCAAACGAGCACAAAATTGCATGAAAAACATAATATTACTATTGACTAAAGGGTAAGATTTGCGGTTAAAGTGTATCGAAATTATTGATCGAGGTCGAGGGTATAGGTCAAAACTCCTTTTTTTACTTTTTACTACAGATTATTCCTTGTTTTACAACAGTAAAGCAATAAGAAAACAACGTAAAGAGTATCAGAGATAAAGCACAGGTTGAAGGATGTGAATTGGAAAGAGTGTCTTCCAAGTTATCTTCCAAAGATCTTTTTCGAAAATGCTAGCAAGCATTTCCAGCAACTACAACAAAGCAATAAGTTAAGATAATTAGTCCTATTTTTTATTGATAAGAGGACATCTAGTCAGTTTGTTCTTCAGCTGTCCCTCTTTCTATGTAATAATATTTATTTTTTCCTAGAGATATTCTCATATCTCTTATAATATTTTGTAAACAATCAATTTGTATAAATACTTCTCTTTTTGAAGTATTAAGTGTGGAATAAAATTTTTCAAGACTACTATAGACATTTTTGTTGAATACATTGGAGTTTGTGTGAGTTGATTTTTAAAGCAGCAGACTAGAACTAAGTCAAACAGACATCATAACTCAGGATTCTTGTGCTAATCAGATAAGTCAAGTATTTTCTTGTTTTCACTGTTTATCTTTCAAAGTTCCATACATACATTTAAATGTTTTCTGTCTTTAATGATTGACTAGGAAAGCTTAAACAGAATTAGTGTTAAAAAGCTCCCTGTTTTTTACTAGTTATTCATTGATATGTTTTCTGTTGATAACCAGACTTAAAAATTCTTAAATGCTCTTTGTCCCTGTTTGACCCCTTTCTTTCATCTTCATTTCTGTAACTTAAGGATTCTTAATTTCCCTTTTGTTCAGATCTTGCAATTTCATAAAAAAAGCCTATTCCAAACCCTTTGAAGGTCATCTACCCTGCCCTTAGTACATTTTCTCTTTTGACCTTATTTCCTAGCTTTGCTTGCCAAGAAGTTGACTCCATGGCCCAATGGTCTATTAGATCCCTCTGTGGTTTACCCTGAATTACCTTTTATTCCCACCAAAATTTCAAAACAAACCAATTGTCCAATCATACTTAGCCTAAAATATTTTAATCCAAAAAAAAATTAAATCTTGAGGAGAGATCCCTCTCCAGAATTTAGGAGGCTAGATCCTAGATTTCAAAAGAGGTTCTTGGTTACCCCTGGTTTTCCTTAACTATAAACCAAAATTCCACGACCTAATAATTACTAGGGTGATAACATAAGGTATATCACAACTAGGGTTGGTACTATCACCTTTCATAGGGAGTTGGTCTCCCCCCTTAGGCTCAAGGATGTCATGTCTGTTCTAGGTCTAAGGAAAAATCTCATATTTGTTGCAGTTATGGAAGACTGTGGTTTTGATGTGATCTTTATCAAAGGAAATTAATTCTTGAGATACATAGCCATGGGATAAGTTAAGCACATTGGGGTTTGTGTGAAGAACCTATATAATCTAGATGTGGAATATTATGCTGCATTAAGCAATAAGGCGAAGAAAGTGCAGAGTCATGATCTCGGTGAAATTTTTCAAAGAAGAGTTGTCCATTTGCATCACGGTGCCCAAAAGATTATGCAACAGATAACCACAAGCCTCCCAAAAGGAGCACTTGAGTAGCATGATTTATGCAAAGGATGTACTTTTGGGAAGCACACAAAATTAAAATTCCATGATCCAGACAACAAAGCACACGCAGTCCTAGAAAGGATACACTCTGATGTTTGTGGAACTTTCTCGATAGCCTCCATTGCCAGCCACAAATATTTTTTTATTTTTATTGATGACTTTTCATGGAAGTGATGTATCTTCTTCATGCGGAAAAAAGATGAGACATTCTCCAAGTTTGTAGAATTCAAGGCACTAGTGGAGAAAGAAACTAGAAAGAAGATGAAGGATCTCATAAGTGATAACTGAGATGAGTACATGTCGAATGAATTTAAAAATTTCTATGAAAAATGAGGCATTCGATGAGAGTTGACAACACCCCACAACCCACAACAGAATGGGTGGCTAAGAGATTAACCATAGAATTGTGGGAGCAGCGAGTTGCACGAACAAGTCCCACCTCTACATTTGAGGGCCAAGTTTTGGACTATATAAATCACTTATTAAATGACTAGACAACAAAAATTTAATTATCAATCCAGGGACGTCTGTTTATTCCAATGACAGTAGCACTGTCTGTGCTGATACACCAACCAGAAGTAATCTCAAATAAAATAAATCATTTCTGAAGTAAAATGCTGGAAATAAATCACTCATGCAGAAATAAAATAATCCACAAGATTGAAATCACACTTCAATTGATCTGTTTAGCTCGCCACACAATAAGTACCCAGCCAGTGTCTCTATTAACATATGTGTAACAACATATAAAGTATAGAAATCGAAGCAGATATATTCTCAGTTGAACAGCAACAACAACACTCTTACGATACATAAAATGAAATACAATTACATACACACACAACTACTGTAATCACTGCAATCCCTACTAAGAAGGAGGGCCCTTCCTCCCTAGCAGGGCACATGTAGAGAAGGAACTTTAAATAAAACTAAATGGAATCACACATGTAACAGCAATAACAATATGATCTGTATTAATCTTAACACAATTACAAAGGAAAAACAATGTTGTTCTCCGCTAACCTCTCGACCTCTAGGGCCGAGAGATATACAGTGGTTACATCAGAAAATCCAGGAATATATCAGTCATAATAATATTACGATTCTTATTCAGATCGAAATAGAACTCACAATTTATAACCACTCCCTAATAAAGTTGTGATTAGAAATTAAAAGATTACAATCGGAACTGCCCTTAGGTTGTTATCCCAAAAATACAATGTTAACAACTTCTACAGATGTAGTGCAACCGCCAAAGGATGGATCAGCAACAATAGAGACAATAGCATTCAACCATACAACTGTATCAACAATTTTCCAATGATTATGTAACAACAGAGCATAACAACAGTTGCTGGTGGGTCTGTAATAGCAAGGTGTAACATCATTGCTTTGATGTAACAACACTATCCGAACTGCCCCTGTGAAATCTGTGTCTGAGATCATTGGTGCTACAATGACATATGAAATTACAACACAAATACCATCGACCTTTTTCCAAACATTCACCATAAATTAGTCATAAAAAGGTATAATAGATCATAATAATCGGTGAATTGGCAAAGTAACAAAAGAAAGGTGAAACAACACTAGTTAGGGTAAAAAGGTAGGAAAAATGGGTAAAAGATACTCCCATTGGTTATAGTTATAAAGCAAAATAAGGAAGATGAGTGTAGGAAAAATGTACAAAACCAGCACCCAACATCTCCCCCCAACTGAAATGCCTGTGTGTCCTCATGCAAACTCATCTCTCATGGGAATATCTTCGGTGCAGGTCGGTGAGGTCATAAGCACCAGTTGTGTCCTCATCTACAGACCTGTATCCCTTATTGGCCATCAACTGTCGTACCTAGGATTCTGACTCATACTTGCTTAATTCATAATTGATCTGGTAATCCTCAATGGGAAACTAGATCAAAGGAAACTTGAACTTCAATCCTGACCACAAAGCTCCAAGAGATTGTACAATTTTTGCATAGGCTGGTACATGTGTAACAGTCACCATGAAATTCTGGAATGAGAATGGATCTTCCTTCAATAACTCAGTGTTGTTGGCTTTCTTATGTTTTAAACACCCTGTCATAGCTCGACTCTTCATCATTGCGAAACTGATTGAGGCAAAAATTCACATTTATTCTTTGATAAGTGGCAGCTGGCTCTTTAATGCCAGGGGTACTCAACATTCTCCTGAATTCTCATCTCAACTCAGTAGCCTGTCCTAGTTCTGCCCAAACCCACAATGTTGTCCTCTGCTCATTAGTCTCCATAGATTTAATGGCCAGATTCCACTCAATATGATTTCTCGTGAAGGATACAAAAGCCCTTAATTGAAGATCTCCCATATAAGAGAATATTTTCACAATCAACTGCATACTCACATGTTCACAAATAATGTTGTGTAAAATAAATTCACACAACAAAATTTGATCATCAAAATCTAAGGCACGGAAAACATCCAAAAAATGTACGAGTGGAGGAACATAAATAAGGTCTTCCCTCCATAATGGATTTCAATTGAAACAAGAAGTAAAGTTCCCACAGAAAAATAGGATATGATGGAGAAGGCCGCCTACAACCCAGCAAGTTGAGGGCGAGATCATGAAGTTTCTATTTATCTATGATGAGGTCTCGAATATGACCCTGTAACAACAACAAATTTTCTTCTTATTTCTTCAGAGCTTCTTTCTTCTTGTAATCCTCCCACTTTTTATTCAATTATGCTTCCATCCATATTTCATGTAAAGTGTCTATTTCTCTTTGATGTTCCTTTAGTGAAATCATCCCATCTTGAAGGGAGATTGCTTCTTGCTTCCATTTTTGTAACTCAAAAATTCATAGGAGTTTCTCAGAGTTCCATCCTGAGATGGTACTCGACGTTCTCCTAGATTCAATATCTATATCAGCAATAGGTGTACAAACCTCTGCATCATGGGGTTGTTCCACTTTTTTTGTTGGTTCTTGTGTAACAGCAGCCTCTTCGGTGGGTTCTTGTGTGTCAGCCCCTTTGTTTTTACCTAGAATCGCCTCTGTGTCCATTTTTGTTTCTTCTACAATAGGAGTGGCCTCCACAAGTTCTTGTGGGTCGTCTTCTAGGTCAATTATTACAAGATTCTCTACTTTAACTATTGTTTCTTGTGCAACAACAATATCATCATCAGGTTCTTATGTAATAGCCTCCTGTTGTTATGTTTCTACTTCCATTGTGTTGATATTTTCTCTACGGGCATTATATCCTGCTGCTGTTAAGTATTGAAAACATTTCATGCATACTCACACCGAAATTTCCCTTCCCTCAGATAATTTCCACTTCAATTCCTCATTTTATTTTCTTAATTTTTCAATTTCTAAACATAAGGCATTGGTTTCGTCCTTACCTAATGAGGAAGGTTGCCTTTATTCTTCTAAAACTTCTGCTTCCGTCTGCTTCTTGGTCGTAGGCAAGGGTTCTACAGGTATGTTGATCTTCACTCTTTGTTTCGGTCTTCTATCCCCAATTGGTTCTTCAATAGGCTTCTTCCTAATTCTAACTCCATCAGGACGAGTTTGAGTCTCTTTCCTTGTCTAACTTTCTCCTGAGGTCATGAGTTGTTTCCCCCGGCTTGACCTTGGTGTTTTCCTCTTGAATTCTTCCCAAGTTTTTCCTTGCTGGCCTAGGGAATCTAGCACAATTAGCTTAATGATTTTGTGATTACTTACACATGCCTCTGGGTGCACTATCATTTTTACTGTTGCTGCCATTTGCTTGATGTTTCCAAGAAAATAGAATGGAAGACTGATTCTTTGATGGTGTCGCAGGCGGTTAAGAAGAGGAAAGTGATAGTTGAATACTATCGTAGACCTCCCTTCATAAGTGATATATTTGATCAAACCTAGGGCAACATCTTCCCAAGGATAAGGAAGTGACAATTTGTCAATTCCTCTTCCTTTCTTCTCTAGTTTCTCTTCCCCTACTAGGAAATCCTCTTTTAAGGAGGGGTCATTGATTTTTCTATTAAACCACCTACGCCCTTCAACTGGTAATGAATTTACCATGGAAATCACCTCTTCAATAACCTCCACCTACGTGCCTCTTACTCGGGTTTGATTATTGTTCAAGTTATGAGAAAATTTAATTGCCACTGCCTCGTCTGAGCCTTCAAGCTTCTGGAAAAACTCAACCCATTCGGCCTCTCTAAATATATGGTAAGATTCAGGGAAATTCTGTAGAGAATCCATAGAATCTAGTTCATTCCTAACCACTGCTCCACCCATCTTTGATGTTTGTTTCTAAATTTGCTTCTTAATGTTCGACAACACTGCAATATCACTGAGTTTCTGAGTTCACTTATTGCTATTCAGTCCTGTTGTAACATCATTGTGTCTATGAACTGGCTACTACTCGGCACCTCTGATTATCCCAATCGACGAGTTTACAAATGAGGATGCAAGGTTTTGGAAGGAGGTTGATGGAAGGTGACGACTTTCAAGGATTTACCAAATCGTACCCTACACTAATACTCATAAATGGCTTATTATGGAAAGTGATGGGATTTCATACACACACTCTTTTCCAACTAGATTCGGTCGTCATTAGCAATTATATTATTGATTAGGTGCATGCAAATTTAATAGATATTTATGATTACAACCTTTTTGCAATGATTTCAAGTCATATCCCCTCCCCCACTTTAATTGTGAAAGTTTCCCACAGCCGTCGTAGGAGCATCATAACTTTTCCAACTAATCATTGAATTATCAATGACAACCATTTACCTTTTTAATGACATACCTGAGGTCACGTTGGAAGAATAATTGAGTTGACGAAATCCTGCTTGCAGCGCTCATGATGTTGTGTTTAGCCAGCATAGTTATTTTTGTTTATGGAATGAATTACAAAGAAAAATATTCGTGGTTGTCGACTGTTACATATGTAACAGGCAAGACAACTTTTAAATTATTCTCAGAAAAACATAATGATCAGAAGAAATTGGTACAAAAAATAAATTACATGAAACCATCATCCTATGACATGGATCAGGAAGGACATATGATATTACAGGGAGAAAAAAATGAGTGTAATAGCCACCATGAGAGTGGTTTTCAACTGTTATTGGTTTTCTGGCTGCGCCTCAGAAAGGGGTTTTCATAGTTAGATTTATTTTTTCTTTTCTTTTATTTTGTTATTTTATTTTTATTTATTATTATTATATATATATATATATATATATATATATATATATATTAAACAGGTGTAATATCTTCCATAAAGGTGGTTTTCAACTGTTGCACTTATTGGAATTTCAACTTTTAAGGTTGCATAGGAGAATGTTCCCCTGCTGTTGTAACATGAAGACCATAGTCTGCGACAACGTTGACAAATGATTCCTTTGAAGTGGGTTGATGATATAACTTTAGACGATGCCCATTAACCAGTAATGGCATCTTAGCACTATCAACAGTAACCAATTGTACAGTCCCATTGTCAAAGACTGTATCCACTTCATAAGGACTTAGACTTCTGGTGCAGAGCTTGCCTTTGAAATATTTGAAACTTGAATCATAAAAAGGAGCCCAATATCCTTTCTAGAAATTTTTCTTCTTAATAAACCCATCATTCCATCTGGCTCTTTTCTGCTGGACGATTTCTGTCTGTTGAATGGCAGCCAACCATTTCTCTTCCAATTCATTGAGTTGGTTCAATCTTTGATTCTATGCTGTACTCAAATCCAGATCGACCTGCAATGATGTTATTAATGTCTTTATTTCAAACTCTATGGGGAATAAGGGCTTCTTGCCATACACCAGTTCATATGGTGAGAAGCCTGTAGTATTCCTCCATGTTGTCCTGTAAGCCCATATTACCTTTGGAAGTTTCTCAGCCCAGTTTCTTCGGTGGCTGGCAACTGTCTTTGTTAAGATTCCCTCAATGACTTTAATGGTGCTTTCTACTTGCCCATTTTCTTGTGGATAATAGGGTGTGGTGATTCTATGATGGATTCCATACTTCTCAACCAACTTCCTGATCAAATGAGATGTGAACTGGGGATCCCCATCCGTCACTATCTCTTTGGGTATCCCGAAGTGAACAAAAATATATTGAAACGGGAAGTCTAAAATATCCTGTTCTATTGCTCTAGTTAGTGCCCTTGATTCGACCCATTGTGTGACATCATCGGTGTAAACCAATATGTATGCTCTTTGCTGTGATGAAGGATTGATTTGCCCCACAAATTCTAGGGCCCATTTCTCAAATGGTTCTATTACTATCTAAGGTTGTAACGACATCTCATCTAATTTTAGAGGCTAGCCCATCATTTGGCAACTATCACATCCTTTCACAAACTTCTTGGCATCCTGGAATATAGTTGGCCAGTAGTACCTTGTTGAGAGTACTTTATGTCCTATCCTCTTGTCAGCTAAGTTTCCTCCACAAGGTTCCTCATGACAAGCCTTTAGGATCTCAAATACCTCATCTTCTTTAACACATCGCTTAATCTGGAAATCTGGCTGAGTGTGATAGATATTACCTTCTATCCAGTAGTAGGTAGCACTCTATTGTATAATCCTCCTTCTTTCCTTGGAAGAAAATTGATGTGTGAATTTTCTTGCAGCAAGGTAATTGGCTATATCTACATACCATGGTGAGTGAGTAGAAATGGAAAAAATATATTCATCTGGAAAAGAATCCTCGGTAGAAGTGTAGTCATCACTTATAGTTAATCTAGAAAGGAAATCAACAACTACATTATCTTTTCTAGGTTTATCTAAAATAGTAATGTCAAATTCTTGTAACGGAAATAACCATCGTGTAACTCTACCATTAGTAACAGGTTTTTTCTTTAAAAATCGAATTGCAGCATGGTCAGTGTGTACAAATACTTGGTACTCGATGATGTAGTGCTGAAATTTTTTGATCGCATGCACCACTGCTAGGAATTCTTTCTTAGTAACAATGTAGTTAAGTTCTGATGGAGTTAAGTTCTTACTAATGTAATAAATGGCATAAGGCTTCTTATCCTCTAGCTACCCCAAAACAACACCCACGACCATCTCAGATGCATCTATAGCAATATGAAATGGCAATTTCCAGTTTGGTCTTCGTAAAACAAGTGCTGCTATTACACAGTTCTTGAACTTTAAAAAGGCATGCTCACACTTTTTTGTCCACACAAATTCTGCCTCTTTCATTAGTAATGAAAATAAGGGAGATGCAATCTTTGAAAATTTCTCTATAAACCTCCTATAGTATCCTGCATGTCCCAAAAAACTACGTACCTCTTTCGGAGTCTTAGGGGTCGGGATTTTTGAGATTACCTCTATTTTTGTAGGATCTACCTTGATTCCATCTACTGAAATGAAATTTCCCAGCACAATTCCCTCTGTCATCATCATGTGGAGAATTATTGATCAGGATTTGAGAATTGAAGGACACAGAGAGACCAGTGAGGACCATCAAGAACCTGAGAAAAAATAACTAGTTGATCATCAATTGGATGCTGGTAGTGTTGTTAAACAATTGATCCTGAAGTAGCCTGATCACTTATTAAATGACTGAACAACGCACATTTAATTATCAATCTCGGGACATCTATTTATTCCAATGATAGTAGCACTATCTGTGCTGATACACCAACCAGAAGTAATCTCAAAGAAAAGAAATTGTTGCTGAAGTAAAATGCTAGAAATAAATCCCTCACGCAGAAATAAAAGAATCCACAAGATTGAAATCACAGTTCAATTGATTTGTTTAGCTCACCAAATAATAAGTACCCAGCTGGTGTCTCTATGAACATATGTGTGACAACATATAAAGTATAGAAATCGAAGTAGATATATTCTCAGCTAAACAACAGCAACAAAACTCTAATGATACATAAACTAAAATACAATTACATACACACACAGTTATTGTAATCACTACAATCCCTTCGAAGAAGGAGGGCCCTTCCTCCCTAGTAGGGTGCAGGTAGAGAAGGAAATTTAACTGAAACTAATGTAATGACACATGTAACAGCAATAAAAATATGATCTGTATTAATCTAAACACAATTACAGAGGCAAAAAAACATTGTTCGCTGCTAACCTCTCGACCTCTAAGGCCGAGAGATATATAGTGGTTACATCAGAAAATCCAGGAATAGATCAGTCACAAGAATATTACAATTCTCATGCTGATTGAAATAGAACTCATACAGTTATAAACAATCCCTAATAAAGTTCTTATTAGAAATTAACAGATTACAATCAGAACCGCCCTTAGGTTGTTATCACAAAAATACAATGTTAACAACTCCTACAGCTATCACAACAAAAACACAGATGTAGTGCAACTGCCAAAGGCCAGATTAGCAACAATAGAGAGAAGAGAAGTCAACCGTACAATTTTATCAGCAGTTTTCCAACGAGTCTGTAACAACAGAGCGTAATAGCAGTTGCTGGCAGGTCTGTAACAACAAGGTGTAACAACATTGCTTTGCTGTAACAACACTATCTGAACTGCCCCTGTGAACTCCGTGTCCAAGATCTTTGGTGCTAAAAATGACATCTAAAAGGAAAACATAAATACCATCGACCTTTTTCCAAAAATTCACCATCAATTAGTCATAAAAAGGTATAATAGATCATAATAATTGGTGAATTGGAAAAGTAACAAAAGCAACGTGAAACAACACTAGTTAGGGTAAAAAGGTTGGAAAGAGGGGTAAAAGATACTCCCATTGGTTATATTTATAAAGAAAAATAAGGAATATGACTGTAGGAAAAATGTACAAAACCAACACCCAACACCAAGGCATGCAATATACAATAGTATATTTGTAGAACCAGATCCCTCATTGAAATAGAAGCATGGTTACATTGGAGGAGGATTTCCCGGGGAGAAAGTTGGATGTGTTGCACTTCAGGATTTTTGGAGCCTCTGTTTACTACCATGTTTCCAAATATTCAAGGAAGAAGCTAGAGCCGAAAACATAATTGGGGGTATTTTTGGGTTAGGCAGAAACACCCCACAACTACCATGTGTACTTTACATCCCTTATAATGACAGTTGTGCAAAGGGATGTAAAATTTGATGAAGAGAAAGCGATATGCTTCTCTATTGAGAGGGAGCTTCATATCCCACCAGAAGAGGATGTTTTAGCTCCAAAGAAAGAGGCTCGAGAACTGGTGGAGAAACCAAAAATTGAGGAGCAGAGAGTGGAGACAACCACTCAAGCATAACCATCTAGAGAAGGTAGAAAAAAAGCTAGGTAAGATGAGAGACTTGTGCAAGATGTGAGGAAGAATGTGGGTGTTCCTTCAAATTTTCAAAGCTAGATAAGTTCACCTGATCGATACACTAGATACATGGATCTAATGATTGAGCTTGTATGGATGGATCCATCCTTTTTTTAGGAAGAAGAAGAGCAACCTGTACAGGTTGATTCAATGGTGGAGGAATACAAATACATTATACAAAACATTGTTTTGGAAGCTGTCCCAAGCCTAGTAGATAAATCAATTGTCGGTTCATGATGGATATTCAAGGTAAAGCAGGAAGAAGGTGGAAGAATAGAGAAGTATAAGGCCACATTTGTGGCCAAGGGGTACTCTTATGTTGAAGGAATTCACTATGAGGAGACCTTTTGTAGTTCTTAACTCTGTACATATATTACCTATAAGCGAATTCTTAAAACAAAAAAATAAACAATGGCGAGAACATAAAAAAAATATACACAAATATTTCCCCCTAGATCCCAAAACCGAGACTACCAGATTTATTTTTCATTATATTCCTTTCAAAGTTATAATACATATATATATACATTCTGAATCATTCATAAACCCCAATCCACTAACCCTAGATTATAACATAACCATAGTTCCCTTGATTGGATTTACAAAATACCATGGGAAGAAAACCATCATGCCCAAAACCATGTGAAAAACCCATGCAAAAAACCATGTGTAAGTCCACCCACTATCTTTGGGTCCACCCCCCATCCTTGGGCCCACTCAACTATTATTGGGTCCACATAAAAAAAAAATCATGGGGCGCTTCCTTAGATCCCATGGAGGGGGCCACTACCCCCTTGCAAACCCCCCAATAGGGGAGTCCCCTGTTGTGCCCAACGTAATGTACAATTCATATGAATAGTCATGAAAATAATATAACACACACCCAACATTCTCCCACTTGTTTTTTTCTTTCCACAGAGGGTGTCACAAGAGAGATTAGTCATTGGTCTAGCCTGACAATGCCCATTATTTCTCTACACCAAGAAAAATTCTTAGTGGTCATAGACTTTATGAATGCATCTACAACATTCTTCAATGTTTCCACCTTTACAAACAACACCTTTTTATTCCTCAACCATATCCCTCACAAAGTGATACTGAACATCAATGTGTTTTGTCTTTGAATGATAAGCAAGGTTCTTTACCAATAAAATTTCACTTTGGTTGTCACAATCTATCCTTATAACTTGTTTTACCAACCCCATATGTGAACAAAGTCTCTACAACCAAATTGCTTCCTTGATTGCATGAGTGGATTCCATGTATTCAACGTCTGTAGTTGAAAGAGCCACTACATACTATCTTTTACTCATCCAATTGATTGATCCTCCAAATAGGTTAAACACATACCCACTTGTAGATCTTCTTTGATCCATATCTCCATCCCAGTCTGCATCAACAAAGCTAATGTGTCCAAAAAATTTTCCAATCCTAGTCTTCCTGGGTAGCACAAACCATAATCACTATTGCTGCAAAAATACTTAAAAAAACACTTCCCTATTGTCCAGTTCTCCTTCCCTGGTTTCAACATAGACTTGCTCAATACTCCCACTGCATGTGCAATGTCTATTTTGGTGCAAACCATTGCATACATCAGGCTACCAATTTCACTTTCATATGGAACACAAGACATGCCCTCTCCCTCTTCTTTTGTCTTAGGAAATTGTTCAACAGATAAATTTACACCTATAGTAATAGGAACCTTCACTGGTTTACTATCTTTCATATTAAACCTCTACAATATTGTCTCGACATACTTCCTATGGTTTAACCATAGATTCTTATTTTCCCAATATCGTTTAATTTACATGAAAAAAATATAGCTTACAAAATATCCTTCATGTCGATTTTAGAGGACAATTAGGTCTTCAAATTATAGATAATTTCTTTGTCATTTCCAATAAAAACATATCATCCACATACAATACCAAAACAATATCATTGTCACCAATTAATTTAAAATACACACCGTGATCCACTTTTCTTCTAATGAAGACAAGTCCCCGTATATATGTATCAAATTTCTGATACCACATCATTGGTGATTGTTTTAACCCATACAAATACATTTTTAACCTGCATACCATTTATTTCTTACCCTTCATCGTAAAGCCTTTAGGTTGCTTCATGTATATATCTTCTTCCAGATACCCATGAAGAAATTATGTATTTACATCCATTTGGTCTACCTTAAAATCAAAAGCAACAACAACATATAAAAGTAATCTAATAGAAACTAACTTGGAAATATGAGACAAAATATCACCAAAATCAATTCTCAGCACCTGGGAATAACCTTTTTATACCAACCAAGATTTTTATTTCTCCACCTTACCTTTTTTATTCATCTTCTTCTTAAACACCCATTTGATTCCAATGTGTTTCCTTCCAGCCAACAAGTCAACCAGATCCCAAGCCTCATTTTTGTTCAAAGATTACATTTCATCAACCATGGCCTCTTTCCATAGTTTTCCATCATATGAATCTACTTCCTCCCTGATAGTTCTTGGATCATCATCAGTAATAAATAATGTAAACTTTGAATAGAAAGGATATGGAATGTACCTTTTTGTCTTCCTTCTCTCTCAAAATGATCTTCTCAAAACTAGATTCTGTGGCTCTTCCTCTTCTGATTCTTGTTTTGCTGAAGAGTCAGCTTCTTCCTCCTTTAGCTCAAACTTTATCTCCTCAGGTTCCTTTGGTAGGAATTCATGTTTAATAACATATTTCACCTCTCCAAACACCACATATTGGCTATACATAGCCTTCCTTGTCTCTGGGTACCAAACTTTATAACCTTTTAAACCATCATTGTACCCAATAAAGATGCACCTTTCATATTTACTATCCAACTTGGTTCTTTTCTCCTTTGGAACATGTACATATGCATCACATTCAAATAGCCTCAGATGTGAAAGAGATGGTTTCTTACTAGTCCATACATCATGTGGAGTCTTATCCTCCAATGTTGGTGAAGGTGATCTATTAGGCGGGTAACATGCAGTATCCACCACCTCTTCCCGGAATTTTTTTCCTAATTCGACACCATTGAGCATGCTTCTTGCCTTTTTCATAAATGTCTTGTTCATCCTTTATGAAACTCCATTTTTTTGATGTGTGCATGGATTATTCTTCTGTTATGCTATAACACACTTCTTACATAACTCTTCAAATTTATTCTTGTAGAACTCTCCACCATTATCTATCTTCAACACCTTGATCTTATTCTCTATCTGATTTTCCACCAGATCCTTAAATTCTTTAAAACTATAAAATACTTCAAATTTATTCCTGGGGAAATATATCCATGTATTTCTTGAGAAGTCATCTATAAATGATACATAGTACACAAACTTAGCCAGTGATGGAACCGACACATGTCCAAAAACACCATTGTGCACAAGCTCTAATATCATGTTCACCCTCTTAGCACCAGAGGGGAAACTCACCTAATTCTACTTCTCATACACAGAATGTTCATAGAAATTGAAATAAATTGAGGAATTAGACATAACTTCTACCATACCATTACCATGCAGTATTAGAAGGCCCCTCTCTCCATTACCATAACATTTTCTCCGGATACCACTAGGTTTTATGGTCCACTTTTAGGAACCGCAAAACTGTTGCACGCATCAATAACAGTGCTACCCATAATCTTGTACATATTTCTAATCCAAACTCCCCTCATCAATATCAATGTTACATGAACCATCTTGCAGGTATCTTTCTTGAACATTTTTTTTACACCTACATCATCCATATTTCTTATAGAAATCATATTTATGGCCAATGCAGGAATATGCATAACGCCAGGAAGTGTTCTAATCCTTCCACCTTACAAATTCAACTTGAATTTACCACGTCTGATGATTCTGGCTTTCCTGTCATCCCCTAAGAATACATCACCACCATCATATTTCTCGTACTTACAGAACCACTCTGTATGGAGAGTGAAGTGAAAGGGTGCACATGAGTCAATCAACCATGCCTCATGATCTACATGTATACTTGAAGAAGAAGCCAAGTACACATCCCCTCTGCCTTTGCAGAGGAGAGTTTTCACCTCTACAGAAGGAGCATTGTCATACCCATTTACTTCCTTAGAAGCTTTAGATCTATAGTACTTTTTGTAGTGCCCTTCCTTTCCACATTTTCAACACACATTTACAAGTTTTCTTAGAGATTTAGATCTCCCTCTAGATTTAGATCTCCCACTCAAGGAATTTTTTTTCTTTCTGTTTCAGGACCATCCTTGTACATAAAAGGAATCTCGATTATGGATCTTCATATTTTTCTGTCTCGTCTCCTTTGACAACAAGGATGAGAGTATTTCATATAACTTCAAGGTAGTTGTATTGCTAGCTATTGCAAAAACTAGACTATCTCGCAAGTCTAGTATAGAACATAAAAAAATTGATGCACTTATGTTCATATAAATTTTTTATATCAATAAATAAAAAATGACTTACAAAAATATTAAATGTATTCAGATGCTCTGTCATCAAGTCTCCATCCTTCATCCTCAGGTTATATAGCTTTTTCCGTAGGAAAAATTTATTCACCAGAGACTTAGATTGGTACAAAGTCCCTAACTTGACCCACAAGTCCTTTACGATAGCTTCCCCTCATACATTAAAAAATAATAAATATGAGAGAAACAATAATATTGTGCTCTTCGCCTTCTCATCTACCTTCACCTAGTCTTCTTGCGACATTTTCAGTTTCGTGCTTAGATCTAAAACAATCCACTGATCTCAGTCCACCAATTCATCCTCCATCTTGATATTCCATAACTCAAAACTCTAACCATTAAATTTTTTGTTATCTATCTTTCCATTGTTCACCATATTATTTCACCACAAGAATTGATCCTGCATATCTCCCACTGAATAGGGTCTACGACGAGCCTAAGAAAAACCACTCAACAACAAATGTGTCCCTGTGAAGCCGAAACAAATATGATAACAAATATAGGTTTTAAACCTATACATAAATTACCTGCAAACGAATCCTTAAAACATAAAAATAAACAACGGCAAGAACATAAAATAAATATACACAAATATTTTCTCCTGGATTCGAAAACTGGGAGTACTAGATTTATTTTTCATTATATTACTTTCAATGTTACAATACATATATATACATGTCTAAGTATTCTTAAAACACAATCCACTAACCCTATATTAGAACATAACTGCAGTTCCCTTGACTGGTTGTATAAAATAACATGGGTAGAAAACCATCATGCCCAAAACCAAGTGAAAAACCCATGAAAAAAACCATGGGTAGGTCCTCCCACCGTCTTTGGGTCAGCATAATTTTTTTTTCACGGAGTGTTGTCCTGAAACCCATGCAGGGGGGCTAGTTATGGAAAGAATATAACACGCACCCAACACCTTTGCTCTTGTTGCAAGGTACTCATCCATTATATCAATTCTTGCTATGGCTGCAAATGGGGTGGAAGATCCACTAGATGGATGTAAACACAACATTATTCAAAGGAGTTATTGAGGAGGATGTGTACATCGAGCAACCAAAAGGATTTGAGACTTCTTATTGGGAGTCTCATGTGTGTAGACTCAAGTGAGTGTCATACAGTCTCAAACAAGCACCCTGTGCTTGGTACACTAGGATCGATAGATATCTCACCGGTTTTGGCTTCACCAAAAGTGAAGCAGATGAAAACCTCTATCATATCTTGGTATAAGGTAAATTGTTGATTATTTTCTTATATGTTGATGACTTGATTTTAACTAGTGATGAATTGTTGATTAGATATTGCAAGACCTGTACCTTACAATATAATTTGAAATGAAGGACATGAGTCTCATGCAATACTTCCTCTTCTTGGACGTATGGAAATATGATGGGGAATTTTTTGTCTCCCAAGGAAAGTATGAAAATGATATATTGCTGAGATTCTGCATGGAGAGTTGAAAACCCTTGGAGACACTTCTAGCAACCAACTAGAGGAAGGAGGATGTCACTTCAGGTGCGGAAGTGGATGCTACCATTTATCGACATTAAGTGGGTTCATTGATGTATCTTGCGAACATATGATTGGATGTAGTCAACCAACTGAACCAAGCTATGGTTAGGCCGACCAAATTATTTTGGAAGGTGGCTAATTCTATTCTATGATACCTTAGAGGCACTACCGAGTTTGGACTATGGTATAGACAGAAAAAGGGAGTGAAGTTGTTTGGCTTCACAGATGTAGATTGGGTGGGGAGTCCATCAGATCGAAAGAGTACATCAGGTGGAATTTCCAGTGTTGGGTACGCATCGGTTTCCTGGTATAGCATGAAGCGAATACCTGTGGTTCTTAGCTTAGAAGAAGCATAATACATGGTTTCAAGTCAAACATCATGTAAGGAAATCAGGATGAGAAAGATAATTGTTGGATTATTTAATCAAATGATGGATCCAACTATGATCTATTATGATAATTAGAGTTGCATCAAGCTCTATGAAAACTCTATTTTTCATGATCGATCCAAGCATATAGATATCTGGTATCACCATTTGTATGATTGTGTGCCGAGGTGGATAATGTTGTTGCAGTACATTTCGAAAGAGGAACAAGACGTTGAAATTTTGACAACGGCCTTGTCAAGAGGGAAGTTCAAGTTTCACAAGTGAAAGATAGGGGTGGTTGATAATCCCTTTCTTATTGAGAGGGAGTGTTGAAAAGTCCAACAAGAAATTATCAATTTGATTTTTCCTTGATTAAATTG
The DNA here is from genome assembly GCA_034641835.2 of Pinus albicaulis. Classification (NCBI taxonomy): domain Eukaryota; kingdom Viridiplantae; phylum Streptophyta; class Pinopsida; order Pinales; family Pinaceae; genus Pinus; species Pinus albicaulis. The sequence continues at coordinate 740,643,639 of CM076582.1, forward strand.
AGAAAAAACAAATTTCCACATCAACGGACAACTTGGATGTAGTTAACTTGTGTAATATGGCTTGTGTCACCCAATTCACGTAGTAAATTCATGTTGGAGGAGTTGGATTTTAGTTAAGCATGTGTGATTGCTAATTTGTAGAAATCAAGGTCAATGATGTATGTTTGTTTTCATTTAAACTAGTTCTAAATGTTGAAGGAACTAGTGGAAGGTCAGTTAAGCAGTGGAATTTTAGTCAAAATTAGTGATCGTCCATTTAACTGATAAATCAACCCAAAATAACTAGTGAATGCAGAGAATTCGAGTTCCTCGAGCTTGGTGGAGATTCAAAGGTAGTGTAATGTCAGTTGTAGACTAGCCTTGAGTATACATGTGTTGCATGTAGTCAAATAATCAGCCTAAGGAATTGCGCAATCCATTTTGGATAAATTCCTAAATAATAGGGGCCTAATTTCTCAAGGAAAAATTCAAGGAAATAGGAGCACAAGAAGAGGTATAAATTGACTAAGTATGGTTCAGAGCCTTTTAGTGAGAAAAGAGATAGGTTATTCACTTGCAGGTTGTGATCAGTTGAGTAAAGCAATTGTAATACATCTCTATTCATTAGATTAATGCAAGAAGGCATTAGGGCTTTTAGCAGATTTTTTTCCCGATGAAAAATATGTGTGTGATTTCTTATTGCATGTCTAAAAAATTTATTCTAAATTGTGAATTAACGTTCGCATAGTGGTAGATTAGTTTTGTGTCTTGTGATTTTTATTCAAACTTCACGCGAAATGGAAAATCTACATCATAATTTCTACAAGTGTAATAAAAAACCTCTTCATGGTATCAGAGCCTAGACCCAAGTTCGGTTCCCCAAAAAATGTCTCGGGGTGGGATGTTGGAAGAATCACCACACCTCTATGGAATCCATAATTTCCACCCTAGGGATCCTATTTACCAGTTTAATATTTACTATTATTCATTGTAAAAAAACACAAATATTTATCATAAAGCAGAGTGACCTTGAATATATAACTTTATTTGACTATTAAATGTTTCTATAATAGAAAATAAATGTGTATATGTTCATATTACATCTGCATGTAATGCTATATATTCGTTGAATGCTTTTGAAAAACATGAAACTGAAGGGATTTTTATTTTTATTTTATATTTTGGTCCTTTGATGAATTATATCTATTTTGTACTTTTTTCTAAAAACATGTTACATGGGTGTTGAGAATGGTGATTTTTCCACATTTGTCATTTTATCTTCATGAATGGTTTGAGATATTACTAGATGAGTCCTTAAAAACATCCAATTGTGATTAATATTGTGTCAATTATTATTTTTATTCGCAACTCTTCTCATGTTTATTTACCTAGACCTGGTCGATCTCCGCTTCGGTCACCATAAATGGAAAATTGTACCAGACAGGGTCATTGCGCACCCAAATCTACATGTGGTGCATGGTTACCTGAAAGTCTGCAATACTTCTATACTTCTCGTACGTTGTTGGGGATAGTCTGGGTCGTGAATGTATTGTTGCTGCCAGCACGCCTTCAAAGATAACCCATAATTTTTTTTTTCCTTCACTCTTTTTGGGTTGGGCGAAGCCTATAGATTGGCATAGCACACCCCTTCACACATGCCAGGATCCACTTCTGGGAGGACTGCACCCTTTGGCGTCTCCCATGCTAATAGTGCAAGTAACAACAACAACCAAGAGTAACGTAATTTCTTTCCTTCATCTTGCGCCTCGCGCACATTGTCCACAAACTCTTGGAAAAGGTATTGGGAACAGTTGTAGCTGACCCCCTTCTCACATTGGCCTTCGAATGAAATTACATGTGTATGGTCTGCCTTCGGGTGTCACTTGCGTATAAATTTACAGCCAAGGACTAAAGTTCCTAAGTGCACGCCCAGGTCCTCAATCTGTTGCACCAGGAACCCCCTGGTGTCCCGTCCAACGTGGTATTATATTTTCACCTCTACAACAACCTTGAGCTCATTAATCTTCCCAAAAATAACCATGGGATGGGGCCCCTTCTTAGGCAGGTCGGTGATCTCGTGGATCAGTGTGGCGTCTATTGGAATTTTTCCCCAGATCCATAGGCACCCCTCATGCACTAATGCCAGCAGTTGGCACACACAGACAGTGGTAATGGGATACCTCTCGAAGTGAGGAATCCTGAGAAAATTGGGGATCCTTGCATTGCTCAGCTTGCACGCCCATGGCATAGGCTCAACCTTTACCACATCATCATATATCACACACTCCAGTTAATATTTAGGCGCCAACTCGGGGAACATTTCTTCGTTTTCCAGATCATAATCATCAAATTTGACAAGATGGATCTTACCAAACACATCTCCATTAAAAAGGAAGGCCTGTATGATCAATGACATTTGAAGGTAGTCCTGCACCACATCTACATCCTTCAGAAAATGCATAGAGGGTTTGCGCGGCTAAACATACTTCTGACACCATGAGAATGGCTCGACGAGCACAGCCTCCTAAGTGGCGCTCATAGGCCTCTTTGTAGGATCACCGATAGGTGATCTATCCTTTGATGCTTGGCACAAAAAAGTAACATTCCTAGGGGAGGTTTATAGCTTGGAGGATGAACCCTTGTTCATTTTACCCTTTCCCTTAGTTGGCATAGACACGACTTCTTGGACCTATGGCACCACTTCATGGACATCATCTGATCCTGGCTATGTATACGTCATGAGAGGCACAGAGCGTTCTTCATATGGTGCACTCTTAGGATTAGTGATCATCATTCTTGGGCGAAAGGTAAATTCTAAGTTACTCACGTCAAATGTGGGGGTCTCTCGGCCAAACATACAGTGCTCAAAGACAAAACTATGGTGCAATTCATAGATAAGCTCAGAGCGCAATATACTTAGAAATCAAAGGAACCAAATGTGACCCACACCCTTCCTTTTATAGGCAATCCAAGGTGAAAATGGTTGGATCATCACTAAATTCATCTTACCCCCATAAAAATGGTCAAAAATATTGTAAGATCACTTCATTAAATGTAGAAAACCCTCTCCATCTAACGGTAAAATCACTTTTTCACCCAGTTTTACTATTCCAACAACTAGTTTCTCCTGTTGTGCACTACCTCTGCGCATTTTCCACACCTTTCTGCGCATTCCCTCTCGCTGCTGATATGAAATTGATTGTTATTTAATGTTGTGTTAATATTAGTTTCAGATTTAATATGAAAGTGCTAATTTTTGCTTCTTGTATGAGGGTTTATACAGGTGCTTATGATTGAAAATTCAATAAACTTGATGAGATTAAGTGTAATTCATGAACATAAAAGCATGGAAACTAAATGTTGAATAGCAGCATATAAAACATAGAAAACATATACAACTGAGTCAAATACACATGGTTTTGATGAAGGATTTCACCCCTCCTGGGCTACATCTCCTTGGTCTAGTTTTTATGGTACAAGCCTTTGTATTAGCTTCAATTGTGCAAAAGTGTTGTCTATATTCTCTTGTTGCCTCTACAACCTACTCCAATGGCTCCAAAACATCAAAATATACCAAGAATGACTCTTCCTGAACCAAAATTGGTTGAAAATTTCCTCAGTTATTAAAAAACCAATTTTCCTACATTTTCTCCACTAAAACTGGAAGTCTGCCAGTTAACTCCACTAAAAGTGGAGCTTGCATCGCATTTTCTGGTTCCGCCAAATCCTCCTCAAATATAAACTGTGCTTTAGTGGTGGATAAGTGCGAGTTAATGGTGTGATTAGTGGCAAGTTTAGTTCTTAAGCATTGTTAATGCTAATCTGTAGATTATGGAGTTAAACCCGGATTGGAGGCATGTATAAGCACGTTTAACTCCATTAATTATTTCCTGCAAAAATAGTCTTAGCCTTTGGTTGTATCACTTGGACATGTGGGAGGGGGTTGGACCCCTCCGAACCCACAATTTGGGAGTAGATAAACTTTAAGTATGCATGGCAGACTTATGTGTTAAGACCCATGATATAGAAGAGACGGTAGAGAGGTGGTATGGCATGGGGGTGGTCATGGGTTCGAACCCGACCCCCGCACCAAGATTTTTCTGCGTGATACATTAATTCCATATCCAAAGTTTGAAAAAAATGGATTATAACATATATATGCCTCCGCTGTATTAAGGGCTCTTCCATACCAATTGTCCATTCCACTAGTTTAGAAGTCTGCTTTGTTAGATAGTTAGCCTCCACCAGATTTAGAGTTAGGCCACCAATATAATGTATGTCCGCTAATATAAAGTATCCCAACAACTCCTCCAAATGTAGTTAGGGTTAAAACATTACAATTCGAAAATATATATGAACCATAATATGCCATGGGGGAGGGCACATGGCAGTGTGAAGCTGCTCCATGTGGCCCTTCTCCATTGGTTCAAATCCACCATATCATAGAAATAATAATGCACCCAATTAAAAATTCAACCTTAGGATTAGGTAGACAAACATCAATTTCCTAAGCAAAATTGGTGAATCTGACTGTGACACTTGTCAAAGTGTCATTGGCTGAAAATTGGAGAATATTCCCTGAAGATTCCTAAGGTGCTGACTGGATTGTCCAGTCATCAGTCTGTCACTATTCTGCACATTGTTTTACCTGTTTGAGAAAATAGATAGTAGAGGATAACTTACTCATAAGAACTTAGATTTTTATGAAATGAGTTGCATTGGAATCCTAGTGACAAGCTCTATCTGGGCATTCTGGTTTGGAGCATTTCTGATCACTTTCATTTTCGATCTAAATACTGAGCCTCTGATCAGCCACGCACATACAAGTGCATTCTTATTCTTTGGCCATATAGTCATTTGATCAGCACAGGGTTTTCCCTATATGGCTTTAGTCGGCTTCCATTGAAATATCGAGGAAGAGTCTCACCGTGCAACGTGGCGAAGCACACCAAACCTTCATCAGTGATTTCTTTCACAATGTATGGCCCCAACCAATGTTTCCTGAAATTCCCTGGGTGGAAAAAAAAATGACTATCGTATAACAAGACCAAGTCTTCCTCTTTGAACACTTTCTTCCTGATGTGCCTATCATGCCAGGCCTCTTTGCGTTCCTTATGCACATGTTGATGGAAGTTAGCAATGAACCGATCCTCTTCTAAGGTAGCCAATTGCACAAGACGTTCCATGATGTTAGGCTCAACCATATTAGTTAATTCTATGATGCACAGGCTTGGGATGATATATTCCATTGACATGATTGCTTCTTGCCCATAGACTATCCCGAAAGGTGTTTTTCTAGTCAATTTCTTACATGTGGCCCTGTAAGCCCATAACACAGAAGGGATGCGCACATCCAATCATTCTGAATTTCATTACAGATATTCATGAGCGCATTCTCCAAAACTTTGTTGAAATTTTCTACCGTACCATTATCCTGAGGGTGATAAAGGGTACTCTTCTAGTGATGGATTTGACATTCCTCCATCAAAGCTTCAATGGTTTCATTAACAAAGTGTGTACCCCTATCACTCATCAATATCTTCGGGCACCCAAACCTAGTCAGAATATGTTCAAAAATGAAATGCGTAGCAATATCTTCTATAGAATCCTTGACTGGCTTAGATTCTACCCATCTGGTTACATAATCTGTGGCAATGATGATATAGTGTGCACCAGTCTTCTTCCCTGGGGGATTGATAGGTCCAACAAAATCTATAGCCCATTTTTCAAAGGCCTATAGGGCCATTTGTGGCTATAGGGGCATTTCATTTCTACGCGAGGGCTTCCCCGTTCTCTGGCATGCATCACAGGCTCAAAAGTGTGCATGTGCATCACTGTGCAGTGTGGGCCACAATATCCCATCACACAACACCTTCTACACAGTAGCCTTCCATTCATAGTGGCCTCCTATCACCCCTCCACGAGCCTCAGCCAAGATATCATGTCTCTCATGTTCCAAAACATACCTCTTTAATACTTCATCCACTCCCAGCTTGTACAATTGACCAGAAATTAGGGTAAAATAAGTTGCACGTGAAATCGAATCCTTATTTTGATGCACCAGATATTCAACAGGTGCACTTCTAGTGGTCAGAAAGCGAATAGTATTAGAAAAGTGTTCATCAACCACCTTTATAGAAAATATTTTTGCATTAGGTAATCCCTCCTCCAGACTGGTTGGTTCTTCCCCATTTTCGATGCGTGATAAATGATCAGGTCCAACTTTCAATCTACCAGGCTTCACAATGATTTCAAAATCATATTCCTGAAATAGCAGCTACCATATAAAAATATTCCCCCCCAACACAGGCATATTGACCAGGTATTTCAAAGCAGAATGGTTAGTGAACATCTTAAAGTGCCCTCCTAGTTTATAGTGTCTGTATTTTTGCAGAGCATAGACCATGATCAATCCTTCCCTTTATGTGGTTGAGTAGTTGCGCTCTACACTGGAGAGATTCCTACTAGCAAAAGAAACAGGGTGATCAATGTCTCCTTCTCGTGGGTGTGCTAAAATAGCTCCAAGTGCTATACCGGATGCATCCACATGTACATAGAATACCTTGGACCAGTCTGAGAATATCAGAATAGGTGTAGTAACCATCTTTTCCTTTAGTAGCTCAAAGCTCTTTTGACATTCCTCATCCCAGAAAAATGACACATCCTTCTTCAATAATTTCTCCATAGGCATAGTGATCAGAGCATAGCCACGAATGAATTTCTTGTAATATCTGGTGTGTCCTAGGATGGAGCACAGTTTATTTTCAGTAGTGGGGACTTATAGGTTGATGATAACTGCTATCTTGCTTGGATATACCATCAATCCTTGTTGACCCGCTATATGGCCCAAAAAATTTGAAAAGGAACGCCGAATATTAATTTCTTCAAGTTAAGAGAAATCTAGTGCCTCCTACTAGTGTCAAGCATCATGCGCATGTTGGATAATTGATTCTTTACCAACCCAAACATAGTCCAGTCATCAAAATATACCTCCAAGAATTTGTGCATGAATTCTTTGAACACAACTACTACTATGCACGATAATATTGTAGGTGCATTCTTCAATCTGAAAGGCATGACTGTGTATTGGAAAGACCCCCATTCATTTGCAAAGGTGGTCTTTCTTCAGTCTTCTGGCACAATTATGATCTGAGGATACCCGAAAAATCCATCAGTAAAATAATATGCCTCTTGTCCTCCTACATTATCAAATATCTCATCCGAAAAAGGAGTAGGGAAGGGGTCATGTAAACATGCATCGTTCAGCTTGCACAGATCTACAAAGATACGTATCTCTCCCTTGGTCTTCTTTACTTGAACAACCATTGTGCTCAACCAATCAAACTTCTATACAGGTTTAATGATTCCTACAAAAACCATATTTTCTAATTCCTCTTTCACTTTCTTCTTATACTTGGGATTTAATCGGTATGGTCGTTGCTTGACAGGGTGCACATCTAGTTTTAGAGTGATCTTCATAATGCCTAGGTCTCACACAATTCCTTTAAGCTCAGAGAACTTTGGGGGAAACAGGTCTTTGTACTCTGTCAGTAGCTCTGCAACCTTCCCCACTATGTCATCATCCCAATATTCCCCTATTTTTACCAACTTGGGTTGTTCTTCTGTCCCAATGTTGAATTCCTTTAACTTTAGAGGCTTAGTTACATCTACCATTCCCAATGAGGGCCCTGCAACTATGCATTCCCCTTCAAACTTAGGGAGGTTGATATTTCTTGGATCATTCTCATTATATTCTACTAATAGGTTCCTACAAATGACAATATATTTCATCTATGCTTCCCATGTTGGCGCAACACATTCTATCTAAGGTCGGGAGCTATCAAATACAAGTGCTTCTATATCCTACAGAGCTTCATCCAATCCCTCTTATCCCCCAACCAAGCCAAAGGTTGATAGGAAACTGTCAGCCATTGTAATCCAATGGTGAGTCTCTTGGCGCAGCTCCATTTCCAAGTACCATGTAGTAGGTATCGGTCCCAATGAATGGACAAACATATGAACCCATTCATTCCAGGTCTTTTCATTCCAAACCTCCATACACATGGCCAGGTGCTTGTGCAGGTCTCCCTCGCCATAGAAAAGCTCATTTGGTGGGGTAGCGTGTGGCTCAAAGTGCAACTTCATCATTTTATCGTATATATCTCTGTCCTTAAAAATTCCCTTGTGCGTATCCCACCAACACACTAGGGTTGCATGCATTGCTAGATCAAGTGCCCATAACCTCCGTTCTTCCAGGATAGCCTTTTATAAATTTTCCAGAAATACCACAACACTATCAGAACCATCAAAATAGGGTAATTCTCTTACCTCTGAGGAAATGCATCAGAAATTTTTAGTCACCTTGAGGCAGCGCAAAAAAATCATGCAACCGATTCTGCCAGTTCTCCATCTCCCCATATAAATCTGAGAAACAAGATTTTCCTTCTCCCAATTCATCATTCCATCAGTTGTAGGATTGATCCAATCCTCACCCCGCACAGTCATATTATAGATATGGTCGAATCATCTCCTTCACGTACTAGCCTTGTATATCTTTATCCTTATGTCAGATCCAATCGTACTATCACCCATGTACCATTATTTTCAAAGATCATGCTTCTACGCTTCAAGTTGATCATGCCTCCCATATTGATGGTCCATTCCAGCCCTAGCAGTGTAGGGTAGGGGTCTACATCATCCAAAATTTGTATCACTTCAAAATCTATGCATACCTTTACTCCAGCAATATCTACCAGAACTTGTGGAAGTCTTACAAGTGGAATGATCTTCTACTGATTGGCCATGCATAGTTGAATGGTGGACCATTCCAGCTTTGGTTATCCCATCTTTTGCAAGGTCCTCTTAGGTAGTACATTTCCAACAGACCCTAAATCCAAGATGAATTGATCCATCTCATACTCTCCAATTTGCACAGTCAGGCACATCTACTGACCAGTTCCCTTCTTGTTCTTATACATCTTGTTCACGGCCTTAGTCTTAGTTTGAGGCAATTCTTTATCTGCACAACTGTCTATCAGGGCCTAAATATTGTGTAATTATTTATGATTGTGCAATAACTTAATACAAACTTGTAGGAAAGGTTCGAATTCATCATCAATCTTTGGTTCTATGATAGACTTTGATGTGGATGCTCTTGCAACAGTAAAATCCTTCCTGGCTTCAATAAAAGTCTCCTTTTCCTTCTACAGGTTGAGTCCTTCCTTCTTTTCAAAGGCCTTTCTGATCAATGGCTCTTCATTAGCCTTGTTTACTTCATCTCCTCCAATGGCAGCACCACTACGTGTAATTATGTTTACACTTGGATCTCCATCGTGTGACTCAACTTTAACCATTTGCATGTTTTGCGTAGGTGCCTGTTGTTTCTTTTCCTGCATTCTAGAAATTAAAATAGGAAAATATTCAATTACATGATCAAATTATCTACAGTACCTGCAAGATTCTCATGCAAGGTACGGGCAGTCGCATGCATAGCGTCCATCGTCTCCACAATTATAGCAGATTAATTGTCCTCTTCCATAACCTGCGCCTCCACCTCTCCCTCATCCCCTTCCTCTTGTTGGGGATCCTCCATGTCCATAGGGAGATATTGGTGAAGAATGGTCAACCTGCACTCTATAGAGGTTAGTATTTTCTACCATTAGATTAAATGTGCGACAATGGTGCTCATCATGACCAATTGAAGAGAAAAAATTGCACCATTGTTGCTTTAGCTCTGGCACATAGCTTCCCAATCGAGGGCAGTGGTCTGTATCATGTCATCCAACTACCCGATAATCAGCGCACCATAGTGTGGGAGTGATACTTGGCCCAAAAACATCCTTGGGGCATAGTGGATTCAGCCCTCCTGCTTGCATGTAATCTAAGAGAAAATTACACTGATCTTTGGTGTGGTTGGAACCCTTACAACGTATGCACCATACATTTGCACCAACTTCCTTTCCTCTGTATTTGTGTAGGTTTTGAATCTCCAAGTGCATTACCTCCAACTGATTTTGGATTTTCAGAGTTCTGAATTGATCATCTACTCTAGGCATAGCTTCCAATCTCATAGAAACTTCCAGAGCTTCAACTTGAGAATCGATATTCTTTTGATTCATAGGCCCATGTAGATATGGAAAGATCATGGCAATCAACCATTCCTTATGCTGCTTATCATCATAAATAGATCCTCCCTCGTTGATGGTTCACTTCAGGCATTGATCAGACTCCCAAATAAATTAATTTGGATCTTGTTTGATATCCTTTAATTCTGTCACTCACTGTGAGTAGGACTTCGGTTTCCTGAATTGTTGCTTCAAATCATCCTTAATCTGAGCAGTAGTAGGATCAATGTGCTAAGTCAGATATCTCATAAACCAATCTAATGCACGACCTTCAAATTCCATAGCGATATGCACTCTCTTGATAGTGTCATTTTTAACATTTTGCGTAGTCCATACTGAATTGGAAACAAACCAAAACCTATCCATGTCCTCACTGCTCTCTATATCATTGTCAAGTGAGCTTCTCAGAGGGTTGTATACAGATCTGTCTCCTCTCTGATTAACCTAATAATACTTTCCGTTGCGCGTAGTTATTTCAAGATTATCTGGGGTCATTCACTCAGTGTGGCTACACAAAACAACCTTTTCACACAATAGCATCTTAATTAGTGAAGGGAGAGAGTGTATTAATTTACCTCTTAGTCCCTTGAAGAACCTCCTTTCAACTTCATAATATGACACAAAATGATATACTGCAAATTCTGGTACAAAACCACCCAAGATGTTGTCAACCCAATGATCTACAGTCCTGGTGATGGAATTATTAGTCTACTCTGACTGTTGGATCAAATTAGGTGTCCATTGAGTGATCTTATCTTCCTTCTAGCAGGTTTTGAACTCAACTAATCTTGACAACCACTCCTTTAATTCTTGCACAAAGGTCACAAAGAAGATCTCATGAACCTATGTGAAGACATACTTATGTTTCCAATCTTCCATAGATAGTTTCTTACTTATGTTTTCCTTAAGGGAAAATTCTTGAATTTTCTTCTCAAACCAGTTTTCTAATTCAGGCTCTGATGGCCGCCATGTCACCAAATCTCTCTCAAAATGATCCCAGTCCCGGTGATGGAACCATTTGATGGTTTGAGGGGTCCTGACCTAGGTTTAGAGTTAAGGCTAACTAAAAAAACCCTCTTACTACTGGCCCTTTCTGTAGTGAACTTCTTGCGCAAGTCAAAGTCTCACCTAGAGTAGTATGGGGGGGTGCTGGAACCAGGCTTCCACATCCTGAGAGAGAATTAAATGATGGGTGTGCCTTCAAATCTATAGCAACAGTGGTCTGACCTTCGCAACAAAAGCCCTAACTAGGCAGATTTAGGTCAGTTTACACAGGTTATCCTGTGCACACACAGATAAAGGTCTCGTAATATCTTCAACATTCTTAATACATAACATTCAGGTTTGACAGTAATAGATCTAGTCATTCAACGTTCATATAAAGTAAAAGATAGTTAATCAGTCGATCCAAACATAGATAATGCAATAAACATAAATAATACATAGAAAAAGATCATAAAGCATAACACATATACATTTGATACTCATAAATATCCAAAAATAAACCAGAACACATATACATTTGATACTCAAAACTATCCCAAAATATTCCTTTATTCATTCACTGTTCACAACATCCTTACAATACTTCTGCTCTACCCGTGCACACATCCAGCAGGGTCCGCACACAGCAGGACTAAGGTCTCTGTGCACATGGCCAACAGGAGCCTTCTAAACCCAGACAAGTTCGCTTTCCAGCTTAGAACATCATATCAAAACTTAATTTTGACTTACCACTTCTTTACTCGACTCGATATAGACTCTTATTCCCCTAGTTCTACACTTTTTCCCATTACAACTCATGAGGGGCTTTGAACCACCCCAAAGCCCCTTGACTTGTCCTTTTCTTAGTGCGCACGACATAATTTACAAAAAATACTATATTTTTATCCAAAATTGTGGTCATAATGGACCCCACTCCAACAAGAAGTATGTAATGTTTCATGGTTGTGTTTGTTATAATTCCTATGGTGTCACCTTCATCCTTAAAAAAATTACTATCATAAAAAAAAAAATTTACTTACCACTATCATTATAAACATTACTCATGTTCACCGTACTATTCAATACATATAACCATACTGTTTAACCAATCGATGCAACTGGTTTTGAGTTCCTTTAACACCGACTATGGTAATTATTAAGGTACTGGATACGAATAAATCTACAAGAATAAAATATACATCATTCATTATTGGTATTATCAATTTATTCCATACACAATAGAATATAAACTTATGGATTATATTACTCTAACATAATCCTTGCTAAATGTATCAATCATGAACTATGTCTATCATAATAATTGGCGCATGATTATTTTGGTTTACTCCAGTTGTAATACATTCAGATTATTTGGAATTGATATGTCCATATACATAAATCCATGCTATCTGTTTGTTTTTGGGTTGATGGCAATCCACCTGGAAATGGACATTAAAATCTTATGGAGTTGGTGTCAACTCCACTTGACCCAACAGTACTATGCATTAACGCAACCTGGATAGATGCCATATCCTTTGAGATTAACCTCAGGATTTGCTACGGGGGTCTATCGAATTCATCAATTCGAGACTGCTAGTTACACCGAGCATTTTCGTTGAGCGGGAGTCACAACCCGAGCTTGATACCGCCAAAACCCTATGGTTTCTCTGCCCCAGATCTTCATAAATTCTGCCAGTTTTTGCCTGGTTCTCTTGGTAAAGTTTACTGGTATGGCTTGACTCTTTATCAGTTGCCGAATGTTAGATTTTCCCTGGTTATAATTGCAGTGTTTAAAACCTCAGTCGTGCCTAGCTACAGGGGTTCAAGAGATGAAAACTCTGAGGCAAATACTTGCAGAAGAATGTGCTCAGGTAAGGAATGATTATTATCGTCTCTTGCACATATGATTATAGTGTTATTCGGATCCATCTATAGTCTTTGCTGTTTGTTTTAAGTAACTTATATTCTGAAATGTTTAATACTATTCTTGTCCTTTTTATGCTTTACAGGCCTGGAAATCATGAATTCCTTTGCTACATTTCAGGTAAATTCTTTTACCAACTATTTCATTCTTGAAATTTATTGTGCACAACCTCTTATCTCATAGGTTGATTTTTTTTTTTGTCGAATTCGTTTACATTTATCATGGTCCTTGAATGCTTTCCTCACAGTGCTTTAATATACAGGTACCATGTTTTACAGGGGGAGCCGAAACCCTAAGGTTTCGGTCTCATATCTTTCCAAAAACCCTCATTGGGCTGTTTATTTCTTCTCATTAGTTTTATTTGATAAAAATGTTAAGAGTCCAGAGACTCTTTGCATTTGTTATTTCTTTTGATACTTGATACTGTCCGAACTCCATTTGGAATGTTTATGAAGGGTTTAACCCTCCAACTTATTCCAGGATTTATAAAAAGGAAAAGGGTTTTCATTTAGCTATTCTGCTATGCTCTTATGTACATTTACATTGATAACAGAGTTAATATATTTACATATTTGGTTCGGTTCTCGTTTTCTCTCTACGACACATTTTTAAATCCGGTCGAAATGCCTTGGTTTTTATTTTTCTTTGAATAATAATAACCGTGAGGGTTTTTACTCCAGGCATGCATACATTGTTGAGCATACATTTCATCTTAAAGAGAAATAATGCTTTTATTTACTGGTTTCTTAAATGATATTTCTCGATTTATCTTTATCATTTACCAAAGATTGTTTACTCACCGTCTGATACAGAGACGAGGGTTTCTATGGAATTTTCATATATGTTCTTGTTTTTGTCTCTATAATAAAGCTATACTGTTAACCTTTAATCCACCAAATATTTTATTTACTTGTTCGTAAGCCTCTACCGTAGGGTTATTCGGTGACCGGACCACCGAGATAAGGTCTAAGTATAGAGTTTGGATTATAAGGAACAAATGTTCAAGGGTAGGGTTTCGGCCCAAACCCCAGAACTCAAGTTCTACGTTCTTGTTTTTCTGGAATGATACATTAAACATTTGTCAAGAATTACAATCTATATATCTATATATATTATAATATGCATTGTGTTCAACTGTTTATTATCATTTTTACCATTAGCTTCCCTATTGTGTACATATCTGTACCTATGTGTACAATAAGGTTATAGCTGCAATAGGAAATACCAATTACTTTCCTGAAGTTTGCAAATGAATTCCTATATGTTCTTTATAGGGTAAAAATATAAATACATACTGCAGTCCATACATGATATATAAGTAATTTTCAACAGTAGTACCTTCCTTTCCTTTACATAGAGAATACATTACTACCATTTAACAGAACTTAGATATTCAATCCTCTACGGATGTATTGTAATATCAGTAAATCTAAAACAGTCCAAATTTTCATATTAAGAAAATAGCTCAACATACTCAAGTTCTGTATACTTATCTGGAACTTATTCTTTCAAACTGTGGTCCTCCCAACCATCAAGGGAGGCTATGACGTCCTCCTCTTGCCCCATAGCTCCAGAATCTGGATGGTGCCATGGGTTAACAGTGGAAGTTGTTCTCTTTCTGCTATGACCTCTGGATGGCCAATCTAGTCACACTCAGAAATTCGGGTTTTACAAGGGTTGCTGTGAGCTATTTTCAACTGGTCCCCAACCAGCTTTAGAAAATACTCCCCCTTTACCTTTTTTCACAGAACCCCTACTCCTTCTCTAGGATTCAGCTTTATCCTCAGAGGAGTAGGTAACTACTTTTCCAACTATCCCCAACCACCTCCTATTCTTGGAAACATTTTTACCATCATTTTAAAATAAAATTTCCTTTTCATGAATTATTCTCTCTTAATTTTAATAATTTAGCAATTAAATAATTTGTTTTGTCAATAATAAGGATTTAAGTTTTATTGCCAGATAAAAGAAAATAAAACAAATTGGCTTTAACTAGTTAAAAATAGTTAACTTTAATCAAGCTGTCACAACTTCCCCCCCTGGAAGTAACACCGTCCTCATTGTTTCAGCCCAACTCTGCAAAGAGCTCCGGGTAAGCTTCCTGCATAAACTTTTCATCCTCCCAAGTAGCTTCATCCGGTCTGAAGTGCTTCCATTGCACTTTTACCTGGATGACTACTCGTTTGTGGAGTTAGATTTCTCTTCGGTCAAGTATGCATTGTGACTCGACCAGAAACTCTACGTCCAGTTCTACCTGAAAAATAAAATCGTTTTCAAGTCAGTATGCATTAATTTATTCAGAACTTCAAGTTAGGATTCTTATCTCTTTCCTACCTAAATATTTTTCCAATGAATCACATGTTTTTCATCATGTACATATCGCTTTAGCAAAGACACATGGAACACATTGTGTACTTGAATATGACTGGGTAAGGCCAACCTAGGCTACTGGTCCCACCCTTTCCAATAATTGGAAAGGTCCACAGTACCGGGGAGCCATTTTAGCACAAGAGGTCCATCTCATAGTACTTCTCTTGGGCTTAATTCTTATGTAAACATGGTCCCCTACCACATATTCATGATAAGACCTTTTCTTATCTGCGTAAATCTTTTATCGATCTTGTGCAGCCTTTAAATTCTGTCTTATTCTTTTTTTCTTCAGCTTCCATTTCAGCCAACATTTCAGGACCCAACAATAATTTTGTCTCCGGACTGATCCAGTTTATAGGTGTTTGACATTTCCTTCCATACAATGCCTCAAAGGGACTCATTTTCAAAGATTCCTGATACCCGTTGTTATAGGCAAACTCAACAAGGTGCAAGTAATCCTCTCACTTAGTTGGTTGCTGCATCACATACATGCGCAGCATGTCTTCCAGTACTTGTTTTACTTGTTCTGTTTGCCCATCAGTCTGAGGATGATAGGCGGTGCTGAAATGTATTTGTGTTCCCAAACCCATAAACAAGATTTTCCAAAATGTAGATGTGAATTTAACATCCCGATCTGAAATCACAGTTTTCGGTATACCATGAAATCTGAAGATTTCCTTCATAAATATGTCAGAAATCTGTATAGTCTTGTATGTAGACTGTACAGGTATAAAATGTGCAGACTTACTTAGTCTATCTACCACTACCATGATTGAGTCATTTTGTCTTTTTTTTCGCTGCAGTCCCGTGATGAAATCTAAGGAGATAACTTCCCACTTCCATTCAGGAATGGGTATGGGCTGCAATAGTCCTGCAGGATATTGGTGCTCCACCTTTACCTACTGACATTCCAAACACTTGCTTAGATATTCAGCAATATTCTTACGCATGCCCGACCAATAATATACCTTTCTTATTGCAGTAATCATTTTCTGATATCCCGGATGACCAACGTAATTGTTGCAATGGAATTCATTCAGTATTAACTCCTTTAGAGCTATACGATTAGGAAAATGTATTCTTCCTTAGAAATTCAACACCTGAGCTTCATTCTTTCCATACTTGGATGTCTTTCCTTGCTTCTTATCTTATTTCATGTGCTGCCACAGGAATTTGTATTTCAGATCTTTCTGTGCCTCTTCTTTTAGCTGTTCCAACAGTTGTATTTCTAGCTGATTATAATATAATGCATAAATACCATGCAGTTTTCTGCTCAACGCATCTGCAACTCGATTTTCCTTCCCCTTAACATGTTGTATGTCCATGTCAAATTCACTCAAAAAGGCATTCCATCTTGCCTGTCTAGAATTTAAATCTGCTTGCTTAAAATAATTAGTCAAACTGCTATGGTCTGTTTTAAGTACAAACCTCTTACCCAATAGGTAATGCCTCCACACCCGGAGAGCATGCACTACAGCTGTAAGTTCCAGATCATTAGAAAAATATTTCTTTTCATGATCTTTTAAATTTCTAGACTCGTAAGCTATCACTTTACCTTCTTGAGTTAGTATCGTTCCCACTCCTTCTTTGCTGGCATCAGTGCAAACTTCATACTCTTTATCAGGGTTAGCTACCTTCAGAATCGGTGCTGTAGTCAAAATTTGTTTCAGCTTTTCAAAGCTGCTCTGACATTCCTTTGTCCATTTGAAAAGCTTGCCCTTCTTCTGTAAAGAAGTAATAGGGAAATAAATTTTAGAAAATCCTTCTATAAACCTTCTGTAATAACCAGCTAGACCCATAAACGATGTGATGTCAGCCAAATTCTGAGTTACTCTCCATTCCATAATAGTTTTTCTTTTTTCTGGATCTAAAGCTATTCCTTCAGCTGATATAACATGTCCCAGATATTGGATTTCTATTTTAAAGAAATCACATTTGCTAAACTTATCATAAAGCTGATGTTTCCTCAGCATTTCCAAAACTATTCTCAAACGCTCCTTATTTTCCTCCTCACTCTTAGAATATATCAGTATATCATCTATGAAAATAAGTAAAAAGTTATCCAAAAATTGGTGAAAGATGCCATGCATCAACCTCATAAAGGTTGCTGGTGCATTTGTCAAACCGAATGGCAGTACCACAAATTCATAATGCCCATAATGAGTGCGGAATGTTGTTTTGCAAATATCTTCATCTTTAATCTGAATTTGATGATACCCAGATATTAAATCTATCTTAGAAAACACCTTAACCCCTCTTACTTGATCAAATAAGTCATCGATTCTTGGTAAGGGGTATTTTTTCTTAACGGTCAGCTTATTAAGCTGCCTGTAATCCATACACATGCGTAAGGTTCTTTATTTCTTCTTAACAAATAGAACTGGTTCTCCCCACAGAGACACACTTGGGTGGATATAGCCTTTGTCTAACAATTCTTGTAGTTTTATCTTTAATTCTGTTAGTTCTAGCACACTCATTCTATAAGGGGCTCTTGACACCGGAGAGGCTCCTGGCAGCAATTCAATGGTAAATTCAATATCCCTCTTGGGTGGCAACCCTGGAATGTTTTCTAGAAATACATCCAGAACTTCCTGTACTACAGGAATATCCTCCATTATTGGAGCCTTTTCCTTGGAGTCTGCATATCCTACTTGTATTGCATACAATTGACATCCCTTTCTGATACACTTACCCATTTGGGATGTTGTTATTGGTCCTAATTTCACAGGCTTTTTAATTCCTTGAATTTCTTTTCGCGTGCCATCTTGCATTCTGAAGTAGATAATATTTTCTTTGCAGTCCAATAGGGTCTAATGTCTTTCTAACCAGTCCATACCTAATAATACATCATAAGACCCCAGTGGTAAGATATTTAGATCTACTTGTAGCTGTTGTTCTGCCACTTCCAGCACACAATTAGGAAATTTTGTTGTTACCTTTTGTTTTGCCCCAATAGCTAGCTGTACTAGCCATGAATTCTTAAATTTTTGTTCCTTCAATTTACACATTTCCACTAACTTGGGACTTACATAACTCAAACTTGCTCCAGAATCTACCAAAATTGAAACAGGTTTAGTTAGTAAAGTACCTTCAAGTTCAATCATTGTGGGTTGAAAATCAACCTGTCGATCTTCCAAGGCTGCATTGATGCGGGGTATGTTACACACCACATCCCCTACCCTAGATGCCTCATACAGATTTTCTACAGTTTCACTTTTATTTTGTTGGGGATAGTTTTTATAGTAATGAGCTTCCTCACAGCCCTAGCACTGTAGGGGAGGTTTAGAAATATGCCCTTGATCTGGCTTGCTTGATGCTTCTGTGGGTTTCTCCTCCACTGGCCACTTGGTTCTTTGATGATTTTTACCAAACTGCTTGTTGATAGAGTTCCGTGCTGAGCCTTTAAAGTTGCTGCTTTTATTTTTTTTTAAAGTGGAGTTATTTTTCTGATTTTTCTTTGGCTGCCAGCTTTTTCCTCCTTCACCCTTGGCCTTGTTCTGCTGATATCACATTTGTGCTTTAAGGATAGCCTCATCCATGGTCTGAGGGTTAACAAATTCTATCCGTTCTCTCATATGAGCTGGTAAACTGCTTAAGAACCTCTGCACCTTAGCTTTTTCTTCTCGGAGGTAAGGAACATAACGTAACAGGGAAGTAAATTTTGTAACATAATTGTCCATGGTCATTTGTCCCAACCGAAGATCATGGAATTCTTTAGCTTTGTCATCATAAAATATTTTTTTCAAGTACTTATCCTTAAAGTACTGCTAAAACAGTTCCCATGTGATATCTCGTTCATCAATGCTGCATACATTTTTCACCTCTTCCCACCACAGGGTGGCTTTTTCTCGTAACTTGTATATAGCCAATCTGGCCTTCAGATTGCTGCTATATTCATATACCTGGAAGTATTTATTTATATTGATTAACCAGGCTTCATCCACCTCCTCTGCCTCACCATCAAATGTTGGTGTCTTAATTTTACGAAATTCCCCCTGCAGTTCCACTTTCTGTCTCTTATCATCTTGTTGGTCAGACAAATTACCCGACTCCGCCTCATTATAATTTCTATTTTTGCTCCTCTGGGAGGGACTCTTTTCGGTTATGCCTGTAGTGTTGTTTCTATTTTTCTGCTCTTCTTGTTTTTTTGATAATTATTTTTCCGCACTGGGATGTCCCATCTCCTGATTTTTTTATCAGATAAACTTTTTAGAATATTTTCCTGATCTTGCAGCAATCGTTCATTGTCCTTTCTAAGTCTTAACATTTCCTCCTGTAATTGCTGCACTGTGTTCAACAAAAAACCAGTTTGGTGCTACTGTTCTTCGAGCAGTCGACTAGTCTTTTGATGTTGTTCAACACTTAACTGAACCCACATCTCTGAATTCATGACTGTTGGTGCTTGAGTTTCCTCTAGTTTCGATTTCGATGCCATCGTTCTTCTCATTGTCACTAGCTTTCTCTCAGTGCACTATACACATACACAACTTCACTGTTAGTAGACCCTTAGGATCCCAGTGTTACAACCGGCTCCGATACCACTTGTCACCTTCATCCTTAAAAAAATTACTATCATAAAAAAAATTTACTTACCACTATCATTATAAAAATTACTCATATGCACCATACTATTCAATACATATAACCATACTGTTTAACCAATCGATGCAACTAGTTCTGAGTTCTTTTAACACCGACTATGGTAATTATTAAGGTACTTGATAGGAATAAATCTACAAGAATAAAATATACATCATTCATTATTGGTATTATCGATTTATTCCCTACACAATAGAATATAAACTTACGGATTATATTACTCTAACATAATCCTTGCTAAATGTATCAATCATGAACTATGTATATCATAATAATTGGCGCATGATTATTTTGGTTTACTCCAGTTGTAATAAATTCAGATTATTTGGAATTGATATGTCCATATGCATAAATCCATGCTATCTGTTTGTTTTTGGGTTGATGGCGATCCACCTGGAAATGGACATTAAAATATTACAGAGTTGGTGTCAACTCCACTTGACCCAAAACTACTTCGCATTAACGCAACCTGGACAGCTCCCATATCCTTTGAGATTAACCTTGGGATTTGCTGTGAGGGTCTATCGAATTCATCAATTTGAGACTGCTAGTTACACCGAGCATTTTCGTTGAGCGGGAGTCACAACCCAAGCTTGATAACGCCAAAATCCTACGGTTTCTCCGCCCCATATCTTCATAAATTCTGCCAATTTCTGCCTGGTTCTCTTGGTGAAGTTTACCGGTATGGCTCGACTCTTTATCAGTTGCTGAATGTTATATTTTCTCCGGTTAGAATTGCAGTGTTTAAAACTTCAGCAGTGCCCAGCTGCAGGGGTTCGAGAGCTGAAAACTCTGAGGCAAATACTTGCAGAAGAATGTGCTCAGGTAAGGAACGATTATTATCGTCTCTTGCACATATGATTATAGTGTTATTCAGATCAATCTACAGTATCTTCTATTTGTTTTAAGTAACTTATATTCTGAAATTTTTAATACTATTCTTGTCCTTTTTATGCTTTACAGGTCTGGAAATCGTGAATTCCTTTACTAGATTTCAGGTAAATTCTTTTACCAGCTATTTCCTTCACTGAGGGTTTCAATCCTCCTTTCTGGTTAAGTTATTGTGCAAAACCTCTTATCTCATAGGTTGATTTGTTTTTAACTATGGCGGGTTCATTGCTTGTCATTATTATTCGATTGCGTTTACATTTATCATGGTCTTTGAACGCTTTCCTCACAGCGCATTAATATATAGGTACCATGTTTTACAAGGGGAGCCGAAACCTAGGGTTTTGGTCTCATATCTTTCTGAAAACCCTCATTGGGCTGTTTATTTCTTCTCATTAGTTTTATTTGATAAAAATGTTAAGATTCCAGAGACTCTCTATATTTGTTAGTTATTTTGATACTTGATATGGTCCGAACTCCATTTGGAATGTTAATGAAGGGTTTAACCCTCCAACTTATTCCAGGATTTATAAAAACGAAAAGGGTTTTCATTTAGCTGTTCTGCTATGCTCTTATGTACATTTACATTGATAACAGAGTTAATATATTTACATGTTTGGTTCGGTTCTCGTTTTCTCTCTACAACGCATTTGTAAATTTGGTCGAAATGCCTTGGTTTTGATTTTTCTTTGAATAATAATAACCGTGAGGGATTTTACTCCATGCATGCATACATTGTTGAGCATACATTGCATCTTAAAGAGAAATAATGCTTTTATTTACTGGTTTCTTAAATGATATTTCTCGATTTATCTTTATCATTTACCAAAGATTGTTTACTCGTCGTCTGATACAGAGATGAGGGTTTCTGTGGAATTTTCGTATATGTTCTTGTTTTTGTCTCTGTAATAAAGCTATAATGTTAACCTTTACTCCGCCAAATATTTTATTTACTTGCTCGTAAGCCTCTACTGTAGGGTTATTCGGTGACCGGACCACCGACATAAGGTCTGAGTATAGATTTTGGATTATAAGGAACAAATGGTCAAGGGTAGGGTTTCGGCCCAAACCCCAGACCTCAAGTTCTACGTTCTTGTTTTTCTGGAATGCTACATTAGACATTCGTCAAGAATTACAATCTATATCTCTATATATATTACAATATGCATTGTCTTCAACTGTTTATTATCATTTTTACCGTTGGCTTCCCTATTGTGTACATATATGTATCTGTGCGTACAATAAGGTTATAGCTACAATAAGAAATACCAATTACTTTCCTGAAGTTTGCAAATGAATGCATGTATGTTCTTTATAGGGTAAACAAATAAATACATACTGCAGTCCATACATGATATATAAGTAATTTTCAACAGTAGTACCTTCCTTTCCTTTACATAGAAAATACATTACTACCATTTAACAGAACTTCGATATTCAATCCTCTATGGATGTATTGTAATATCAGTAAATCTAAAATAGTCTAAATTTTCATATTAAGACAATAGCTCAACATACTCAAGTTTTGTATACTTATCTGGAACTTATTCTTTAAAACTGTAGTCCTCCCAACCATCAAGGGAGGCTATGACGTCCTCCTCTTTCCCCATAGCTCCAGAATCTAAACGATACCACGGGTTAGCAGTGGAAGTAGTTCTCT
Source organism: Pinus albicaulis (assembly GCA_034641835.2). Classification (NCBI taxonomy): domain Eukaryota; kingdom Viridiplantae; phylum Streptophyta; class Pinopsida; order Pinales; family Pinaceae; genus Pinus; species Pinus albicaulis. The sequence continues at coordinate 740,666,167 of CM076582.1, forward strand.
TTCTGCTATGACCTCTGGATGGCCAATCCAGTCACACTCAGAAATTCGGGTTTTACAAGGGTTGTTGTGAGCTATTTTCAAATGGTCCCCAACCAGCTCTAGAAAATACTCCCCCTTTACCTTTTTTCACAGAACCCTTGCTCCTCCTCTGGGATTCAGCTTTATCCTTAGAGGAGTAGGTAATTGCTTTTCCAACTGTCCCCAACCACCTCCTATTCTTGGAAACATTTTTACCATCAGTTTAAAAGAAAATTTCCTTTTCATGAATTAGTTTCTCTTAATTTTAATAATTCAGCAATTAAATAATTTGTTTTGTCAACAATAAGGATTTAAGTTTTCTTGCCAAATAAAAGAAAATAAAACAAATTGTCTTTAACTAATTAAAACTAGTTAAATTTAATCAAGTTGTCACATATGGAGTACAACTGCCAATTTGAGTTCATCATTCTAATATTTTTATTAATTTTTACAGGCGAACAAATACATAAAGTTAAAAAATCCAATCATTGAATGACATCCAATAAATTATTGACATAATTAAAGTTTTTTCTTGAAATTGTGTTACATATTTCAGGGTTGTTGTTAAAAAATTTGTAACGAGAAGTATAACATTGTAAAATTTGCATAATTAAAGTTTAGACTTAACAATTAGTAACAATCTCAAACATGTGTATCAAAAGGTTAGTAATCAAGATCACACACTTGTGAATACATATTTATAAATACATACACATATTTGATTTATTTATTTATTTATTAACAATATTATTTTCACACTATGTCATTCATACACAATAACAAAAAAAAAAGTAGCAGCAATGTGCAAACAAGAATAGTGACATTGCTACCACATGGCTCTTATTCTTTTTAGCTTTCATATCGCCCATAGCAACAAATTGTCAATATTAAAAAATAAAATAAAATAAATAAAGGGAGATGATAAACACCATTCCCATGAGAAAAACATACTAAAATAATGTAAAAAACAATAATAAAAAATAAATAACATAGAATCACAAAGCCACAACATATTAAAATCCTATGTAAAACTAATATTATGAACCTGTTGACAGTGTTGGATGTTGCCAACATTATAAGGGGGTCTCCCCAATGTGAATTCCCAATTAGACCTCACATCATTATGTTTAGGAGTCCCACTTGGTCATATGGTATGGCCACTGTTTGAATGTTTTTTAAGATATTCCTTGGTTATGATCAAACATAAGAGAACACAACACCTCTTTAGGGTAACAAGAATGTGAGCTTTGTGAGACACCCAATGAAAGTTATATGGGGGATAATTCCACGACTAGTGAGGTAAATGAGCCAACGGTTAGAACAATAATACTACTATCCTAAAGGGGGTCTGGGGATAAAGATAAATACTTGTTGGATACCTATATCTTATTCCACATAAATAACAATATTTAAATCATAACATCACTTATTCAATAATATCCATATCCAAGCAATGAATTGGTTCATTAAATTAGTATGTAAATAAAGCAACATATATCATAAATATAATCAGAATAGTCCAGCTACATCTACGATACATGTATGAATAATTTCCAACTCATTGAGCTTATGATTAAAAGTGTAAGATACCAAGTACACTGTTACATGAATGAAACATTGTATCCAATAACGGAACATGAAGCCACAACTTTCTTCTCCAACGAATGATCTATCTCCTATGTATTATAAGAGAAGCCAAGGCAAGACCTCTAGAATCCAAGCCTCCCAAAAAATCCTTTTGCTTGAGTTATGAGGAGTTATTTATAACAAGAAACAATGACCTTTGATATTCACCATGACTCTTTGAATTCTATGACTGTTCATATTCTATACATGACTTATTACATTCCAATGTGTGGATGTTCACATTCCACATGTGCCCCTCGGACTTCATTACATATCATTTATTACATAAGACAAATTACAAATGAGACGATGGTTATATGAGACAAAATTGATAATGGGACAAAACTCATCATATGGATAAGTCATTTGTTTCTTCATGGAGCTCAGTTGTAATGTAAGTGTGCCAAGTTCTGAAATCCGTGGAAATGGCTTTGGCCTGAACCAGAAATTCCCCAATGTAGCGCATATTCACCTCCAATGCCTCTACCAATATGTTCTTGGATTTTGGTTGTACATTGTTCCACAACAATGAAGGATTCATATGAACTTTGACTGGTTCAATGGCGTACTGCTGAATAATGTCTTTAGTACCTTTAAATCCTTCTTATTCTATGGCTTGTTTTATGTGATGAATGTATTTCCTAATCTCTGGGAATATTATCCCCCTCCCTTTAAATTCTTTGAATGTACCTATCGAAGGAATACCATGCTTTTCTATTAGAGACTAAAAACGATTATATAGTTGATTATATGTAGAAATAACACTAATCGACTATTATCCAAGATGCATGTAGTTTTTGTGATGGAGTCTCAACTGAACTCTATCTATATTTTTTGAAATCTTGTCTTTCTTCTCCTAATTATATGGGGCATATGGATACTTGGAAGTCCACTACTGAAGATGGTAAAATGCTCTGTTTTCTACCTTCATGAGTTTCACAAATTCCTATTCCTTCTTCTATATTCCAATAAGAGGAGAAACCACCTTCTATAGAAGAGCCATCTCATCATGTCATCATGCCATGGTGTCCTCCATTGGTCCCAATTATTCCTGCATGGCTGATATAACACCCTCCTCCCACATTTACCCAAGTTAACTGGTCCACTGGGGTAAACATGTGACGAGAGGCTACTATGATTGTATTCAACCTCCTAGGTCACCTTAAGGAAGTGGAACCGACAAAACAAAACAAAACTAATCATCGAAAAAACCAACAGAACCTCTAGGAGCTACCCCACCTTTCTAGGTGACCAACCCTTGATGAAACTAAACAATTAAAGCTCCTAGATCCCCAGTCGCTCCCTTTCCAAGCCCTCCAAGGGACTATGGGTCCCATTCCCTCCCATGATCTTTCCTCAGTGCGACTATGGCATTTTTCTTCCAGTGTTATGCCAGCGACTAGGATATTTAAAGTTGAATTCCAGGGCTAGGACCGAGTCACATTTACAGAAATGAAATGAAACATAGATACAATGATGCCAATGTAAATTATTGAACAGATACTTAAATGGACCCCTACTATCCAAGACATGAATTTCATCAAACATGTCACAAATATGCATTCTACAGGTTTAAACAACAGATCTGAGCATAGGGGTCTCATACTTACTTGAGAATCACTAAGAAGCATTGGTGCTTTACCACATTAGCTATATTACCACCTATTATGTCATATATTCATTGCTCATTCATTTACAAATCAAAAAATCATGATATTCATACATCATCATTATCATAAAACATGTTCATAACCATCATATAACCAACAAAAATAATAACGATACAAATCCACATATAAACCAGTAAATTTTCACATAAAATACCAAGGAGTAGAAACTCTTATTGATGAATGCAAAAGCCAACCCAGTATGGAACTACCACATTCCACCGAACCATAGATTGGTTGATCCGAATCTCTCTTCAACCAATCACCCCTATGCCATATTCCAAGCATGAATATGGGACATAAAACTAAATGAACCAACTAGGGCTTCTCGAGGCTAAACCACCTCACCCTCATTAATAGAAATAGGCTTTACCTAAATACTCACTGGATCACTAGGACATAAAAAAGCATGGATGCCACTGAGCCATAAATCGTGAGGAATTTTTTAGTATCAAACTCTCATATTTATTATGTATTGTGACATTACTGGTCAAGGGATTCCTACGCCTATGAGGTTTCACTCCTTTGGGATTTACTGTGTATCCTAACCTAGGATTCCTAGGCCTAATTAAGGGTACCACCATTGAATTTTATCATGTATCCTGCCATTCACTCGTCAAGGAATTCATAGGATCAATCAAGGTGTTCACATCGAGGCTTTACCGTGTATCCCATCCTGTGATTCCTGGGCCTTGTGAATAATACTAAGACCACCCCACTCAGATTCAAGTCCATACGGAAATCAAACTAACCAAAACATGAAAATCCCATCACACCGTGGCTATTTAAGAATGGAAAGGCAAGGATGAATAACATTGTCACACCTAGAAAAACCCATGCCAATGAAAACAAGAGAACCAAGAACACACATGAATAACCATGCATGCAAAATCTAGCAAGGAAATCATATATGCAAATCAATACTTGCAAGTAAACCCGTTGTAGCTGCTTGATCATGTGCTTCCTTGATTTATCTTTTTCTTCCTCTTTTCCTTCTTTTCCTTTTTTGATCCAAAGCTAAAATGCTCCAAGAAATATCTAAGTGTCCAAGAGTGTGTGAGAGAGAAAATAGAGAGAGAGAGCTCCAAAACTAAAATGACAAAAAGCATGTGTATTGATCCTCAGAAGACATTTTATTGAGGCATCTTTTTTCTTCAATTTCCCTTACTTTTCCTTCCTTTTCCTCCTCACATACAACCTATGACCTTTCACCTTCCTTTTCTCCTATTTTCCATTATTTTCATAAATAAAATTCTAATTAATGCCTTTTTTCCTTTCCAAAGCCTTTTCCATTGTATTTACCAATTTCATTTAGCCATAATAACTGAAATAAACACCCACTAGGATTTTTTTGCCCAAGATTCATCTTGGAATACGTGTCCCATGACCTTGGTCTGATATTAGTTTACATGGATTTTTAACCAGGGTTGTTACATAACCCTCCCCCTTGCAGGAACACCATCCTCAATGTTCAATGACACCTACAATCAACAAACTACTGAAAGCAAAACATACTTCCCATGGTGCTTTATAACATAACTCATTGCAGTATTTACAATGACCATTTCTGAAAACATGACAAACATATCGTATATTGGAGATTTATAACACAACTCATTATGGTATTTACAATAATAACCACATATAATTATGTACATTCCCTTCAACCAACAAATAACCATACTATTTATGGAGCTTTATAAATCCAACTCAATACAATATTTACAATAATATACACATATGCATACTTGTTCAACCATTAAATAAAATAATGTGATGCTTGTGTTATTGTTTTTGTGGAAATGGAGTACCAAATAACACCTCCTTAAGAGTTGGTTGTTCACTGTAGAGGATCACAAATATAGTTTGTGTTGTTAGTGGACAGACTTAGATTAAAAAAAGCATTGCAAATGCTGAAAAAATGCATCTCCAAACATAAACTAAACAAAGAGACAAATACACAAAATAATTCTTAATGAAGCAAACAATTCAATACAATAATGGAAAAAGACTCCCTTTATTGTTTGTTGGTGGTAGAAGACGAATTCAATATAATACTAAAAAAATTGAATAGAATCCTTTGAGTTATGGTAATAAAACATCATGAGCAAGGAGGTCCCTTTCCGCTATCTCTTTGCAAGCTTCTCCTCTCTCTCAAAAGAAGTATGAAGACTCTCTTAATGGTGGAATCTTCTACTCTCGAATCTTCTACTCTCACTAAGATGATGGATTTATCGAAAGAAATATGGCCAACATGCTAGTGCTCTTACTTCTTCTGCTTCAACAATTAAATGTGGTGTTTCTCTGATAGTAATTTGGCCAGCATAACCATGTCTCATATTTCAGTTTTCCCATGGCTTGTTTATATAGAATTTTTTGAATCTATATTCCCTCTCTTGGTTCATGAATGATCGTGACTCAAGAGTAGGACAAGATGATTCCATTGAGGCCTGTGTATCTTCAGGGTGACTCCAATTCAATTTTCTTTGAATGGAAATGTTATGGAATCCTCTTTCAAGTGTGGGAAGTGATCTCGAATTTTCTGAGTTGGATATTTCCTCGACCACACGAATTTCTAAGGAAAATTTGCGAGGTCACGCTTTTTTATTTCTTATGTAGAGAACGATCCAAATTTTTCCTAAACGACCTTAGGAGAAGTTAATTTTTTGGAAATTTCATAATTTATTTAGCTAGAAAATATTTATTTGTACGTTCTCCTGGAGAACCTTAAGTGTCTTTTATAGTGTATTATTTTCTAGATTTAACAATTTTCCTTTGATGTATGAGGTTAGCAGCAAGCGTATAGCCAAAATATGTCACATTTTTTTCTGTTATGACTGAGATTCTGAGTAACTACTTTGAGAGAGGGATAGAATAACTTGTCGCGAAGATGAGTAGAGGAACCCCTTGGCTGAGGAAAAAGGATAACCATGCTCTGAATAAAACCTAAGTGAAAAATAAAAAGTATTTATATGAGGTGGGCATGTCTGATGCTCATTACGATGTTTGTTGATGGATTAATAAAATCTAACATAGAATGGTTATGTCGATTCACATTGTAGTAGTTGACATGATAAAGGCTGGTGATGATAATTTTTTATGCCCTCAAGGGAATTTCGTTTAAAAAATAGGCTGAATCAGGTGTTTCCATGCGTCAAAAAGGTGAAGCATTGCTTGAGTGAGGTGCTTATGTATGCATGGGTATTTGAATTTGGGTACCTCCCTTTCATCACAGTGTAAGAACTTTTGGATGAGGTTCTTAGTGATGCATGGGTATTCGACTAAATGGAAGAGCTCCAGTGGTCATCAAGCACAATACCACCCTAACATGAAAATGGGTGCTGGTGTCGAATTCCAGGGGGAACCATGACATCAATGGGAAATGTTTATTCCCATTGTGCCACTCGAGGAAGTTCCTTAAATGGGGAACACATCCAAGGTACAAACTTAATCTTGGAATATGAGTGGTGAAGTCGACATAAAATAAGCATCAATCATTCGAAAAGTGTTGATCTGGGGACTGAAGAAATCAGGTAAGATCATATTGTAATATGGTTGGTCAACAAGGAATGATAACAAAATATGGCGATATAATGGATATGGAAAACTGGCTCGAGGTTGGAGCTTTAATTCAAGTGGCGGAATTCAAAATATTTTTTTTGGCAGGGATGGACCTAGAGTCGGTAGGACATCTAGGGTATGTGTAAGTATGCTTTGACTGGCGTTATGGGGATAAGTGGATAATGTGCGAGCTCTAACCAAGGGTGACTATAAACTACCACTGGGTATAAGACATGAAAATATGGGTGGGAAAATATTTCCTAAAAAAAATTGTACACTTGCCAAAATAATGTAAAGGTGGTTTGGATGTAAAAACATAGAGACAGGTGCCCCAAAAACATATTTGACGGCATAATGATGTAGGGATGATGTTGTGTGTTGAGGGTGGGAGCCACATTGTTTGGTCTTGGTGTGTGGTTTATGAGGTAGATGAAGTGACCAAATGGGTTATGTAAATGGAGGTATGATAGGAAAAATGTGGAATGCGGTAGTGCGCCCTGCTTGATCCGTCTCCAAATACGAAGGGTGGCCTGGGAATGGGGTTGATAAGAAATGAGTGAAGAAAAATGGGGTTGATATTCAAGGCATGTAAGTGAATTGGTTGTTGGGCCTGAGTAGGTGGTCATGGATCCCAATCGTATATGGGGGTCTATGAACATGAGGTGATCCATGAGTGGGAAGGATCTAATAACCGACATGGATGTTTACCATATGCAAGACAAGGTGGTGATAAACATGGTCAAGATGATGGACCCTATGGTGCATTTTGGATAAATGATGTTATGATATGCAAAGATTTATAGGAAGCCTATCATGTTGAGTGGTGAATGATACCTGCTTTGTTACTTGTTCACCAAGGTGTTGATTGTGGTGGCCTATTCGTGATGTACCTGAAATTTCCATGACCAAAGCCCCAAGTGAAAGCACATTTTTAAAAATATGAATAATATGAAATGACTAAACGATATGAATTAAAAAACAAAAGAAGGTGCACCTGAAGCGATATTTTGGGTGTGCGACAGGTCCAAAAATGAGTTTTGGAAATAACTAGAATGGCAGGTTCCATGATGAAGATGATGTGGTACTAATCCTTGTGTCTCTCATGGTTTTGAAAATGGAGGTCCCGATCTCTTGTAATGGGCTCCATAATATGGAAAAGAGGGTGATAAATAGGGATAAGGGGCCAAATATCATTTCATTTGCACTGTCGATCTTGGGAGGCTAGAGTTATTCCAAGAAAATGTCTTTTCATTGCAGTCAGCCAGTGTAATAGGGAATCATTTAGGGAGAGTTTGGTAGGAGCTTTTACCTTATGAGCATATCGTTGGCATCACTCACATATTTTAACTGCTTGGATGCAGTCGTGAAAAAGGGTGGGCCAAAAGTAACCAACAATAAGGAATTTTTTATCACTGCCCATGCTTGAGAGGTGACCACCGCAAGAACCATTGTGATAGTCATTCAAGACATGCTCAACTTGATTGTGAGTGAGGCACCTACGAAGGATGGTTTTGATGCCTCTTCGATAAAGGAAATCTCCTAGAAGGAGGTAGTGTGGGGTCCGATGGTATATGCACCTTCGATATTCATGAGTGAGCTAAGGTTTTAAATTTTAAGTTTGTAGAAAGAGGATGATATCACCATACCAAGGGTCGTTTATTGATACTAAGAAAATATGCTTATCTAGAAGTGCATCATTAATGGGAGATCCTTGGGTCTCTATTGGGAGATAAGTGATGAATTTGGTGAGTGTGATCATCTTTTTTTATTTTAGGGGAATTCAAATGTATGTCTAATTATTGTAATATAATTACCCGTCAAGGGTATTTGTGATTCATCATACAACAAGTGAGAAAATATCGCATAGGGTTGATAGCTTCTACAACAGTGGTGGTTTGAAGGATGATATAATGTCTCGAATTTTGTATTGAGTGTACTAGGGATAAGGAAATTATTTTATGTCTCATACTTCAATGCAGGCTCGGATAGGTTATTTCTTACGTAATGAATTACATGCTCCCTATTATCTGGTTTGTCCTAGACTAACACCCGAACAATTGATATATATGATGCAGAAAGATATAAGGTGTAGTATCTATTGTGGTCAGGTGGGCTAATCAAAGGAGCTAAATATAACACATTTGTAAAGCTTAAAATGATTTTTGAGCCTTTTCATCCCATTGGATAGGAATATCCTGAAGAAGGAGGCATAGGAAGTGTGCAAGTGGAATAGTCAAGGACAAAGTGTCATAATAAATAGGACTTACCCTACAGTATTTGTAACTAATTTAATTTTTGTGATGGTGGTACTTATTTAATGGCTTGTACTTTGAGAGGGTTGACTCTAATACCTTACTGGGAGACTATGAGTCCTAGTGGTCTTCCAAATTTCACACAAGAAACAAACTTCAGTGGGTTCAAGTGTAGGTTATATTGTAGACATCTCTAAAAAACCAAGCGGAGATCCTCCAAATGGTTATCACGCTTCTTGGATCGTACCATGAGGTCATCCAAATAGGAAAGGGTAATATGAGACAAAACATGAAAGATGTAGTTCATGGCCCGCTAGAAGGTGCCACCAGCATTTTTAAGAACAAATGACATAACTTGGTACCTGAATGTACCCCAAGGGTGGTGAATGCGGTTTTATACCAATCCGTATGGTGAATATGGATATGATTGTACCCAAAGAATACATCCATGAAGGATAGGGCCTTATGGCCAGCGCAAGCATCGATGACTTGGTCAATGAATGGTGTAGAGTAATTATCTTTGGAACAAGCTTTGTTCAGATCTTGAATATCGGTACAAATATGAATCCTACCTAGTTTTTTCATGATGGGCACATGGTTAGAAACCCAGGATGTGTAAGCAATAGGATAGATGAATCTAGCTTTATGGACTTTATCTATTTCCTATTTGATTTTTGTTTCCTTAGATGGATGTAAATGATGTTTTTTTTGTTGGATGAGATGGGCATCTGACCACATGTCAATATGGTGTTCCACAATGGTGGGACGGATGCATGGCATCTCTCAGTAATCCCATGAAAAAAATTCCTTGTATTCTTGGAATGACATTGTGTATGAGGTTACCTCTTCTGGAGAGTTCCGCCTCCAGTGAGATTTCTTTGACCTTTCCAGGTTTGTTTGAAATATTTACCTTAATGGTAGGTGAAATATTTGACATGTTTCCTTCTTAAAATGCATCATACATTGGGATGGGGTTCTTGAACCAATATACTCTTCTTGATGGTAGGAAATATTTATATTCTATGGTGAAAATATCATGGGCTGGTGTTTTAGTAGGCACAAATTATTTTTCAGGTAGAAAAAATGAATGATGGTGCATGGCATCCCATGAAAATTCAAGTTTTGTCATGGCCTCTAGAATATATTTATATGAGTGTAGAAGATTGTTACACATAAATTTTTCATCGTCCCTGCAATTCCCCGTCCCGCACATTGGAGGGCTTATTTCGTGACCTGTGAGCAGTGACATGATCTAAAAACACTTTCATGGCATTCCCTTGAACATGGAATTTCATTCCCCTGAAGAAAAATCCTTGTGAAAAACCCTAAAAATAGCCTTTTTATCCTTGGCGCGACTCGTCAATGTCATACCTGCGCCAATGGGGGAAATCCTCTAAAGAGGGCGCACCAACTGGCGCACTGTCTCAGTGTTGTACCTGTGCCAGGCTTAATAAGGAGTGTTTTTTAAAAATAAATGGCGAAAGATTGACTCTAACCAATTCCTGAACTGGTCTCTAAATTGATTTGGGACGTTTGGCTCTGGATTTCCATGTAGAGGAAGTAGTTTTCCACCTCTCATGGAAACTTCCTTGATGATAGGGCCAGTCCCATGATTGTAGGGATCCCAACTCCCCTTCCACCATCTATATAAGCTTGCCATTTCCCTTTGCAAGCTAATCTCCAAGAGCCTTCATAGCCTAAAGAATGCTGCAAGAGCTTTGATAGTCCTCATAGTGCCAAATCAATAGCAAGGAGATTGATGATCGAAGAGAGAGGCTTGTCCCCATTCCCGACAAGCTTTACCGAGATGTATTCCGCTGACGACCCATTGAGGGAAGGTTCAACGTCAGAGCCAGGTTGTATTTTCCTTTGTATGAATTAATGATAAGAGAATTTGGTTATGGTTCCAAACGTATTGTTCATTATGATCATGAGTTGTGTCTTCTCTGACTGATACATAATTGCATATATAGGGTTTTACACTTGTGTTTGTCATGTTTCTTGTGTGTGTAGGTGTTCAATCGCGGAAAGCGAGAGGATTGTGGTCTGTTGGAGCAAGGAAACGAGAGCGCCATCTTCTCTACGAACAACAACGTTGGACTTGAGGTAGGCCTTCATCACAATTTGGTCTATTGCAATTAGGAACTTGCACCTTAGCATGATATTATTGTTGCTAGACCTGATCTGGGCTAGTAGGGATCACCTCTATCTGCAGAGGGGATTTACCTCTACAACAAAGATTATATAAATTTGAATTGGATTGTGCAAGTTCGTGAAGAGGGATTTCGGGCTTAGGAGTGCTAGTTGAAAAGCATGAATAAGATTTGGTGTTTGATGTCGTAGAACCAAGCGAAGATGAAAATTTGCATATGGGATGGGTCTGTATCATTGGTAGTGTTACTATTGGTGTGGTAAGTTTAGAGGTCTTGACACCAAAAAAAGATGAGAAGAAAACATGAAGCATGGTTCCCATGGACGATGAGATGAATCGTATGTGATGTTGTGTGTCGTCAACATTAGGTGGTAGAATAATTTCTATAATGGTTGGTTTACAGTGAGTGGGAGTCATTTCTTACGACCTTGTTGGTGTATAAGGAGAAAATGTTTCTTCTTCAATATGAGGTCGACATTGAATATTAATATTTCAAAATATTTGTAACATATGGCATGCTTCTGTACTATGAAAATTACTGGTGCAAATGGTGCATGAAGGACTATCACTAACCTAGTAGATTATGTGTGAGTTGGTACTACTAATAGCATAAGATGAAAACGCTTGGTTAGGGTCGTGATATGGGGCATTTTTTAGTGCTTTCCATCTTCGTGTCTTAGTATTAGCTTGGTGTGACTTCCTAGGGTGGTTTTGGCTTAACGCTTCTCTTACTAATCTAAAAAATGGAAGACATTGATAGTTCTTTATGTGATTAAATTGAGAGCAGATGCAACAATAACAACATGTGATTTTCTCTTAATTCGAGATATGGATTTGAGGAATTTGGGCCACTAAGCGAAAAACATAAATAAACTTACCCAATTATCGACATTCGTTCACCAAGAGGTTGGGTTTATTGCATAGGGAACATGGGACGGGTAGTTTGGACCAAGTGACCTGAGAGTGTTTGGTCTTTTTCCCTTATCTAGGTTGGTGATGTTGATAGGAGGTTGATTGGAGTACTAACGACCTTTTTTCCTCAAACACACATAAGATGGACCTACATGCTTCATCCCCTTGTGGTGTGGTGTTGTCCAAAGACTTGGTGTATGATATGACTAAGTTTGAGTTCTCAACAATGAAATGACACATGAATTCTAACATAGAGAGGAAACAGGAAAGATGAGGGAAGTTTCACACATGATGCTATATAGAAATTTCCTACAAAAATTTTGCAAGTATGGAATCCACATATGGATGTGTTACTTTGGGAAACCTGGTTTACCGGGTACCATCGGTAGAATTCCCATAATTCAAGGCACTTGGTGATCAAGTGGTTTGGTTCATCGCATACGGAGCAAGCTAGGGAAGGAGGTGTGGAATTCTTTTTCCTTCTTGTATTCTAGGGGGTTGGTTATGGGGGATACGAGCATGAAGTTGCTTCTTCTTGCACATAAAGAATTTTTTTGGATCCATCATCATTTAGCTGTGTGGCTGCTACTAATGGAGCCTGAGAATTTGTCTACATGAGAGCATTTAATTGATATATTTATCGATATATTTTAGGGCAATGATGAGTGTAATATATATATTCCAAGCATATAGTGCATGCATGTAATACTCCTTTTTTGGGAATTTCTGCAATATGGTCCATGAGGACGTTGTATAAGGAAGGTAGTGTAAAAATAAGTTGAAAGGGGGCTAGGATCCCCTTGTTAACTCATTAAACACTTCTCTTCCAGAATTTGAGCCCAAAGAAACGATTCTAGATGGGTTCTTCATATCTCCCCAAACTAGATCCCTTAAAGAATGCTCAAAGAGAGCTCTTACAGTAATACATGAACACAATCATAAACTCTGCAATTATGAATATACCATAAGAGGGAAAAGTCATGAAACCATCATTATATTAATATATAAGCAATAATATACAATAAAATCATGAGGGACAAGCCACTAAAGCTATGAGAACCAATCTCCAGTGATCAAGCAATAAAATACAGGAGTTGTTGCGATTGCATAGAATGCCAGAAAGTAGTGACTGCACTGTCTCTATGAGAGTAGAAGCTAATGAATGTATGAAAAATGATAATATGGCTGAAGGATACAAAGAAATGCCCACAAATGGAAAGATGGGCCTCAAGACAAGATTTCTAGCCAATCTAGGAAAGATTGCTAGAAATGCCAGAAAATACACAATGTGACAAATAACTTGTCACTACAACTGAATCTAAATACGAATGAGGCTGTAACAGATCTGAAATACTAATTCTCTCCTCTGATAATGTTCTTATCAAAGGGCTGATCCATTTTACTCAAAAACACTCCTCCTAATAAGCTCAAATGACCCTCCCAGCAACTGCCTGCATAAAATAACGCATTTTCAACCCTAGACTGCACTGTGAGAGATGGTGAATGATTGACTTGGTGCCAAAGATCTGAAATAATTCCCGGGAGTCTCCTCTACTGCTCATCCGAAGAATACACAAGATCTGCACCGAAGAACAAGCCAAGAATGACTCTATGAGTTCCTCTCTTGTTGCTCCCAGCAACTCAACGTTTTCTGCCTAACAGAATAATGTTGTAGCTGAAGGAGTAAGCTTGGAAAAATTCCAAAATGAGGAAATGGAGCTCAAACCCTATCCTTCCTTGAGGAAGAGGTAGGGATTCTCGACCAGGAACACCCTTGGGTTTAAGAACACTACAACCCTGCTAAACAACCTGGGGATGCAAGTCTTTGCAGACCCAACGAAAATAATAAGCTAATGCATAATGAAAATGGGCTGCCATCTCCTCCTTATAAAGAAAATGAACTCATATCACCATGGGTCCCATTCACACTTGCCACCTAGTCATGCAAGTGGAGACTCCTCTAAAATTGTGTTGCCTTGTCATGGAGATTCCCTCTCTTGGACAATGTTGTTGACTTAGTCAAAGATGGCTAAATAAAAGTGATCCCGATCATGTTCACACCCTTAAGAGCTTAATCCAGCTGATTATTCATCCTCCTTTCACACAAGGAGTGTTATTTCTCCATCTAAGGGGGTTAATGGGTATCCTTACCCATTTTATTCAACAAAATAAAAATATGCAAACTATAATGTTCATATTAGCTTGGGGCTAAAAATTGGGAACATTACAGTCCTCCCCTCCTACATGTTGCTTTTCCTCAAGAAACTGCATAGAGAGAACAAAATTTCTCCCCCTTCTCTCTTGTGGCCTCCTCATCAAAAATCTCCACCACTGATCAATATATCCTGCAACAACTCTGTCCCCTAATGCTTCCTCCCAAGTATGCAAACCAGAATGGTGCACATCATGGAAAGATAGAAGGTGTAGGTGGAAACCTTCTTGTTGTGCGATGACCTCACCAAGGTAGGAGCGATGACATGCATGGGAAATTTTTTTCCCCAATGATGATCCTCTCATCCATGCTATCATCCAAATAAAAATCTCAACCCCTGGTCCTTGCAATATGTTGGGGTTAAATGAAGAGTTGGGCTTTTGATTCCCAAGATGTTTCTCTCTCCATTTCTGGTACATATGGGGTTGCCTTCTTCCTTGGGCTGAAATGGTATGGCCTCCAAGAATGGGCCAAGCTTCCCCATCAAGAAAATCAGCCATGATATGCCCCCTCAAATTCTCCAAGTGGTTTTTCCCACCAGAAGAGAAAAGTAGGAATGTGGCAATCATGGTTTTCCCATGGTGTCCCCTAAAATCTAGACCATGTACAATGGGGAGAATCATACTCCCAATGGGATGTCCCAATACCTCTAACACTCTCCAAGTAGTGCTCTCTATAAATATACAACCATCAGCAACACAAGGAATCAATATGCAATGAAAACAACTTGTCATAAGACAACTAGAGAGTGGGTCACTGATATACTCATGGGACCAGCGCAGTGAGCCTCCTGCCTGCGTCAGAACTAAAAAAAACAAGTGCTTTCCCAGCCACTTGTTTGCTGCCACAAACATCTCATAAGGTGAAAACATTAGAGTACAAATTGGTGCCAATTATGCACACCGAGATATATGTGGCTCCCCTCACAAACCATCATGAAAATGGCCACTCCCATTGCTGCAATGGGCCATAAGTACATCATAATAAGGAGCATAAGGAGGTGTGATAATCCTTAGCTCATCAAGTTTCCCATATAAAGTAAAGAAAGGTAAACCAAAATGTAAACATATACCTTATTTACCATGTACTCCGGTCCTTGAGCTAAAATGGCTCATCTGAATGCTCTCCCTCACCTCCAATGAGTAGGGAAATGGTTGTGCCAACCTCTCCAAAATAATTTGGGCTATGCATCTATCCATATGCTGATATAGATCATGCTGAATGCCATCCCAAATGAACTCTTCTAGCAAAGAAAAATATGCATCAAATTGCATAGCTATAAAGTCCTCATGTGTTGCATGCAATAATTTCTCCTTGAGACTAGAATCTCTAGTCAAGAAGATCCTGCCATCGTTATAGATGACCATCTCATAAATCATGTACCTATCATCTCTATCTTGCTAAAAAAGATTCGTGCATGCATCTAGATCCCGGGAGTACTCTACTAAGAGTTTAGACCTCCAATCTGGATCTACCCTCCTCAGAGACAGTGCTGGTAATCTGCAATGTGATGCTCCCCTCATGCTGTTGCCTGCTACTTTGACATCCCCCATGCCAAAGTCATCCTCAAAAATGCTGCCATGCCCATCATGCAACTTCTCATGCTCAAATAATGATGGTGTCCTTTGGAAGTTGGCCTCCCATGAGAAGTTGTCATCCAAAAGGAATCTCCCAAGATGGGTCAAAGTAAGCATGAGTGGCCTCCATCCACTCCTATGTATGAAAGAGTCCTCCCTTAAAGGAAGTATCCTCTTCCTCTCCAAATATGAGGAGTAGTCATCATGCATCATGAATATTCCATCCTCCATCCTTGCAGCAAACTTTGTCAGTGCAGTATAACTGATGAGAGTGGATGATACTGAAAATGAGAGAGTGTCTCTCTCCTCCTTGGGTTTATCCCAAAATCTCTGCGCTGTGTTGGACTCCTCCAAAGTATTTACCTATTCGGAATCCAAGAGTGGTGAAATACATGAAAATATGTCCCTTATCAACTCTATATCAGGTGGCCTCCCAAGTGGAATGCCTCCATACAGTGAGACATCAAGTTCAGAAGTGGATTGTATGTATGAGTGGATTGATTGGTCCCTATCTTCACTGCGTTATACAGTCTTCTTCTCTTGTGAAAAGAATTTCTGGAATAGATAAGGGTGTATCAACCCTTGATGTTGATCCTTCTCTTCCTCCTCCATCTCATAATCCCAAAAATTGCTGCATATGGCTTCAGAATTTTGCCTTGGTTCCCACATGTTGAATCATTTGGAACTCCTTGCAAAGACACAAGGGCTCCTCTAGTGGAAAAAAAACTTCCCTTTTCACCTCCATGTGGTGATGGATCTCCTCCCAGTGGGACAACATTGTTAGATATCTTATGCTCATCTTCTCCATCAATAATTGAGATTACCTCACCATCAAGGAGAGACCCTAGCTCTTAGTCATCTCTTGAAGGAAGTACCTCCATGTCTTCACAAATGGAAGGGGGCCCTTCACATAATGGGGATCTTCCACTTAGAAAGCCATCATACATGTTTACATCCCCTTCAGAAATATGGAATGGAGTTTGTTTCATGGTTCCCTCCAATGCATGCAAAGTGTTTGATGTTTTGATACATAGAGATTCACAGTGATTTTCATCAAATTTTCTCACCAACCCTTTAGTGAATCCATCATATGATTCTACATTTTCATGTCAATATGAAACAGAATTTTTAAACCAACAATCATGAGCCATACCTTTGAGTTGCAATGCGGCTACTCTAATGGCTTCATCTTCTTCCTCCATCCTCAGGGCAGTGCAAGTGGGAAATGGATTGCGCTATGGATCTGCATGTGTGGCTGAATGCTCACACCCAACGTGGTCACAACTAGGGCTTGCTTCATCCACAAACCCTCTCAAAAAATCTCTCCAGTTTTCCCTTTCTATCTCCTCAAGGTCTTCAATGATACCCTCCATGGTATGGAAAAGAATAAGGGAAACCTCCTCTTACGTCATTCCTCTTTTCTTTTTTCCTTTGTACATCTCCTCTTCTTGAAGAGAAACTCCTATTTTTGACAACATTAAATCTTGTGCACGGGCTGAGCCAAGATTGATGCTCTGATACCACTGTAATATTCCTTTTTCGGGAATTTCTGCAATATGGTCCATGAGGACGTTGTATAAGGAAGGCAGTGTAAAAATAAGCTTAAAGGGGGATGGGATCCCTTTTTTAACTCATTAAAAACTTCTCTTCCATAATTTTAGCCCAAATAAATTATTCTAGATGGGTTATTCAGACCTCCCCAAACTAGATCCCTTAAAGAATGCTCAAAGAGAGAGCTTACAGTAATACATGAACACAATCATAAAATATGAAATTATAAATATAAAATAAGAGGGAAAAGCCATGAAGCCATAATTATATTAATATATCAACAATAATACACAATAAAATCATGAGGGACAAGCCACTCAAACTATGAGAACCAATCTCCAGTGATCAAGCAATAAAATACACGAGTTGCTGCAATTGCACAGAATGCCGGAAAGCAGTGAATGAAATGTCTCTATGAGAGTAGAAGATACTAAATGTATGAAAAATGATAATATGGATGAAGGATACAAAGAAATTCCCACAAATGGAAATATGGGCCTCAATACAAGATTTCTAGCCAATCTAGGAAAGATTGCTAGAAATGCCGGAAAATACACAATGTGACAAATAAATTGTCACTGCAACTGAATCAAAATAAGAATGAGGTTGTAGTAGATCTGAAATAATAATGCCCTCCTCTGATAATTTTCTCAACAAAGGGCTGATCCCTTTTACTCAAAAACACTCCTCCTAATAAGCTCAAATGACCCTCCCAGCAACTGCCTGCATAAAATAACGTAGTTTCAGCCCTAGACTACGCTGTGAGAGATGGTGAATGATTGGCCTGCTGCCAAAGATCTAAAATAATGCTCAAGAGTCTCCTCTACCGCTCATTCGAGGAATATACAAGATCTCCACCGATGAACAAGCCAAGAATGACTCTATGAGTTCCTCTCTTACTGCTCCCAACAACTCAACGTTTTTTGCCCAACAGAATAACGCTGTAGCTGAAGGAGTAAGCTTGGCCAAATGCCGGAATGAGGAAATGGATCTCAAACCCTCTCCTTCCTTGAGGAAGGGGTATGGATTTTCGACCAGGAACACCCTTAGGTTCAAGAATGCTACAACCCTGCTAAACAGCCTGGGGATGCAAGTCTTTGCAGACCCAACAAAAATAATAAGCTAATGCATAATGAAAATGGGTTTCCATCTCCTCCTTATAAAGAAAATGAACTCATCTCACAATGGGTCCCATTCACACTTTCCACCTAGCTCATGCAAGTGGAGCCTCCTCTAAAACTGCGCTGCCTTGTCATGGAGATTCTCTCTCTTGGACAACGTTGTTAACTTAGTCAAATGTGGCTAAATCAAAGTGATCCCAATCATGTTCATACCCTTAGGTGCTTAATCCGGCTGCCTATTCATCCTCTTTTCACACAAGGAGTGTTATTTCTCCATCTAAGGGGGTTAAGGGGTCTCCTTACCCATTTTATTCAACAAAATAAAAATATGCAAACTATAATGTTCATTTTAGCTTGAGGCTAAAAATTGGGAACATTAAAATGCATGGTTTGTGTGTAATGCCTTATTGTGTACTGTTGTGACCTTTTCTCAAATTGGTAGAGTTGGGGTCATAGTCATGTTTTGGGCATGTAGGAGAGTTTTTAACTCCTCTAACTCGGGGAAGATGTTGGTAGGGTGGCCAACTATGTTGCATAAAGCGTAAGGTGGGAGTGACATAGGAGTCTTTAGGGCATCCACCTTCTTCCATTTTTTCTTATCTCTTTTAGTGGCATCGACTCATGTCGATACATGTGCTTATTGATTTATGATGGCCTCATGAGGGGTGATAGAAATGACACTTGTAGAGGTGACACCTAAGTATTTCAACATGGCCGAAGGGGGCCAGATAGTAGACTGGTATCGCGAGAGTAATATTTGGCAACGTAAGTGTTGCCACGACTTGGTGCAAGACAAAACTAGGTGGAGGGTATAAAAATGGAGTTTGGGTGATGGAATATGGGAGGAATATTGAGTTAGCAGTGGAAATAATCAGGGTATCATATGTTTTTTCCTAAATCAGTTGGGTGTTTGATGAACTCATCACGCACAATGGAGCTCTTGTGGTTGTTGGAACATCTTCCAACAACACAAGGGGTTCTCCAGGGTATGTACCGAGGAGAGTGGATGGTTTGAACTGACTAGGAGTGAACTTATTGTACATTGTAATCAACTCTGGAGAAGATCCTATGTATGGTAGGATGCGATCAAGGGTGGTTACAGTCTTCTTCTCATAATACGTGATCTGGTCAATTGTAATGACTTTCCCACCATTGGGGAACATATTAACCTGAATACAAAGGATGCTACTACAATCATTGCATACATATAACTCTGACCAAGAAGGATGTTTGAATCCAACTATGTGTCCAAGACTTCGATGTCAATAAGAACATTTTGTCCAGCGAGATGTACCAGTACGTCTTGGTACAAACCTACGAGGGCGGAAGGACGCCTATCATACGCTCTGATCATAATGTCAAATGGTTTGAATTTTGGTGATATTAGTTTCTTCCAAACAATTTTGGACACGATACATGTGGATGCTCCTTCATCAAAAATTCAATAATGAATGGTGATGTTTTGGATTGAGATCGATATTTGGAAGGCGACTAGGGAGGGGAGTCGTGGGAAAACTTTATCCAAATCAAAAACCATTAGGAAATAATTGGAAGGGTCAATTGCACCTAATGATGAAAGTAGATCTTTTTGTCAAATGGACATGATTGCAGGACTTCTAATGCTGACATAGCTGAAGAATATTGAGCCAAGTCATCGATGATGTTGTAGCTATGAGCAACCTTCAAATTATGTCATGCTCGCCACAAGGGCCCTTTGACCATTTTCGGCATAGGTTTCCTAGGAATCCGTGGAATGGTAAACGATGCTATAGGTATGGTTGTGGTAGAGGTAGATGGTTTGGTCTCTGGGGGGAGATTCATAATTTATATTTCACATTTGTAGGATAATTTCCTCTTCTGTCATGTAAATGTCATGATTAGATTTATTATGGGGGTTTCCTCCAAGGGGATTTTGCTGGGATGGTTTTTTTTGTTGAC
This sequence comes from Pinus albicaulis, assembly GCA_034641835.2. NCBI lineage: Eukaryota > Viridiplantae > Streptophyta > Pinopsida > Pinales > Pinaceae > Pinus > Pinus albicaulis. The sequence continues at coordinate 740,686,754 of CM076582.1, forward strand.
TATTAACCACTCCCTCATAGGGGAAAGGATCCTGCATTACTACATTTTGTTGGTTTTTCCCTCCCTATCCCCTTTTATCCTAAATCATTTTCAACTCAAGGAGTTGAGGATAATGGTGGGTATACTGACCATATTCCCCGTAGATGGTGCAAGAATGATTTTTCCTAAGAATTGTGTTCTTTTTTTTCCTTTTTTAGTTAGTGTTGGTTTGTTCCTAGTTCTGATTTTAGTTGGGATTTCCCCCAGTCAATATTCCCAGGGGTGTTGCTGATTTCTTCCCCCCTTGCCAAGTTCTCCCTTTGGTTTTCTCATTTTCTTTTTCTTAGCAGCATTAGGTGGATTTGTTGTATTCACCTGGTAAAATGATGACTACTATTGAGCATGATAGGGTTGCACTATATTAATCCCTCCGTTATTATGCAATGTTGGGTTACTCTATTGTGGTGCAGGGAAAGGAGAATATTGGTTTCCTTGCCCCTAATTGGTATATGGATTTTGGGAAGAGGAAATTGCATCTGCATTCTTAGAAGAGTATTGGTTTCCCTGTTGGGAGAGATGTGGCCCTCCTTACAGGGGATGATATTGGTTAACCCTATTAACCCTATTTTGAATTGGTATGGATTTTTCATAGTAATTTCCTGTTGATTCCATTTGCATAGTGTCAAATTTTGGGTTACTGAATGAGTATCCAGGATAACAGTAGTTGTTGATGGGTTGGTTTTGGGTTATGTAACCTATCAATCCATCAACATCATTTCAGATGCATCTAGTATTTCTTGTTTAAAATTTTGTAGGTGGGGGGTGTCTGGAATTACTTGATAGAGGTATCTAGACTGAGTTTAGATAAGCTATAACTGCTGAGATTTTCTGATGGATTATTCCTCGTTCTCTGGACTTCAATTAGCCTCATATTTAGATATTTATGAAGTAAGAGATCTCAGAAAGAGACAGAGGATGAGTTTTTCTTTAAGATTAGATTTACATAAGGTTCAGTGTTTCTGCCATTTGTGGATATGGTCCTATAAGTGTATAGCATGTGTTTGTTTGAATAGGGTAAGGAGTTCTGAGCCTAAGTACTATCAGACTGGGAGCTAGAAGAATGTAAGGAAAGCAGTGGTTATGGAACCAAAGTTTCTGTGTGCACCAAATGGTTGACCTACGTACCACTTTGTTGTTGTCCCCATAAGAGTATGTTGAAACAAACATTGGAGAATAGTGTCTTTTGTGATGCTATTAGAAGAACACCACAGGTGAAAGGTCATGACATGATTTCTAGTATCTTCTCCTTGTTTTCTTTCAAATTTTGTAACATCGGAAGGCAATTTCGTAGCCATGGGTGGCCAATTGGGGCCATGTGCTATAGGGTCATTAGTTAGCTAGATTAAATTTGGTATATTTAAGGAAGCTAAAGATGGTACCTCAATTTTTTTTGTCATTGAAAAATGATTTTGAATAGCCATATGCAAAGGGGTCCTTTGTGGGGAAGTGTGTGAAGAACTACCTTGATGGTTATCTCGTGTACTTTCTGGAGGAGGGTATATGGGCTCCCGAAAGGGGTAGCGTGTGGGGACCCTTGGGGGGTCATGAAAGGTGTAATTTGATGGGGAGGGTTCCCAATAAAAGTTTCACCAATAAAGGAAGATCTTATAACGATGGTTGTGTGACGTTCTATATGCCTAAATGGTCGGAATCCTAGCACACCTCCTGGTAATGGGGGGAGGTTTAAAAAACATATAGATCAACGGGGAGTTGTGGGGTACCCTATGGTGTTGAGTAGCATGCGTGTTACTTTATAAAAATGAAGTAAAATAACATACATAAAAAAAAAAGTGAAAATTAAATGGTTTTTTTCCTTTTAGAATTAAGTTATTTGATCAATCAAACAAAAAACAATTTTTGTTTGTTGCATATGATCAAAAGTCCTCTGAAGACCTAATCATCCTTTCCACTCTCAAAGAAAATGGGCCTTGCAAAGATATATTTTGATGGGTACTGGGGAAATGTCCCGAAATAATTGGTGATGCTTTCCAGTAGTTGAAGAATCGACCCAGGTAATTTATGAGGCTTTAGTGCTTCCTACACCCCCACATATAGGGAAAGGATTCCCTAGATTTGGCCACTAAAGTACCTTCACCCCATGTGAGAATTTGAGTCTTTATTTTCTTGGTAATAAGTTACCAAAATTGAGCACTAGATGGGTTGGTTAGCCCCAAATAGTACCGCACGTACTAGACCTAAGCCAAACCCCCTCTAAATCGGGTCTCTATTATGCTCAGGTATTCTTTTCCGTGGGATGATTGAAGGATTTCAAGCACCCTAAAAGTAAAATTATATGTTTCAAAAATGTAAAATGACCATGGAACCTTATGGGATGCCTACTCTCAATGGTCCTAATCTGGACTATTAATTCTTTTATGGCCCCTGTGGGGAGAGTTAGTTGGTTCTAGTTATTGTTGTTTTTAGGTGTCTAAATTTTATTAGGGTGTGATATGGTAATCAAAAGTAATCTAAGTACAAAAAGCTTCGTGAATTGGATGCCTTATTATACGAGGGTTACAAATGATTATTGTGTGTAAAAGTGAACATAAAAGTGTGATAATATGTGAATATGAGATGATCCTTTACTATATTGTTAAATTTAAGAAAATGTAGTCAAATTCCACCTTGGATATCTCAGCTAACAAATATGATGATTACATTGAATTCTTATTTTTTAGAGGATAAAAATCGACCTAAAGATCACCTCATTTAGATAAGCAGAAGTTGGTTTTGAATTTATGTACCCACTCATGTATAATGGATTAGGTCGGCCCTATGCACATATACCAATGCTCAGGTCAACCTCGACATCAAGTGGACCCTCATGAAAGCCTATAAATAGAAGATACTTCAAGCTCATTTGGACACATTGATTAAACTCTCTTCTTCTCTTATATTTTTGTCTTGGCTCGCATAGGTTTGACAGAAGAAGCTCAGACAAGGGTCTGAAGCTACAGGGTTGCACCTCAAACAAATATAGGGTTTTTGGTTTTCGGGCTCATGAATAGAACTGGTACATTTCTCCCTTAACTGCGGGCATGATATGGGCATGGTAGCGTCCAGTGAACCATATACACGGGAACAGGGGCCTATGGTAGTGTCCAGGGCCTCAAAAGGCAGATCGGGACTTCAAAACCCATAATTGCAAGCACAAAGACCTATTGTATCATCCAGGAATATCATAGACACTATCCCAAATCCTCCTCCATATGTATAGGACTCAAATATGAATCTATAGTACTCTGAAGTTTCTGCTTAGCGATAGTAGTGCTCAACAACATGCTACAGGAAGTGACAGTATATTACAATCATCAGAATCAAAGTTTTGATGTTTAGATGTGTTTCATGGATATTCTAGTTGTTGTGAATATATGTATCATTGTACTCTCTTTTTATGAATCATTTGATGACAATATACTAGAAGAATACTTTTCAAGGGTTTTCCCCATAGTGGGGTTTTCCCTGGTCTCCAACCAATCCTAGTGTCTTTATGTGTGCATTATTTTCTTCCTATGTTTCTTTATGTTCCACTGCATTGATGATGATGCTATTTTTCTTTATGCATAGTTGCATATGCTAATGAATAATTATGTAAATATGAATAATTTATGATCCTATGGGGTGAAATTAATGTGTTAATGGAGAAGTGAAATTATCAAAGCAAATAACAATATAGCTCTATGAAACATTAACATGGGATCAAAGTTGGGCTGAAGAAAATCGATGGAGATCACACCCATGGAGACACTTTTGATGGAAGTAAGAAGAGGAGGGAGGAGTCCTAAAATAATTCTAGGGTATGAAGAAAACCCTAGGTATTTAGTGCATAAGGATTTGATGGTTAGGGTTTGAGAGAAACCCTGGTTTATGGAAAATACTTGAGATTTTATGTACGAAACCATAGCAAGGTCTGAAGATTCTAAAGCACTTGGGGATTGATTTGATGAAGCCCTAGATGACCTGGTTGTTGATAAATTTGATTGAAGGAAATATTGTTATGTGTACTATGGATAGTGATGGCTCTTGAATACTAGTTCAAGAAGGAGAGGATAACCTCCCATTGAAGATAAGTAATCCTTGAATCTTGATGTTTCTTTTTGTATTTACTCTTGTTTAGACTTACAGATTATGATTATTGTTTTGATAATTTCTTATACTTCTTACATGTATCTAACCTCCTTCATTAGATGTGATAAGTAGATCCTTCTTGAGGATCATTTGAGATGCAGGAAAGAAAAGCTAGATCTAGAAAGGTAAAGAGGAACTTGATGAAAAGGTGACAAGCACTACAAGTTGCCTATGTGAAGGTGCACAAGTATTTGAATACTATAAGGTAGGCATGGTGTATTGTTCTAATATTATGTTTCATCTATAACATTGGATGGCTAGGTAATCTATGTGGTATGTTGAGAATGTCTCCTTCACAAAAGACTCATGCATGCATATGAAAGTGATTTGGATTTATGGTTCATATGATGAAATGGTTCACTTGGTATTGAATATTTTGATCATGATGATATTCTTGATTATGTAAGGCTACTTATTGTTGATCTTGGATATAGCGGCATAAATTTATGTTTGGCTAGCATCTATTTTTTTTAGATATCTTAATTCTGTGAAAAAGGTTAGCACCTTCCCTCTAGTAAATGATACTCTTGACACTTGATATGCATAAGACATGTTGGATCTCTTATAGAATGTTACCTCATTGATATGGTATTGATAAGTATTGTGATAAGTATGATGAAAATATATTGACATTCTTGTTGTTTTGATAAAGTTTTATTGAATGACTTGACTTGATCCTATTCACCATGACAAGCATGGTAATCATGATAGAACTATGAAATTGATACTCTAGATATCTTATTAACCGTGGTTATGTTTTTTATGTGATTAGTAAAACTTAATTCCCTAACTTGATGGATTGACTTGACATAAGTTCTATTTTGTTCATGATCCTTGAAGTGTGGTGTCTCACATGTCCATTGCCCCTATCATGGGAATATAACCCTTGATGAAAGGTTGATGTCATGATGTGATGATTTAGTAGCTTCCCATGATGGATATATGTTTGAATTTATGATCTAATATATTTTTTGTTGCATGAATCTAGCAAATACAAATTGATGATATGAATGAATAAGAAATTATATGTTCTATTGAAGTATCATTTATGGGTATCTGACATTTTTGATCTACAACAGAGGTATGAGCCTCACTTGAAAAAAGGAAGTCCCATAGGTGTGACTATTTCTGATAGACAAAAAATTGAAGTTTTGTACACGAAAATAAATTTTCACCTGGAGGATGTCAGTTCTATAGATGTGTAGCTGAAAGATATGAGAACCGGGAAGTTAGAATGTTTGTTATACTACGAACATGAAGACTAAACTTTTGTTTGTAGGTGACCATGACATACATATAAATATGTCATTAAGTTTACATGAATTTGACATGATTTGGCTGATTGATATAGATGAAATATATGATGTCTGATGATGACTTAGACCTTTGACTCAATGATTGAGATATATCTAGGACTATATATCTTACCATGATAGCAAATTTGGATTTGACATTATGCCTAATGATTTGAATTGACAACAACGATATATGATCATAATGACTTGTATTATAATCATGAGAATGAAGTCTTGATGAATTTTCAGATTGATATTAAGTGTTTGATGACAACATGTTGGCATGATAATAGATGATTTCATGAATCGATGAAATATTTACCTGTTACTTTGTCCAATGAACTGACACTGAGATATTTATGACTTTTGATATCAGTATTGATATGGTTTATAAACTTTGATGAGTTGATTTAGTTGATTTGATTTCATAATAATGATTTATGAAAGGTTGGGAATGATGGTTTGGTAAAGTGTTATGGTTGCAGTGATCATTCCATGAAGTAATATCCCTCGATCTAGATATGTCTATATTGATATTTATTTGATGAAGGCAGAATGTTGTATTGATCCAAGAATTTTTCTTCAAAGGTTTTCCAATTTGAGAAATATAATCTATTGAAGAAGTATTGGAAACTGGAAATGCAAGTCCTTGGACACCCTGATTTCAAGTTCAAGATGTTATTGAACTTGACAAGGAAACCAATGGTTGATTGAAGCATTGATGTTCCATTTAGAACATCCATCCATATGTATATATCTATGTATATATATATATATATATATATACATATATATATATATATATATATATATGTATATATATATATATATATATATACATAGATATATACATATATATATATATATAGATATAGTGATGTGAATAGGACTTGAGTCAATTCATGATTGGGTCACTTCATTCACATTGAGTTACAACCGATAATCCTTCGATATGTTTGCATGAGATGATCTATTCTTAGTCTTTAATATTCCTCCTATGATATATGACTATATGGATATGCTGATGTTGATTATTAATGAAGAAGAGAACATATGAGTGTTTCTTGAGTATGAGATCTTCCAGGATGAGAAGTTTGTAGGACGACCGAGGTTGAGTATGATGTTGCTAGCATGACTAGCTATGAAGCACGATGAAGAAGAGTTTGAAGAGATGTTTGGGAAAGTTATGAATATGACATGGATGCATTGCGATGAAATAGAGAATCAGAGTATCCCATATATATATAGTTGGGACCGAGATACTCTCATATATTGAGACAATGTAGTTTTACGATACAAGCTTAGGCTTGTGGTTAGCACCTCCTTGAGAGGGAGGATGATTCCTTTTGTGTTTTATATGATTATTCATGTTCTAACATCTTATTTGATTTGATGTCGTTTATGAACATGAGACAACTGCTACTGATATATGATAATTACCTTATAAAAGTACGATGATATAAGTATCATGAGAGAAACGTTGATCGAGGACACTAAGCCATAATCTTCCCCCTTGTTTGAGCTCCCAGGGTGAGGAATTGAGACAAAGGGCTCCTTGAGTTGAAGTAACTTTGGAAAAAAGGGTGTTATCCCTATCTGTAATCCACAGGGCCAGAGTAGTAGCTCACCCTATCTTGTTCATTGCATAGTATATCCCAACTGGAATCTTACCGACAAGATTGGGCTTGTTGGGATTATCCCTCTCCCTATGGATAATGGATGAGGAGAATCAGAGGTGTGTGATCTTACCTCTTGGTAATTTGGGTATATTTTTCAAGATGGATTATGATGCAGGTGTTCTACCACATGACTATTTAGGGTCATTGTTGGGAAGATCAGTAGGCAATAGGATGGTTTGAGTAGTAGCTCCCCTATGTCACCCACTCCTCGATATGGGGTTGTAGAAGTATCTTCCCCAAGAGATTATGGGATGTGTAGTAGCTCCCTGATGTGAATTTAGGCTAATTTGCGCTCCCTGATATGCTCTCTGGTGATGATGCAGGTTGTATATTTGACTCCTCGCTGATATTTCCAGGTGGTAGCCCGATGATTTTTCCAAGTAGTATCCTGATGACATACTTCCGGGTAGTAGCCCATTGAATGATATTATGGGTAGTATCCCATTGACCGATATCATGGGTAGTAGCATGTTGAATGATATTCTGGGTAGTAGCCCTTCAACTAATATTACAGGTAGTATCCCGCTGACGAAAATTTTGGGTAGTAAACCGTTGGAAAAGGTTTTGTGTTGTAGCTCGATGAATATAGGTTGGTAGCTTAAGCTCCCCTCCGGTATAAAATTCTTCTTCTTCTAGAGATAATGATACTCTCCATATGAGTAGGAACAATAAATTAAGCAGGAATTAGAAAGACATGTACATTGATGATTCAGGATTATGAGATGCTTGAGATGGGATGTATGTCATATTGATTGATGGCCAAATATTAGCAAGTGGAATTCTCCTTAGTGGAGAGGGAGTGTTAAATTTAAGAAACTACAGTCAAATTTCACCTTCGATAGCTCAAATGAAAAATATTATGATTTCATTGAATTCCACTTTTCGAGAGCACCAAAATAGACCTAAATATCACCTCATTTGGATAAGCAGAATCTGAATTTTGAATTTATGTACCCACTCATGTATATTATATTAGGTCACCCCTATGCACATATACCAATGGTTAGGTCGGCCTCAACATCAAGTGGACCCTCATGAAATCCTATAAATAGAAGAGACGTCAAGGTCATTTAGACACATTGATCAATATCTCTTCTTCTCTTCTATTTTGGTCTTGGCTCACACAAGGGTCCAAAGCTATAGGATCGCAGCTCACATGAATCTAGGGTTTTTGGTTTTCAGACGCAAACATAGAACTAGGACATTTCGTCCCTAGCCACAGGCATGATATGGGCATGGTAGCATCCACATACCCATAGACGTAGGCATAAAGGCCTATGGTAGCGTCTAGGGCCTCAAAAGGAAGATCAGGCCTTTGGAACCCATAGAGACAGGCATAGAGGTCTATGGTAGCATCCAAGGACCCATATACATAGGAACTAATATCTATGGTAGCATTCAGGGACCCATATATGCATGCAAAGAGGCCTATGGTAGAATCAAAGGCCTTAAAAGGTAGATCGGGCCTTCAGAATCCATAACTGCATGCACCATTAGGGGAATTTTGAGGTTTAAAATGGACCTCCTAAGGAAATTATAAAATAATAATGGAAATAATAAAATAATATTAGATTACATCATCAAATTTTAGAGGGAAAAAAGAAAAACTACTTTTCAACTTATCTCCCTATGGGTTTATTCAAATTTCGAGCGGAAACACTTGTTGGATGCAGAATTTGATTCCTCATCCAAGGAGTACCCATGTTGCATACTTTCAAGGGACCCTGCTACATGAAAAATGTGATTTCAATCACGTTTCTCATGAATTTCACTTTTTTCAAGTAGCAGGGTATGTTGAACATATGCAACATGAGTATTCCTTGGATGAGGAATTAAATTTTGCATCCAATGAGTACTCCCACTCGAAATTTGAGTAAAAACTTAGGGAGATAAGTTGAAACTACAAGTTGAAAAAGTAATTTTATTATTTTTAAATATTTTTAATTTTTTATACCAAAAATGGTGAATCATTCCCCATGGTTGAAATTATCATCTTGAATCATATTAGTTCTTATAAAGTTTATTTTGGTTTTACATTTTTCTTAGGAGGTCCATTTTAGACCTCAAAATTTATCTAACGAAAGGCCTATGGTAGCATCTAGGATTTTCATAGACACTGGCACAACTCCTCCTCCATGTGTCTGAGACTCAAATATGAATGTACAATACTCCAAAGGTTTCGCCCAGTGAAAACAATGTTCAACAATATTCTACACGAAGTGACAATATATTACAATCATCAAAATCAGAGTTTTGATGTTTGGATGTGTTTCATGGATATTTTAGTTTTTGTGAAGATATGGATCATTGTACTCTATTTTGCTAAATAATTTGACGAAAATCTACTAGAAGAAAAATTTGCAAGGATTTTCCCCATAGTGAGTTTTTCCTTGGTCTTTGACCAATCCTGGTGTCTCTATGTGTGCATGATTTTCTTCCTATGTTCCTTTATGTTCTATTTCATTGATGATGATGTTATTTTTCTTTCTACGTAGTTGCGTATGTTCATGAATAATGATGTAAATCTGAATAATGTTATGATGCTATGGGGTGAACTTAATGTGTTAATGGAGAAATGAAATTATCAAAGAAAATAACAATATAAACCTATGAAAAATTAACAAATATCCCCCTAATTACACTAAGTTTTGGTTGTTCGTTTCAAAAAGAAAGGATTTGCGGAAAATGGGTTCCTTACTCTTTTTCCTATTACACTATGTCGGTCTAAGGGGAGATGGGAAACTCAAGTTTTTTAAGAAAGCATTCATGTGCAAGCCCAAATTCACCTAAAAGACACAAGGGAAGATAAGATTACTTGCTTTCTTTACTGACACTTGGCCCTAGTCCCAAAACTAATGAAATGGAAAAAAACTTTGTTTAGTAAAAATATTTGTGGATGATGGGCGACTTCTTTTCTAATTAAACTATGTGATTTCTAGAAAAATCTAACAAAATAGTTTGAAAAACATATGTGGAATTTGGCTACTTACGTTTCTTCCTAATTATTCTATGTGTGTATTGAAAATACAAATGAAAAAGAATCTAATTTCTCCACTAATTGAGGTTAGTAAAGAAACCGAAAAAACCAAACAGACTATAAAATACATGCAAAGGTGAAGGAAATTCACTAATGGCTGTCAATCACCTAAGAAAAGAGGAAATACAAGGCCCTTTTAACTTTCTAAAAAATGTGTGATTTTATCCACGCATAGACGTGCATGCATCTATACACAAAAAAAAACTGCGCACATAAGAAAAGAGTGAAAAAACCATTTTTGGGCCTGCTCAGAATGGGTCCCAGAAGTCCTCCAAAAATTCCATATAGATGTTAAGCACTTTTGAGGGTGGTTATGCAGAGAGGAGGTCCTACAAAAAGAATCGTTATAATAAAGAAAATGTTGAGATTCAACAATATGATGAGCTTAGTGAAAAGAGTTGCCTTCACTAAGTGGGCCCGCAGGCTATTTTTGGCGCAAGTCTATTTTTAGACATAGTGATCATATTTCAGAAGTTGTAGGATGCTATTTGTGGATGGTTGATCAAGTTGGAAAAATAGATGAAAATCTATTTTTATAATATTGGGCGAATTCTATTTATCGATTGTCAATCTAAAAATAGATGCATGTCGATTATTATTAGCTCTTAATAATAATTAGACTCTAAACAACAACTTATTCTATTGGAGCACTTTGTTTAAGTGCACAGATGTGGCACATCAGTGCACTGAAGGAATTACACAATTCTTAAGGGTTTACTGGAGCTCATGCATGGAGGAATTAGCTAGAACTCAAGTGGCAGAGTTATGACAGAGTTGGAAGAGTAGTTCATGGAGTTGTATTAAGTTTAACTCAGTTAGACTTAAATGAGCTAGTTGTATCTATTCTAACTGAACGATACACTAGTGAGAGTGGAGTGAATTAATTAGTTAATTAATTCACAAATAATAACTCATTAATAAACTGAAAAATACAACAGTTAACTACAGTGCATGGCAGTTCCAGTGGAGACTCAGTGGAGAGATAGGTGAAAGGGCAAGATGGACTATCTGTTGTGACTATAGTGATGCATTGATTGTATCACAAACGCATTGGAGTTTCCAATAAGGATTGTGCAATCAATGCAAGGGTAATTCGAATTCATTCAGAGCTATTCTTCAGTAGGGATTGTGCAGTGGAGGCAGGCTAGCAGGGGGAAAAGATCAGTGCATGGATTTGCAAATTTTTCCTGATTGGTGTGTGACGATTGTATTGTACTGAGAGCTTGATGTACCAATATTTTTATGAGGATTGTTACATGATCTCCATGATACATAATATATGATAGTTTGGGTTTTCAGCTTCAGGCTTTCCCGTTAAACAACTGTGTTATGTGTGATTGTTTTATTTATGCTTCACATGTGTGTGCAATTAATTTTCCACAAAAGATTAATAGTGGAATGATTCTGTATTTTGCAAGAAGTTAAATATTGTGAGATCAGGGGAATATAGATGTATGCATGCTAATGTATACTAATTTCTACATGGTATTAGAGCATTGTTAAGTCTTTAAGATTGCAATTGTGAAGTATTGGTGAGTTTGTGCTGGTGGACAATTCGAATTTGCTACAAAATATTCTTGGTGTAGAAGTTGAGTATACATTGAAATGGCTTTCAATGGGTTGAGATTGGAGTATGCCCTTGATGGGAGCTCAAATTACATAGACTGGAAGGATAGGATGGAGGAAGTGCTGGAGGATAATGGAGTGAAGGAGTTCATCAATAGATTCCTAAGCTGGGATCTAGTGATGCTGCATTACTTGACGCATGGCCAAAGAAGACAGCAAAGATGAAGGGTTACTATTGATGATGAAGACTTGGTGATCTTGGCTCTCCTTGGGCTTCTGAAGAGTTGTCATAGCTATGAAGAATTTGTCAATTGATGGGAGAAACTGCCGGGATGGGAGCGAATTTGGTCAGATCTTGTGCAGGAGGAGATGAGGCGAGGTACTAGGGATGGATCTTCATCGAATAATGAAGATGAAGAGAATTTCAATTTCACTGCCAAAGAAAGGAAATGGAAGGGAAGAAATTTCCTTCAAAATCTGAAGCTAAAGGCAAGAAGCAGGATTTGTCCAAAGTGAAGTGTTTTCACTGTCACGAACATGGGCATTTCACCACTAACTGTCTATAGAAGAAGAAGAACAAGAAGGTTGCTAGAGTTGTAGCTGGAGAGGCCTTAGCCTCGCAATTTGAACTTGATTTCTCTTTGATTGCATGTCTGGTTTCAAGCTGTATGGGATCGGTGCGGTATCTTGATAGTGGTGCGCCTTTCCATATGACGGGAGACAAAGAGTTGTTTAGTGACTTGGAGGAGAAGGACCTCCAGATGCATATAGAGATGGGTGATGATGGTCAGTACAGTGCGACTGGAATTGGGACCATTACCTTTGAGAGGGAGTCTGGTAATCCATTCTTGTTGAAGGATGTTATGCATGTTCCAGGTTTGAAGAAGAACTTGGTCTCGGTCGCAATGCTGGAAGACAAAGGTTATGATGTTGTTTTTAGTGAGGGAAAATCCTTCCTTCGACATAAAAAAATGGGTCAAACCAAGAATATAGGGGTTTGAATTAAGAATATCTACAAGCTAGAGGTAGATGGCTGCGCTGCAATGGTGGGAAAAGTAGAAGAAGTGGTGAGTTGGAATGAGGGTGAATTATGGCACATGAGATTAGGCCATCTTCACCATGGCGCTTTGAAGATTTTGCAGTAGATTTCTACTGGAATTCCCAAGGGTACTCTTACACAGTCAGATCAGTGCAAGGGATGTACTATGGGTAAGTTTGTGAAGACCACCTTTCGTGATAAGGAGAACCGCGCTTCGGTGATCCTGGAGAGAATTCACACAGACATGTGTGGACCTTTCTCGGCTGCTTTAACAACAAAACATAGGTATTATGTTATATTTTTTGATGGATATTCTCGTAGATGCTAGATCTTCTTCATGCAGAAGAAGAGTGAAACGTTCTCAAAGTTCTATGAGTTCAAGGCATTGGTGGAGAAGGAGTCGGGGAAGCAAGTGAAAGCTCTACGGAGTGATAATGGTGGTGAATACATCTCGGGAAAATTCAAAGACTTCTATAGCAAAGAAGGAATATGAAGAGAACTCATAGTGCCTCATAACCCACAACAAAATGGGGTTGCGGAGAGGAAGAACAGAATGATCGTGGGTGTTGTAAGAGCGATGCTGCATGACCAGGGCCTACCGATGCACTTGTTGGTGGATGAATGAAACACTACGGTTTATGTGCAAAACCGTTGTCCTCATAGAGTACTTGGCATGAGTACACCTGAAGAAGCTTTTACTGGTAAGAAGCCTGATATTTCTCATTTGAATATTTTTGGCTCATCTATTTACGTTCATGTGACAAAGGACACCAGGAAGAAGCTAGAGCCGACTGCAGAAGTTGGGATATTTGTGCGGTACACAGAAACATCCCATAATTATCGTGTGTATTTTCTAGATAGTCGAATGATTTTGGTGTGACAGGATATAAAATTCAATGAGGTGAAAGCCATGAAGTTGTCGCTTGAGAGGGAGCTACACTTGCATGAAGAGGAGGAACTTCTTGTTCCCAAAGATGAACCTCTAGATGTGGATCCGCCATAGGAGGAGATTCATGGAGTGGAGGAGTCCACTCATGCAGAACCAAACATTAGACAAGGCAGAAAGCGTACCACAGAAGCTGAGAGACTGAAGCTTGATGCGGCACAGAATGTAGGAGTCCCTACATCATAGCGCAGACAAAGACAATCACCTGACCAATTTATTGGATACATGGCTCTTATGAGCAAGTGTATCATGACAAAGCCATCTTCTTTTGAAGAAGCAGTGTAGGAGCCCACATGGGTAGATGCCATGGTGGAGAAGTATGACTCCATTGTTAAAAACAGTGGTTGGGAGATTGTTCCAAGGCCAGTGGGAAAATCAGTTGTAGGATCAAGATGGATCTACAAGGTAAAGCAAGATGTTGATGGGAGCGTCGAGAAGTATAAGGCAAGATTTGTTGCCTGGGGCTTCTCAAAGATTGAGGGGATTGACTATGAATAAACATTTGCACCTGTCGCACTACTATTATTCCATATGGACCATCCTTTCTCTCTCAGCGTAGATGGGTTGGCACATTCATCAAATGGATGTGAAGACTGTGTTCCTTAATGGGATCATTGAGGAAGAGGTGTACATTGAGAAACCTGAAGGATTTGAGATCTTCAGCAGCAAGTTGCATGTGTGCAGGCTCAAAAGAGCATTATATGGGCTGAAACAAGCACCACCTGCTTGGTATGCTCGGATCGACAGCTATTTCACTGGACTTGGCTTCACCAAGAATGAGACGGATGCAAACCTGTACCAAATTGTGGTGGAGTGTAAGCTTTTAATTATTGTTCTTTATGTTGATGATTTAATACTAACAAGTGATGAGCAATTGATACACTCATGCAAGGCAGATCTTTCAAAGGAGTTTGAGATGAAGGATTTGGGCCTCCTTCATTATTTCCTCAGATTGGAAATATGGAAGTGGGAAGGTGAATTGTTTGTGTCTCAAGGCAAGTATGCTCGGGAGATACTGGAGAAGTTTCACATGTAAGGCTGCAAGCCTATCGAAAATCCTCTTCCAGGAAATTGGAAGAAAGAGGATGCTACATCGGCAGAGGTAGTGGATTCCACTGTTTATCGAAAGTTGGTGGGTTCGCTCATGTATTTAGTCAATACAAGACTGAACATATGCTATGCGGTGAACCAGCTTTCACAAGCGATGGTTAAGCCTACCGAGCTCTTTTGGAAGGCAAGAAAGCATGTCCTGAGATATCTTAGGGGCACATCTGAGTATGGTTTATGGTACAGATAGATGGATGAGGTGAAGTCGCATGGCTTCACGGATGCAGATTGGGTAGGAAGCCAAACATATAGAAAGAGCACATCAAGAGGGATTTTTAGTATTGGATCTACGACAGTTTCTTGGTACAGTAGGAAACAAAGATCCATGGCACTCAGTTCAGTGGAAGCAGAATACATGGCAGCAAGTCATGTTGCATGTGAGGCTATCTGGATGAGGAAGATCCTGGTTGGTTTGTTTGGTTCACATTTAGATCCCACAGTGATACATTGTGATAATCAGAGTTGCATTAAACTCTCTATTAATCCTGTGTTTCATGATAGAACTAAAAATATTGATATCCCGTATCATCATATCAGATATTGTGTGTAGCGGAAGATCATGTTGCTTCAGTACATTCCTGCGGAGGATCAGAATGCAGATATTCTGAAAAAGGCACTCACCAGGAGAAAATTCGAATACCATAGAGGCAGGATCAGGGTGAAGGATAATCCCTATCTTGTTGAGAGGGAGTGTTTAGATTCAACAAGATGATGAGCTTAGTGAAAAGAATTTCCTTCACTAAGTGGGCCCGTAGGCTATTTTTGGCGCAAGTCTATTTTTAGACTATGTCTATTTTTAGACATGGTGATCATATTTTAAAAGTTGCAGGATGCTATTTATGGATGGTTGATCAAGTTGGAAAAATAGATGAAATTATATTTTTAAAATATTGGGCGAAGTCTATTTATAGATCGTCAATCTAAAAATAGATGCATGTATATTATTATTAGCTCTTAATAATAATCAAACTCTAAACATCAACTTATTCTCTTGGAGCACTTTGTTTCAGTGCACAGATGTGGCACATTAGTGGACTGAGGGAATTACGCAATTCGCAAGGGTTTACTGGAGCTCATGCATGGAGGAATCAATTAGAACTCAAGTGGCAGAGTTATGAAAGAGTTGGAAGAGTAGTTCATGGAGTTGTATTCAGTTTAACTCAGTTAGACTCAGTTGAGCTAGTTGTATCTAGTCTAACTGAATGATACACTAGTGAGAGTGGAGTGAATTAATTAGTTAATTAATTCACAAATAATAACTCATTAATCAACTGAACAATATAGCAGTTAACTACAATGCATGGCAGTTCCAGTGGAGACTCAGTGGAGAGATAGGTGAAAGGGCAAGATGGACTATTTGTTGTGACTATAGTGATGCATTGATTGCATTACACACACATTGGAGTTGCCAATGAGGATTGTGCGGTCAAGGCAAGGGTAATTCGAATTCATTCAGAGCTATTCTTCAGTAGGGATTTCACAGTGGAGGCAGGCTATCAAGGGGAAAAGATCGGTGCATGGATTTGCAGATTTTTCCTGATTAGTGTGTGACGATGGTATTGTACTGAGATCTTGATGTACTAAGCTTTGTATGAGGATTGTTACATGATCTCCATGATACATAATATATTATAGTTGGGGTTTCTGGCTCCAATATTTCCCGTTAAACAACTGTATTATGTGTGATTATTTTATTTATGCTTCACATGTGTGTGCAATTAATTTTCCGCAAAATATTAATAGTGGAATGATTCTGTATTTTTCAAGAAGTTAAATATTGTGAGATCAGGGGAATCTAGATGTATGCATGCTAATTTATACTAATTTCTATAGAAAATAAACTAATGGAGTCGTCAATTCTGTGTTAATGTTTTTGTGCCAACGGAGCACTAGGTAACACCTCCTAAAAAATTTGTGGTTCTCTGCAAAGGATCACAAAGATAGTTGGTGTTGTTAGTGGAAAAACTTAGCTAAAAAAAAGCATTAAAAATGGTGAAAAAATGCATCTACAAACATAAACTAAACAAAGAGACAAATACAAAAAATAATGCTTAATGAAGCAACCAAGCAACAAAATAATGGAAACAGACTCTCTTTATTTACTACTAGTGGTAGAAGATGAATACAATAGAATACTAAAACACTTGAATAGAATCCTTTCAGCTATGGTTCTCAAAAATCATCAGCAAGGAGGTCCCTTTCCTCTATCTATTTGCAAGCTTCTCCTCTCTTTCAAAATAAGTATGAAGGCTCTCTCAATGGTGGACTCTTCTCCTCTCACTAAGATGATGGATTGCTCAAAAGAAATATGGCCAAAATTTTAGTGCTCTTACTTCTTCTACTTCAACACTGAAATGTGGTGTTTCTCAGATAGAAATTTTGCCCGCATAACAATGTCTCTTTTTTTGGTTCTCCCATGGCTTGTTTATTTAGAATTTTTTGAATCCATCTTCCCTCTATTGGTTCATGAATGGTAGTGACTCAAGAGTAGGACAAGATGATTCCATTGAGGGTTGCATATCTTCAAGGAAACTCCAATTCGGTTGTTCTTGACTGGAAATGTCAGGGAATCCTCCTTCAAGTTGGGAATTGGTCCCAAATTTTTCGAGTCACATCTTTCCTCAACCGTATGGATTTTGAAGGAAAATTCATGCAGTTGCAATTTTTTCCTTCTTATCTGGTGTGCGATCCAAATTTTTATGAAACAACCTTAGAAGTCAAATTTTTGGAACTTTCATAATGTCTTCAATTGGAAAATATTTATGTGTAAGTTCTGCTAGACATCCTTAGGTGTCTTTTATAATGTACAATTTTATGGTGTTAACAATGCCTACATCTGAAACAAGGGAGTCCAAAGGTTCATACCTCCACCCTAAAAAGTAGTACCAGTATTCACCTCCTTCCCAGAAATTCCATAATCCACTATTAAATTAAAATATGCATTCAATGTCCAACACCACAATCATGTGCACTAGTCCTCTCAATGAACAATTACCGATTCATTGTTCTAGGGCACACTCCAAATGTGCATCTGATTCCATATGCAAATGCTAATGACCAAAATATACTCATTCCCCTGGCCTTACCTTCTCTGCTACATAGTCCCTCGGGAAATCCAGTCATCCCCTTCCATGCAGTCACTCACCTTCCAAGTTCCCCGACATCCCCTATCTCGGACGATCCATCCCTCGACAAGGCTTCCTTGCATTGGAAGATACAAAACATGAGGCATACCCCTGCCTTAACCATCATACTAGTCATAAAATTCTCATGGAAATAAATGGGCATTATTGGGTACCAGTTTCCCCTAATGTCCCTACTCCTGAAGGCTTTACCAACATACTGCTGCCTATTCCAATTTTGTAGCTACTACTGCTAATCCGTATAGTTATTTTCAATGACCCAACTGGGAATGTTCATGCATTCTTGTACCAATCACATAATTTCCATTGGATTCAAAATAAATTGAAATAAATTCACATCATACCTCATAGGTAGCTCGTTAATAAGGTACACTTGAAATCATGTTTACTTCCTGTCACAACAAGTCAAACTAATTGTTTAATCAAATCATCATGTATACACATATCACATATGGTTAGCTCAAAACACAACCATCATAAATCAAAATCATGCATGACATGCAATCATCATAAACCATAATCATAAATCACATGTAGCCATAATAAGTCAGAATCATATATCACATGCATAATAAAATTGAAATAAAATATTGATACTTATCCTTCACCGGTCCTCACTTCTGCCTTTATTCTTTTTCATTTCCATATGCACACCATATCGGTTGCCACATCCAATAAACACTCAGTGCTTCTCTTCAACCATGTACACATGCACACAGTTTGCAACACACGCATACAACCACACACGAAATACAAAATCATATAATACATGCACCTACACCTGACATACAACACAATGCATAAAAATGCATCCGATGTACAACATAATACAATACATACACCTACATCTAGTGTACAACAAAATGAATACACATGTCATGATAACACGACTACACAATACACATACATAGTATCACACGTACACAAAATAACATGTATAACATTCACACAATGCCTTATATGCACAACATAGTATCTATGACATGCATACAATACCGCATGTACAACATGTACACAATACCATTTTTACATAGCACCACCTGCACAACATGTAAACAACACCAAATTTAAACAACATCATATGCACAACGTGTACACAACACTATATGTACACAAAAACACCTACACAATGTGTACACAACACCACATGTACACAACACCATATCCATGACGCATACACAACACCACATGTACACAACACCACATGCACAATGTGTACACAACACCACATGTACATAGCACCATCTCTACCCAGCACTACATAAACAACATGTACACAACACCATCTATACATAGCATTGCATAAAAAAAATGTGCACATGGCCATATGTACATAGAATTTATTGTATGCAACACCATCTGTATATAACACTACATAAACAACATATACACAGTATCATATATACATAAAACTGCATGTACACAACATCAAAAGTAAAACTTGTACAACATATACACAACAATATCACTGCACATCCAAAACCACACTGTCTCTAGCAAGAAACCTTGCTTCCAGTGTCTCTCTCTCATCCATGCTTATCCTAAGATGTCGCGGATCACATTGTTTTCATTATGTTGATGTATCTCTTGACATTACATGTCCAAAAGATAGGCATAATATAAACACATAATATCAAATCATATCCACATGATATTGACCTAATAAAAATTTTAGGGCTATTCTTCCCAATTGATTCCTCATAAACCATGAACCTCTTCATACCATTGACTTGCATAAGCGATCATTCCTCCATGAGAATGATTCTTGATGACCCTGTGAGATAATGACTTACATACATACATATATATACATATAAACATCGGCATGAAATAGTCATGATCCCTGACCACCCAGTCATACAACTACAAATATATATGTGTGTGTGTGTGTGTGTGTGTGTAGTTGTATGACTGGGTGGTCAGGGATTACATATGAACACTAGTACAAAATAATCCTAACAACCATGTCAATCAATGGCATACATACATACATACATGCATATATGCATATATAAACATCATCATAAAAAAATCATGATTCATGACGACCCTGTCATACAAGACATACATACATACATACATGTATACATATATAGACATCGACATAATCATGATTACAACATAATTACCAGATAGCATAAGGTCAAGGTTAAAATAAATTCCTTATTTGTGCACAACATGCACAACATTGAGAACAACAATTCCCAACATAGCCAAGGCATGTTACACCTCAAATCCATTTACTCTACCTTTCCAGTTACCTTTCTCATGTATATACTATCACCGTCCATTTACCACAATGGACCCAACCCATCCAACTAGTTTTCATATTCTTACCTTATGTTTCCCTTATACATGCACCGGGATTCATCTGAGTCTCACATTACCTGTTGGGTTCCATTCAACCCTTCTTGTTCTTTGTTAACTTGTCTCTTTCCTAAACTAATTCCCAAGGCTCTCAAAACATAAATGGAAAGAAAAAGAAACAAACAAGAAGAAGACCATGAAAAAAAAAAAATACAACACCGCAACAAAATGGCATGATCATGCAATAGATGCAACCAAGACCAAAAATCAAGAACAAACAAATCATGAAATACCAAAATAAAAATACTAGCAACAAACACCATGAATCAATCCCCACGGTTCCCATTGCTTCCAAAGGAAAGCTCGATATTAGCCTTCTTTAAGATTTTATGGCAGACTCTTTTTCCATGTAATCCTCACATCATACTTCCATAAACACATAATTGTCAATGTATAGATAAATACAAAAATATACTATTTATCTTACCTTGTTATTCTAGGCACACTACCTTGTATCTGAAAACATGCATATATCATCTCTCAAGGTACTCCAATCCCTTGGCGAACCTAGCCATAAATAGAAACCAATTGTTATACCCGTCAAATACATGTTCATAAAAATAGCACATATCCACATAATGTCAAACAAGATTAGGGTTAAGAATACTTCATGTATTCATGCAAGCACTCATGCATTTGGAATTGCAATTCCAAAACATTACCAAAGGAATTATTACCCAATTCCTTTATTTTTCCTTACTGCAATCAAGTCCTGGTATGTATTGTCACATCAATCATATGTTATTTATATAAACGCATCAACTATTACCTTGTCATGCTAATACCAAGCATGTTTTCCTGCAACTGTTCACACATGTCAATCACATGTTCTGTAATATTCCCAAATGGGAAAAGCAGGAATATAGTGCAAAATGCTTGAAATATTAGTGTAAACATCACATAAATGGAGACCTTCCATTCATCATAATAGAAGCACATATGTATAAAATAATGGGCCATAAATCATAAAACAAGATACAACAAGCCTCCAATAAAGAAATCCTCATGAATGAGGTGTTGCTAATATATCAAAATGTCGAAGCAGCTGCTACAACATTTTTTTAAAGAGCACAACTGTAGCAAATGAATACACATAGATATATGGATTTTATATGCCTCAAAGATAATGTAAAATGAAGATCAAGGATATATAAAGCCTCCAACAAAGAACCCTATAGGGTTTTCAAAAATACACCAATATACAAATATGAATCAAAGCCCTAGGGCTGAAGATTCACTACAACAAGACAGTTGGAAAGATGTGGCTGATCTGATATGAAAAATAATGTAGCCTCCTCCAATATATCCTCTAGATGAAAGGTTGATCCCTTCCATTAGGGGAATTTTGAGGTTTAAAATGGGCCTCCTAAGGAAATTATAAAATAATAGTGGAAATAATAAAATAATATTTTATTACATCGTCAAATTTTAGAGGGAAAAAATAAAAAACTATTTTTTCAACTCATATTTTAAAGTTATCTCTCAAAGTATTTATTCAAATTTCGAGTAGGATTGCTTGTTGGATGAAAAATTTAACTCCTAATCCAAGAAGTATCCATGTTTCATACTTTCAATGGGTCCTTCTACACGAAAAATGAGAAATACATGAAAAACATGATTGCAACCACGTTTTTTTATGTATTTCTCATTTTTCATATAGGAGGGTACATCTAAAGTATGCAACATGGGTACTCATTGGATGAGGAACTAAATTTTGCATCCAACTAGTACTCCTACTCGAAATTTGAGTAAACATTTTGGGCGATAAGTTGAAAATACGAGTTGAAAAAGTAGTTTTGTTATTTTATTATTTTTTAATATTTTTACCCTTTTACTTAAAAAATGTTGAATCATACCCCATGGTTGAAATCATCATCTTGAATCCTATTGGTTCTTATAAAGTTTATTTTTGTTGTACATTTTTCTTAGGAGGCTCATTTTAGACCTCAAAATTTCCCTAATGACTAGAAAACCTCCTCTCCAAATGATGTACTGAAACCACCCCCGTAACTCCTCCCTAAAATAACATAGTCCAAGACAGAAACTACGATGTAGGGGAAAATGATAAAGTGGCATGATGCCAAATGCTGCAATAAGGCTCAAGGGCCTTCCCCACCAGCCTCCCAATGTAAGGAAACCTTCCTCCACTGAAAAACAGATCAGAAAACACCCAAATGTCTTCTCCACTGTTGCAACCTGCAACTCAACACAACCCTCAACAGGATTTTCATTGTAGATGAAAGATGGAGCTTGGCCTAATGCCTAAATATGGAAGTATACTGCAAATACTCTTCCTTTGAGGCTTCTTAAGGATAGAGGTGGGATTCCCACTCGGGAACACCCTGTGCTAAACAACACTGCAATCTTAGCTAAAAAACTGAAGAAAGCTATATGTCTAAACAAACCATATAATCAAAATATCATAACATCCATGAATGAAATATGGCTGCCATCCTCTTCCTTATATAATTTGTGAGCTTCCTCACCCTTGGCCTCACTCATTTAAGACACTACTTCCATGAAAAGAGTCTTAACTAAAACTGCCTTGTCCCTCAATGAATGCCACTACTCCATGACAGTGTTGTTGATTTGGTCAAAGTTGACCCAGTCTTCATGCTCTAGCCCCTTTTCAAACATAAGGGTTCTTAATTAAGATGTTGAGATGTTCTCCTTTCACATTAGCAGTGATTTTATTCATATTAAGAAGATTTATGGGTCTCCATACCCTCTTATTAATCAAACAAAGAAGAAAAAACAAAAATTAATATTTTAACTAGCTCATGGCTAATTGGGAATATTACAATCCTCCCCTTCCAAATGTTGCTTGTCCTCAAGCAACTATAAAGGTGAGTGCTGCAACTCTCCTCTTCCTCCATTATTGACACCTCCATCATAAGCTCTCCTCATAAGCCAAGTGTCTCCTAATCAATACCTCCATGAAATGCTCCTCCCAAGTTCTCATGAGATCCAAATGACTCATCCCACAAGGAAACAAAAGATCCAATGAAGCAATCATATTTTTCCCAATGTTCTCCCTGAAACATGAAGCATAAGAAATATGGATAATTTCTCTCCTAAAGGGCACATCTAATCCTTCCATCCTCCCTCCAAACATTCCCATAAAAATAATAAGAACATCATCAATGTATGGGATCAAAACCAAGTACATATAAATAGCTATATGCAAAATTGGATGTGGATCATAGTCCCACATGTGGAACCAGTGTAGTATATCTCCTGACTGCATCAAATAATGATATGGTAAGTGGTTTCCCCACCACTTACTCTCTGCCATATTATTCTCACATGTTTTGAGAAGGTGAGAAATGTTTGGTGCCTTTGGAGTGCACCCATAATGGTAAATCATCTCCCTATATCCTCCTAGGGAGTAGCCATGCTCAACATAGTTTATGGCCCAAAGTTGGCCATGAATTTTATAAGGAAGAATGCTCCTACTTGGAGCAATGTCCTGCATATATATGGTAAATGAATGCAAATAATCAATTAAATCATTATGCACATAAACATGATCCTTACCATAAACCCTGCTCATACGAATGGAGTGGCTCATAGATAGATCCCCTCTCATTCCCAAAGAGGAAAGAGGTGGTTGTGATAACTCCTTCAAAGAGTTATGTATCTCCTCCATCTCCAAATGATCCATGCATCTCTTTAAATGTTGATATATATTCTCTTCAAAGCCTTCCCAAGTGTACCCCTCCATGATGGTGTGGTATGCTCTCATAGAATAAGTATGGCTGAAGAGAAAATATTCATGTGTTGCATGTAGTAACTTCTCCTTGAGCTTGGAAGATCTAGATAATAAGATCCTACCATGATAGTATATGACCTCATCTTGGAATGAAT
Organism: Pinus albicaulis; assembly: GCA_034641835.2. Classification (NCBI taxonomy): domain Eukaryota; kingdom Viridiplantae; phylum Streptophyta; class Pinopsida; order Pinales; family Pinaceae; genus Pinus; species Pinus albicaulis. Next base: position 740,710,967 of record CM076582.1, read on the forward strand.
ATCCCTCCTCATGTAGCTGGTCATCAAGTATCATACAAGTTAAAAGATCCTTGGAATAATCCACCAATAGCTGGGATTTCCAATATGGATATATCCTCCAAAGGGACATCACTGATGATCTATCATATAAAGCATCTGTCATATAGTTGTCCTCCTCTTTGAAATATCCCATGCCAAAGTCACATAATGGAAGGCTGCTATCCTCCCTCTCCTGCTCCTTTCTCAACACAAGATCTGAGATGAGAGTGGGTAATGATGATGTTGGGAGAATTTCTCCCTCCTTCTTGAGTCTACCCAATACTTTCAGCACTATACCATGGCCTCCCAATGCTCCCACTCCTTCAAGATATATGAGTGGTGCTCCATTTTGTGGGACACTTCTCACCAATTTCTGATCAAGTGGCCTCCTAGGTGGTTTGCCACAAAACAGTAATGTCTCATGGGCCAAACTCATGTGCATAATAGATGGGACTGTTAGGTCCTTGATTCCACTGCACAAATCCATATTTGTTTTCTATGTGGAAGTTTCCTGATATTTGGGTACCACTCTCAACGATGCAAGAGACCCTCTAATTGGAGAAAATTCCCCATCGTCACCTCCTGGTGGTGGTGGATCATCTCCTGTTATTACAGCAATGTGACCCCCTTCTGCTTCTTATTCTTCTTCCTCCTCATCATCTGAGAAGACCTTTATATAGTGTGCCTTTCCTATTGCACATCTATGTCTGGGTGACCATGATTCTTGGCATGTGAAGCAAATATTCCTTCTCCTTAAGTCTCTTCGGACATCATCACTAAGAGGCACTTTGTTTTGGCTCTCCTTTGAAAAAGGAGCCTTCTCATATTTTCCCTTTGATGGAAAAGTGGGATTTTGCTGAAATGTTGCCTTTTCTTTTGGCAAGGCATCTTGTAGATCTCTAGCCCTTTCAATGGCATCTTGAAGGGTAGTGGGTTTGGTATATTTAAACAACCCATGAAGAGGTTCTACTAACCCCTCAATAAACATATAGACCCTTCTTGTTGCAGATAAATCAGGAGCCATAACATAAAGTTTTAGAAATTTAGAAATGTGAGTTTCTGGATTACCTGATTGTTTGAGCCTTGCTAGCCCCATGAAAGGTGCCTCCAGGTCTCTCCGATCAAACATCTCCACCAACCTCATTGTGAACTCTGAATATGCAGTCACATTGGCATGACCCAATGTAGACAATCCATGATACCACCAATCATGTGTCTCACCCTCAAGGTGCAGCGCTGCTATCTTGATGGCCTCCATCTCAGGTACTTTGTTCAGCTAGAAGTAGATGTCTATCTTCTCTACCCATGATTTGGTAGTGCATTTAGATTACCCATCAAAATTGGGTAAGATACCCATAGTTTGGTGTAGATCATGATTCTGAATGAATCCTCCACCTTTGTCGCGATGCATGGGTCTCCTATTTTCCTTGATCTGACAAAATTCTTGAAAACTCAAGTGATCCTTGAATATCTGATATTGAGACTCATACTCCATGAAATAGTCTTCAAGATTTTCTTGTTCTTGAAACCCTTCATTTCCCACTACTAAGAATGTAGGCATTGTAGAGTGTTGGGAAACTTGTTGTTGCTTCACTGGTTGATCATTCCAGTGTTGAGAAATGTCGGAGACTTCACCTTGTAGAAACCCTTTAGGGGATTCCTTGTATCTATCCATACTCATCTCCTTTATTTCTCTATCAAGGTCTTGCATAGTTCAAAGAAGAATCTTAGGGAACTCCTTCTCCTCATCTTCTCTTGATAAAGGGGTTTTACCCTTGTCTTCTTTATCATTTGTATAATCAAATCTCCTGTTTCTTCTTTTGAGATACCTCTTATATCTATCGGTGAGAGGATCTCCTTCTTCTGATGACATATTGGCTTAAGATGCACCGACTGAGCCAAGATTATGTCCTGATACCACTGTAATATTCCCAAATTGGAAAATCAGGAATATAGTGAAAAATTCTTGAAATAGAAGTGTAAACATCACATAAATGATGGAGACCAATATTAATACCTTCCATTCATCATAACAGCAAAATATATGTATAAAATAATGGGCTACAAATCATAAAACATGATACAACAAGCCTCCAATAAATAAATCCTCAAGAGTGAGGTGCTGCTAATATATCAAAATGTCAGAGCAGCTGCTACAATGTTGTTTTAAAGAGCACAACTACAGAAAATGAACACACATATATATATGGTTGTTATATACCTAAAAGATAATGTACAATGAAGAGCAAGGCTTTATATAGCCTCCAACAAAGAACCCTAAAGGGTTTTCAAAAATACACCAATATAAAAATATGAATCAAATCCCTAGGGCTGAATATTCACTGTAATAATACAGAGGGAAAGATGTGGTTGATATGATATGACAAAGAATGTAGCCTCCTCCAATAGATCCTCTAGATGAAAGGTTGATCCCTTCACTAGAAAACCTCCTCTCCAAATGGTGTATTGAAACTACCCCTGCAACTCCTCCCTAAAATAATGCAGTCCAAGACAGAAACTGCAATGTAGGGGAAAATGATAAAGTGGCCTGATGGAAAATGCTGCAATAAGGCTCAAGGGTCTTCCCCACCAGCCTCCCAATGAAAGGAAACCTTCCTCGACTTAAAAACAGATCAGAAAACACCCAAATGTCTTCTCCACTGCTGCAACCTGCAACTCAACAAAACCCTCAATAGGATCTGCGTTGTAGATGAAATATAGAGTTTGGCCTAATGCCTGAATGTGGATGTATAGTGCAAATACTCTTCCTTTGATGGTTCTCAAGGATATAGGTGGGATTCCCAGTTGGGAACACCCTGTGCTAAACAACACTGCAATATTAGCTAAACAGCTGAAGAAAGCAATATGTCTAAACAAACCATATAATCAAAATATCATAACATCCATGAATGAAATATGGATTCCATCCTCTTCCTTATATAATTTTTTAGCTTCCTCGCCCTTGGCCCCACTCATTTTAGACACTACCATGCAAAGAATCTCCAACTAAAATTGCGTTGTCCCTCAATGAATGCCACTACTCCATGACAACGTTGTTTATTTGGTCAAAGTTGACCCAGTCTTCATGCTCTAGCCCCTTTTCAAACATAAGGGTGCTTAATTAAGCTGATAAGATGTCCTCCTTTCACATTAGAAGTTATTTTATTCATATTAAGGAGATTTATGGGTCTCCATATCCTCTTATTCATCAAACAAGGAAGCAAAAACAAAAATTAATATTCCAACTAGCTCATGGCTAATTGGGAATATTACATGTTCCAAATATCAAGACATCATATTTATTAACTAAAATTAGCCTCTACCAAAGCTAACAGTCATGTCATAATCAACTAATAGTAAAAATCATAATACTACAACTATCACCTACTTATACTCAAGTATACATCAACTATCTCAACACATAGTGTGTTAGTACAACCATCTTAAAACAAGACCATTACTTCATGCAATATTATAGACACATGCTCATATCATGCAATTAATCAAACATTCAAACAACAAATAGATGAAATAATAGATACCAAACACTCAAAAACCAAATAGACGACATAATCAAACATTCAAACACTAAATAGACGACATAAGAAAAATCATACCATTAGGGGAATTTTTAGGTCTAAAATGGCCCTCCTAAGAAAAAATTACAACGAAAATAAAATTTATAAGGACTAATAGGATTCGAGATGATGATGTCAACCATGGGGGATGGTTCACCATTTTTTAAGTAAAAGGGTAAAAATATTAAAAAATATTAAAAAGTAATAAAATAATAAAACTACTTTTTCAACTCGTATATTCAACTTATCTCCCAAAGTGTTTACTCAAATTTCGAGTGGGATTACTCGTTGGATGAAAAACTTAATTCCTCATCTAAGGAGTACTCATGTTGCATACTTTTGATAGACCCTGCTACACGAAAAATGAGAAATACATGAAAAAATGTGATTGCAATCACATTTTTCATGTATTTCTCATTTTTCATGTAGTAGGACACATCAAAATTATGAAACATGGGTACTCCTTGGATGAGAAATTAAATTTTGCATCCAATGAATACTCATGCTCGAAATTTGAGTAAAACATTTGGGAGATAAGTTGAAAATATGAGTTGAAAAAGTAGTTTTTCTTTTTTTACCTAAAACATTTGATGATGTAATCAAATATTATTTTATTATTTCCACTATTATTTTATAATTTCCTTAGGAGGCCCATTTTAGACCTCAAAATTCCCCTAATGCCTTAATGTATCTCAGGGGATGCTATCTAGTCTACACAATCAATCAATATTAGCACGATATAACTTAACAACACCTCAAATCAACATAAATAAGGTCATGATATCCATAACAGTAACTAGCTAAGATGTTCACATCATAAGCTCATAAACGATTGTCATTCATGCATAAAAATCGCATATGCACAGTCAGTCTAGATTAGTATGACATATTATCACAATATATTAGTTCATACTTGAATTTCATAACCATAATAACCTGCATAGGTCAATCCAAATTATCACAAAACATAATAACATCAATACCTCATCTGTAATGACCCTAACCATCAGACATGTTCCCACAATGCATAAAACAACATGTTAATATCACTCATGACTAACCCATGCATGTGCATATGACTACATTGATCATATAACATTATCATACATGTAACAAAAATAATAATAAAATGGAAAGCATATAAGTAACCATAATTCTTACAACAACCATTAAATACATACTTGCATACCCACCATACAAACCTATATGAAGATCTACCCTCACCCTGAAGTTTAGTTCTGTAACTTTACTTTGATGATCTGCATCTCCTAATCTATCTCAAGCAACACATCAACATTATAACATACTAACAACATAATGTTGAACTAAATGCATACAATGACCTCATGCAAAATAACCTTAACCATGAAAATGCATGCATAACAACATATAGACACTGACATGCATAAAAAATCTATAACTGACATGCACTCATGACTAAAGCATCCCAACAACAACATCATCAACTCCTAGATGGAAAAAACAATTGTAATAATGAACATCACTATGCATCCACAACAAGAACATAGTCCACAAACATAAATAACACATATGAAACTAGCATGTCTGGATGAAAAATGCATTTTGCCCATCCAATCTGTTGGGCAGTGAAAGAGGTATGAAATTACTGTGTATTTACTCATTCTTTACCATAAATATACTCCTGTTTGCCTTGGAAAGGTAGTTTATCATAGGAATTACAATATAATTGGAAAGGTTTATGTTTAATACGAAAAGGTGACTAAAGGTTACTTTTTGATTGACAAACAGGAATTCAAAGAGGTGAACAGCTGTACCAAAGGCAGGGTTGAGAACAATTTAACTGCTGCTCCATCAGCGTTGAATTATATCCAACCAAGGGCAAGGAGATCTGAACGAATAGCGCATAAAAGATAGGGAACAACTCGGCCTCAGTCAGCACAAACAGAATGATGACTAAAACAGAGGAGCGAATCCCTCAGGATCTTTCGATCTTGAGGGATCGCTGTTCAAACTCATCTTGTTCCTTGATTGGTCCGTCGAGATTTGATATATAAAGCCACGTCCTTTAGTGACAAGGGGACGGATTATTATTGTTATTGGGAATCGGTCGAAAGACTTTACATTTTCTCTATTCTATTAACTCTCTGTTTTGAGAGAAACCTTTCTGTAAAACTTTATGTTGGTTTAATACAAAGCATGTGTTTTATTTACCTTCTGTAGTTCTAAATTAGCCCAGCAGTATTTCACTGGTGCTAAGGGCCCGGCTCTGGTGGAATCACTTCGCTGTTTGTATTTTAATCTTTTTTTACTGTCGTATGGAGTGCGTTTAATGTTTGAATTCGTTTATTGCTGATTGGATCAAATACAGAGTCATTGTTGTTTCATTTCTTTACAATAAGCATAATTCGTTGTTCGGTTATTTTGCTGTTATCATAAAGCTTCACTGACTTGTATCTGATTTGAGTTGTTGTTCCTTTAGTTTATAATCTGTTATAATTGGTGGTTGCGTGGTGAGAAGCTGTCGACAAAATTGAAGCATAGAAATATAGTGCCTTGAATATGTTAGAATTGTAATTGTTGTTCATTTCACGTTGATGTTCCATTTCTGTTCATTACTTGTTCATAGTCTTTGATTAGAAAACAGATGAGTTGTAGTTACATGCTGTTGTTACTTTTCAGATTGCGTTTCTTTTAAGTTTCTTTCATTGAATCTGCTTTCGTTTCAATTGCTTTAAGATATCCAACTGTAGAGGATAGAGGATTTTTCTTCCAAATCCCCAGATTGGTCATCTTGCATCGATTTCTAAGGGAAAGAGTTACTGCTACTGCATCCCTGATCGATGTTCTGTAAGTTTGAAGTAGTTTAATCTTTCCATTCATGTCACTGTAATTAGGTTTCTTTTCAAGAATTGGTTACTATTGTTTTTGTTATTTTATACTACATCTTCACAACATTTCTCTTAGACAATTGCAACCTCAGACAGAGTACACTCTTGGAATAAAAATACGCTCCCGGATTGATGATTAATGTAGGCTAATTAGGTGTTCAAAAGATACCTTTTTATGACTCAACATTTTGGCACCGTTGTCGGGGAGAGTGTATGCCATTTTTAAGGAGTAATGCATAGCTGATTTTCTTCTGCTTGCAGAGAATTGGGTATTAAATATGGAAGGTAAGAACCTGCGCACTAGGAAAGAAACACACTTGCTCGCAGCCCACTTCATAGCAGAAGTAGGTAAGCTTCTTTCTTTAGGTAGGAATGAAGGTTTGTTTCTTTGAATGAATAAATCAACTAAGCGAAACAAAATTCCTCCTAAAACTGAAAAACCTAAGGGACCAGTGACCCTTGGGCACACAACCTTTATTGAAAAAATCCTTAAAAGAACTGAATCTCAGCCATCAGTAGGATTTAAAAGAACTACTTCTAAACAGCCTACTAGTTCCCTTCACGCTACAGAGTCACCATCTGAAGCCTTTGCTGAGATACACAATCAAACAGAGGGAATTGAGCAAGATTCCCAAGAAATTGAGAATCCTCGCATAATTTCCTTCAAGAAGGGAATGCTAGCAATCTCCGAGAAGGAGAAGGGGAAACGAGAGAAACCACAGACTTGAAATCTCCTATTGAAACTTCTCAAACAATAAGAAGCCCAGATGACGGAAGTGTTGTTCAACTTATTCAGAACCAAGGTCCTGAATCACCTCAAACAGTAGGTCGACAGGAAATATTTATTATCCTAGACAAAGGGAGTGCTGTTAAAACTATTCCTGCCCCTGCTCGTCAACCTAGAAATTCTTTGGAAATCATAGAAGGATATTGGCATATCTTCGATCAAATGGCCCAGAACCAAAATCAAAATCAGCAGCAGACCTCTACGCTGCAATATCTTATAGTAGATACTGTAGTCAATGCACCCATGAAATCTATTCCTCTTCAACATATTCCCACATTTCACGGCTTAACATCAGAGGACCCAGATGCGTTTTTATTTGAATTTGATGTGTTGTGCAGGGGATACGGTTACACCACCGATGCCCAAAAACTAAAACTATTCCCTTCTACATTAAAAGGGGCAGCCCTACGATGGTTTATGGGATTAGGTGGGGGTGTCATAACTGATTGGGATCATATGAAAGCTGCATTTTTAAAGAAATATCAAGATTACTGCAGGTCTCGGGAATTAAAAGATGAGATATTCCAAATGACAGAAAAACCAAATGAGACCTTGGAAGAGTATGTGGAATGGTTTCAATATAATCTTCAGAGATCCCCTTATGCATCTTTACCCTTACCTGATAATGTTTTGAAAACCACATTAATTAGGGGAATGAAAGATCAATGGGTTGAAACATTGAATATTCTGGGAAAAGGTGATATATATTAGGAAAGTTATCCTAACATCATTGATTTGTGTATCAGGTGTTTGAGGGGAAATACAAGGTTGAAATAAGCAGAATGTGATATGATCACAAGGGAAAATAAGACCTCTAATGAAGGTGTGACTCATGCAGAGATTGGAAATCTGCTAGAAGACTTTAAGACAGACATACTTGGGACTCTAACAACACAGTTCGATATTATGCAAGCCAAACAAAAATAGGCAGAAGCAGAGTAGAACTTGGCAATATTCTGTCCCAGATGTAGAAATAAGCACAGCCACAAAGAATGTTCGTTGGATGTGATTAAATTCTGCACCATTTGCACGAAAGATCACCCTACAGAAGGATGTCCTTCACTTCCTAGCCTAAAAGCAGTTTATAAGGAGGTAGAAGAGGAATTAGAAGTGGTATGTATGCTTAATCAGCGCTGAAAATGGTAGCCATGACCATCAGGCATGCCAAATGATCCATTTTCTTTTCAACCTCCTCAATATAATGCTCAACAATACAGTGGGATGTGGCAGAATCAACCATCTTTCCCTAATTGGTCACAACATCCATTTCCTCCCACATCTTGGCCAAATCAAACAAATCAAAATAATTGGCCTAGCTTTCCTTTCTACCCACCTTTCTGGCCTACACAATGGTCCCCCTCTACTTCTCAAAGTTAGGCCTGGCAGTCAAACTAGAAAAAACCTACAAATCAGCCAGCTGGATCAATTCCTCTCTCTCAACCTACACTACCATCTCCTTATACAAACCCCCAGACCAGTTTAATACCACAACTCCCAGCCCAACCCAACCCAAACCCAAACAATAGGCTAGTTCAGTGTGTTCAAATCATGTAACCCCCAGAAGTAGAAACTAAACTGAGCGAGTGTAATGATCTTCAATTAAGGTCTGGGCGCATAGTCGAAAAAGAGAGAAACAATGATTTCCACATTGAAGATTCGTTACTTGTAGAACAAATAGAACAAAGTGAGAAGGAAGTCCAACAAAAAAATCAACAACGAAGTCAGCAACAAGTAACAACTTCCTCTCCACCATTCCCAGAATGATTAATTATACCTCGTCCATTAGAACAACCTAATTTCGATCTTCTGGGAGAATTAAAAAATTTGTGTATAAAAATCCCTCTCCTCCAAGCTATTCAAGACATTCCTATATATGCAAAAAATATTAAGGAATTATGCATAAAGAAGCCAAAGAGGAGAACAACAACCAATCCTACTGTCCAAATAGTTGGTACCTTATCTGACTTATTATCAGGAATAGAAACACCCATCAAATATGAAGACCCAGGAAATCCCATAGTGACAGTGCAGATCAATGGTCAATCATTTCCAAATGCCTTAGTTTACTTAGGGGCAGCAATCAACATTTTAACAACCACCACTGGTCAAAAACTTGGCATTACATCACTGGAACCAACAAAAACCTTTTTGGAATTGGCTGACCAATCAGTAGTCAAACCAGAAGGTATACTACAAGATGTAATGGTATCTGTAGATTCCTTGGAATACCCTACTGACTTCCTGGTTATCAATCCAAAAAATCGACTAGATGGACATCCGTTAATTCTAGGTAGACCTTGGTTGGCAACTGTCGATGCTTATATTGGATGCCGACAAGGCAACATGACAATTACAAGGGGAAATTATGTTAAGAATCTAGCCCTATATCCCCCAGCCCAGCGAAGTCTATCAATAATCAAAACAAGAAAATCACCTGCATCATATCTTATGGAGAATATGAGATCACCTCTAACTATAGAAAATGCTCTTGATTTTAAAGATCAAATAGAGGATGATATCATTAATAATTTTATTAATAAGTCACAAACCAGATCTCATTTGCAATGTCACATGATCAAAGCAGCATTCGATAATAAAGAAGAAGAAGATCATTTCAAAGATAATCCTGATCAAACAATACCTACTACTTCTATGAGCAATAGCAAGGTTGTAGAAATTGAGCCGGGAAAAAAATTAAATATTAATAAAAATCTCACTGCTGAACAAGAAGAGAAATTGGTCCAATTATTATGAAAATACAAAGCAGCCTTTGCATGGGACTACCCCGACATGAAAGGAATTGATCCTCAATTGTGTACTCACCACATTTACATTGAAAAATATGCAAGACCCATTCGTCAACCTCAAAGGAGACTAAATCCTCACCTTAAAGATATTGTGAAAGATGAATTACAAAAACTATTGGATGTTAATTTCATCTACCCAATATCTGATAACAAGTGGGTCTCCCCATTAGTGGTAGTACCAAAAAATAACGGAAAGTGGAGGATATGTGTAGATTACCGTGAACTTAATAAGGCAACACAGAAAGACCACTTTCCCCTTCCCTTCATTGACCAGGTGTTAGACACATTGGTAGGAAAGAAATTCTTTTCTTTCCTTGAGGGCTTCAGTGGGTACAACCAAATCCAGATTGCCCCTGAAGATCAGGACAAAACTACTTTTACCTATCCATGGGGGACATTTTCCTACCGAGTCCTACCTTTTGGCCTATGCAATGCTCCTGATACATTCCAAAGGGAAATTCTCAACATTTTTGCAGATTTAATAAATGAAGGCCTCGAAGTATATATGGATGATTTCACACCCTATGGGGATGACTTTGAGGCTGCATTATAAAACCTGGAAAAAGTACTGCAAAGATGTATTGACACTAGGATTTGCTTAAGCAACGAAAAGTGTCTTATGATGATGACTGAAGGAGTTATCTTAGGGCATTATATTTCAGCAGCTGGAATTCAAGTAGACCCAGCTAAAATTCAAATACTCTTGTTAATTCCTACACGTACTACACAAACAGAGGTACGTAGCTTTCTTGGATTTTCTGGTTACTATAGAAGATTTATAGAACATTATTCTCGAATAGCTACACCTTTATATGCACTGACTGGGAATGTTGATTTCATTTGGACAGATAAATGTGACAATGCCTTTAATGATCTGAAGAAGCTCGTTTCAACATCCCCAGTGCTGAGGGGCCCAAATTGGAATTTTTCGTTCCAAATCTCATCTGATGCCTTAGACACAGCAATTGGAGCAGTACTTGGGCAGGAGGAAGACAAGAAGCCATATGCGATTTACTATATTAGAAAAAATCTATCCCCTGCTGAATTAAATTATACTGTGACTGAGAAAGAATTTTTAGCTGTAGTTCATGCTATAAACAAATTTAGACATTACATAATTGGGTATCTTGTAGTACTATATACTGATCACTCTTCCATTAAATTTTTAGCAAATAAACTTGTTACAAATGGAAGAGTGACAAGATGGTTGATTTTACTATAGGAATTCGACATCACAATTAGAGATCGACCTGGGAAAGAGAACCCTGTAGCTGACTTTCTGTCAAGAATGCCAAAGCCAACAGATATAGAAGCAGTTGAAGACCATTTTCCGGTTGAACATCTCTTCGCTGTTACTATCAGAACACCATGGTATGATGATATAGCGAACTATTTGGCAATAGGTAAATTACCTAAACATTTGTCCCTTAATGAACGTAAGAAAATAATACATCGTAGTACCTGCTTCTCCTGGATTGGAGACTACCTATTTCATACAGGTGCAGATATGCAAATAAGGAGATGCTTTAGGGAGGATGAGGTATTTGACATCTTGAAAGCATGCCATGATGGACAGTGTGGCGGACATTTTGCAGATCGTAGAACTGCCCACAAATTTTTACGAACAGGTTACTATTGGCCTACTATCTTTAAAGATGCTAAAAAATTCGTGCAGACCTGTGATAGCTGCCAAAGGGCAGGTCGACCTGGGCAGTCTGATGAAATGCCTCTGAACCCCCAACTAGTGATTGAACCGTTTGAACGTTGGGCCCTTGACTTTGTTGGTCCTATTAACCCCCCATCAAACCAAAAAACATACATCCTAGTTGCAACTGAGTATGTCACCAAATGGGTTGAGGCAGAAGCTCTTTAAAAAGCTACAGAGGACTCTGTAATACAATTTATTTTCCAAATCTTTGTGCACTATGGCCTCCCAAGGGACATAATCACAGATGGAGGACCATAGTTTGTAGGTAACAAATTAGCTGAAACCTTGCAAAACTACCACGTTCAGCACAAAATTATGACTCCATATCACCCACAGGCCAATGGCCAAGTAGAGAGCACGAACAAAGTAATCGAATCTATATTAACAAAAACAGTTGCCTCTCATAGACTAGATTGGGCCTACAGATTGCCAGAAGCATTGTGGGAATATCGAACAACGTGGATACCTACCACAGGATATTCACCATACCAATTGGTATTTGGAAAAGAACCCATATTTCCTATAGAATTCGAGATTCAAACATTAAGAACAGCTCAAAAGGTGGGTCTAGATTTGAATGAAGCCCAGGCTAAAAGACTGTAGCAAATTAATGATCTGGATGAAATTAGGCTCTCTGCTCTTCAGCACACAGCATTAATTTAGCAACAAAGAGCCAAATGGCATGACACCCATATCAAATAAAATATCCTCCACGAAGGAGATTGGGCACTCCTATATGATTCTAGGTTTTAGGATTTCCCAGGAAAGCTCCAGACACGATGGCTAGGACCCTATGAAATACAAAGAGTGCATGATAATGGCACTGTTACATTAGTTACCATTGACGGATCTGGACATTCCTTTAAGGTAAACAATCATCGAGTATGATTGTATCATAAACCATTCACCCGAGAATCCTTTTACCAACAGTTTTGGGAAGATTCTACAATGGAAATTCTTGCTGAAGGGGAGAATTCCTCCTCGGCACCAGTTTGATAAATCACTTTTCTTTCTTTAAAATTTGTACATAAAGAATTTTTCAGTTTTTTTTTTATTGTTGTTTTATGGAATTTGTTTTTAGACATTCGGTTAATATTACTTCTTTACTTCTTCATCGTTTGTTTCGTAAAATCTGATTTCTTTGAAAGAGAAAAAAAGAAAAAATTTGGTTTATTTCGTTTGTTTTGTTGTTCCTTTCTAAAGGAACAGCACTTTTGTTGTTCCTTTTGAAAGGAACAGCAGTTTCACAGAAGCGCTCTTGTTGTTCCTTTCCAAAGGAATAGCACTTCCACAGAGTATTTTCTTGCTGTTCCTTTCCAAAGGAACAACATTTTCGCAGAGTATTTTCTTGTTGTTCCTTTCGAAAGAAACAACAGTTTCACAGATTGTTTTTGTTGTTCTTTTTAAAGGAACAACACCTTTTTGTGTGGATTGTTTTAAGCCAGCATTTTGAATTTTTGATTACTTTTCTGAAGGCAAATATATCATTTATATACAATCATACAAATTAAAGCTTACTGTAATCAACAAATCAAAAGAAATCGTCATTTTTTAAGAAAATTGTCTAGTAATGATAAGAAAAAAAGGAAAAAGGGGCATGATCAATAACATAACTTTGCTATTACCATTGAATTAATCTGATCGATTATTTTTATCATGATTGGTTCTTTCCCACATGCTATAATTTTCTTTGATGTTTATCTACGGAATAAGAATAAGGGCATATTTTTTCTATTGAGATGTTCAGAATTCTTCCACCATCCCTAATCTTAAGGAGTGTTGAGCCATCCCTTATGATTAACTACGGAAAAGTGTTGTGTAAAAGAAAAGAAGAAAAAATATTTATATATTTCATTAATAATTATTTTGCAGATGGAGGATAGGGGGTCTCACCAAGAGCTAGCCTACCGTGATCATAGGGAAGGCAGTGAAGTGGCATTCCCATTATGGCCACCAAACCAAGGAAATGGTCCAATAGACAATTGAAAAAATCAAGAAGTCCTTGGAACAGGAGGTCTCATCATGAGCTGACCTGCCCACCTTTCACTTCTTCCCGGTGAACGACATTGTGGTTTATCTGGTCACCAAGCCAGCACAATGGCCTCCGTCATGATATTCAATAAAAAGCACTTCCTCAACATACATAAAGGACAATGGTTCTGTGGGTAAGAAAGCAAATCCTTCAAGGTTATGGACACCTGTGGGCAGCAGAGCTTTGCTGATGGTATTGGAGTCACATTTATACACATCAATAGTCATATTTAACCCTTTTCCTATGTCTTTATTTAAATGTCAAATGAAATATGAATCCCTTACCTTTACCTCTGAATCTATTATACATGAAAATCATTAAAAATCGATCATATTAATTCAAAGTGGTAAATAACACAATTATACTTATGGTTATCATATGCTGTCCCTTCTCCTCTTATTTAAATCATTACAAAATGATTTTCTATTTATTAACGATTCATCACATGCATTGATTTCAGTAATTGCTGCAATTTGATTGAATGTATCATAATTACGCCTACTTTTTGCTGTTGTACTTTTGTTGTGCCACACATGCTCCTCTCAATTGACAGTCGAGGACGACCTTTCATTCATTTGGGGGGCGCAGATGTCTACATGCAAATCAAACTCCAAGATTTCCTTACCTGTATTTGAACCAAATCCCTGCATTTTAGGAAATAACAAATTTTCAATGAACTGTGATGTGCTGTTCCATTGTGATTACTGTGTGTTGAGAAAATTAACAGAACGCAGAAATGGGAGGACGACCAATTCGTAGTGAACCGCAAGTATTGATCATCTCTGATGCTGCACGGGCAATTTTAGAAAGACTGGGATGGATTACATATTTCTTGAGAATGCAGCAACCCCATGAAGCTATGGCCACCGAATTTTTATTCAACCTATAGGAAGGATCCTCCATGGTCAGAGGAAGGCAGATAGTTGTATCCAACGCGATAAATGCAAAAGTGTCTGGCATTCTCGTGCAAGGGACTATTTGGACTCAGAAAAAGATTAGGATTCGGGAAGCCATGAAAATTTTTCAAGATGATGGACAAACATTAGCTATCAAAGGTAAAGGAGTCCAGCCAGTGTCATTAGGAGAACCATGGACAAATTTGGCTAAGATTGTGCAGGCTTACATAACGTGCGACGAAAGAAAGGATGTGGTAAGACCTTGCCACCTTAAGCTACTAGTCGTATTAAAACAAAAATGCACCATTAATTTGCCTGTATTTTTAAATTCTTTGTTGCATGATACTGCTCGTGGTATAAGAAAAGCCCAGCATGCAAATATGGTGGTCATCCACCATTGTTTAATTCATTTAATAGTGAGTCATAGCCTCACCCAGCAACAGACCAGCTGGGAAGAATTAATATTTTCCATTGATGGAGGGTTAGCTCTACCGGCTCAATTGCTGAACCTTCTACTCATAGACAGTCCCTCCGATTGAAACGAAATAGAAGGATGGTGGAAGAACTTCTAGGCAGTAGCAGCGAGCCCCTGGAAATGCACAGCTCAGAGGAGGAACAACCTCCACAATTGGAGGGAGTAAGCCCTCGCACTGACAAGGAAGAACAATTGGAAGGATAAATTCGCTACTTAGACGAAGAAGAAATAAGCCGCCAATCCAGTAGTGAAAAAAAACCCAGTGCAGAGGAAGGAGATAATGAGGAAGAAGGAATCGAAGGTAATTCTGGAGAAGAAGAATTTGAGGGATAAATTCGGTATTCAGATGAAGAGGAAGGAAGTTATCACACCTGTGTGGAGGATGAATACAATCATAGCAGCAATAAGGATGAAACAGAGCTACCCGAAAATGTTATCGTAAGCCCTTTACAGGAAGACCAATTGGCCCAGATTTTGGCCAATATGACTGATTATGCACGACCTCATAGTCCCTTGGACCTCAATATAGATATTAATCAACTACCAGAGTACTCTGCTATTGATAAAGAAACAGCTGGAGAAAAACTGAATGAAACAAAAAACCCTAGCGAAGATAGGGTTGCTTCTCCTGAGGGATGTGAGCAAGAGAAAGAAAACACTGAAGCGGGAAGCCCCCAGGAGACTGCAGAGTTAACTGATAATATGATTCCAGGAGAATTGAGCCAAGGGCATATGAATGTAGAAGAGGAACCCCAAGGAGAAGAACAAGAAGAGAATTTTACTGAAGGCACCGCTGATATGGGCCAAAATTCTATTGAGAAAACAGGGTCGGATAAAGGAATGGTTGTTCCATTAAGAAAGAAGAAGAAAACAACTGAGATTGAGAAACTTCGCAGAGAACGAATAAAGCTTCATAAACTAGTAGAACAGCTCAGGAAAACCATTAGGGTTTTGAGAATGAAACACATGCCCAAGCGAGCCCCTAAGAGAAGAAGCATTGCTATCAAAAGAAGCTCAAAAAAGAGAAGAGTGACCACTGATAGGAACCCCCAAGTTATAGAAGAAACCATACCTGAGCCTAATTATGAGCATGCAGAGCAACAAACAGCTGTTCCAACACAAGTTGTTCCAGAGGAACCGGTTTTGAGTGAAAATATGCAATCTAGTAGTCAGCACACTTTCAGTGAGCTGACACTGGCCAGAATTCAAGAAGAATTGACACAGGCCCGAATAGAAAGGCAGAGACTGGAGGAAGATACTATTCCAAGAAAAAGATATCAGGAATTGCAGCAACAAATGAGAACTATTCATGAAGTAGAAGCTGAAGCTCGTGAAAAACGACGGAAAGCAAAGGTAAAGGCTGATAAGTTAATGAACCAACTAAAACTAGCCTACACTCAAATGGACACTCTCTGCTCCTTGTATACTGATGTCTTAGCCTATAGATTCCCCGCCAAAATCTATTCTTTGTTTTTACTAGAAAGATATTTACAATTAAAGATCAAGGCAGTTAGGGCAGGGAAATCCATAGAGCTAAAAACAATAGATGACTTGATATCATGCTGCAAAATTTATGGGATCAAAGTACAACGCCTGTTATGTGAATTTTACTTGCATAATCTAATACTTGAAAATGACTGTGAATCAAACCCTAGCCCTTTTATTGGAGATGTTCAGTTTCAGGCATTCATTTCCTTTGTTGTAAATCAATTAAAATGGCTTAAAGCTTACAACGCCTTTCAAAGGTAGGAAAATGGATTAGATCTATGGGTTAGAAGTGAACCTCATGACCCACTTAAATTTTGGGCTAGACAAAAAAGCTTGATGACAAGGGAAGGTGTTACCCAAACTCTGGGGCCTGTCCACAAATCAATCATTTTGAATGGAATAGATTATTTTTCATCCATTAGGAACCAAGCTTATATAGTAGCCAAGGTCCAATGGAGAACCTCGAATCAGAATGTGCAAAATAGGGAACCATTTAATTATAGAAACTTTGGGCTAGTTGCAGACCGTCTCATTTCCTATAGCCATCTTGTTTTTAAAAGAAGGACCATATTGGTTAGGATGTAGGTTCCGCAACCCTATTGTATGGTACCCTGCTCCGGACTACAAAGCTATTTATGAACTTCCTGAAGGACAGACAGAACATATTTTTGAGGAATTAGCTGCACTACATGGTTTTAGGCCTATGGATGACAAACCTTATTCGGCTTATTCTTTGACTGCTCTCCATGTGAACTATAGTTTTCATGAGGGCATGAAAATGATTAAGAAGGGGGGTATGTTGGGCAGTGAACGAGGTATGAAATTATTGTGTATTTACTCATTCTTTACCATAAATATACTTCTGTTTGCCTTGGAAAGGTAATTTATCATAGGAATTACAATAGAATTGGAAAGGTTTATGTTTAATACGAAAAGGTGACTAAAGGTTACTTTTTTATTGAAAAACAGGAATTCGGAGAGGTGAATAGTTGTACCAAAGGTGGGGTTGAGAAAAATTTAACTGCTACTCCATCAACATTGAATTATATCCAACCAAGGGCAAGGAGATCTAAATGAATAGCCCAGAAGAGACAGGGAATAGCTCGGCCTTAGTCAGCACAAACAGAACGATGACTAAAACAGAGGAGCGAATCCCTCAGGATCTTTCGATCCTGAGGGATCGCTGTTCAAACTCATCTTGTTCCTTGATTGGTCCGTCGAGATTTGATATATAAAGTCACATCCTTTAGTGAAAAGGGGACGGATTGTTATTGTTATTGGGAATCGATCGAAATACTTTACATTTTCTCTATTCTATTAACTCTCTATTTTGAGAGAAGCCTTTCTGTAAAACTTTATGTTGGTTTAATACAAAGCATGTGTTTTATTTACCTTCTGCAGTTCTGAATTAGCCCAGCATTATTTCACTGGTGCTAAGAGCCCGGCTCTGGTGGAATCACTTCACTGTTTGTATTTTAATCTTTGTTTACTGTCGTATGGAGTGCGTTTAATGTTTGAACTAGTTTATTGCTAATTGGATCAAATACAGAGTCATTGCTATTTCATTTCTTTACAATAAGCATAATTCGCTGTTCAATTATTTTGCTGTTATCATAAATCTTCACTGACTTGTATCTGATTTGAGTTGTTGTTCCTTTAGTTTATAATATGTTATAATTGGTGGTTGCGTGGTGAGAAGTTGTCGACAGAATTGAAGCATATAAATCTAGTGCCTTGAATATGTTAGAATTGTAATTGATGTTCATTTCACGTTGTTGTTCCATTTTTGTTCATTACTTGTTCATAGTCTTTGATTAGAAAACAGATGAGTTGTAGTTACATGTTGTTGTTCCTTTTCAGATTGTGTTTCTTTTAAGTTGCTTTCATTAAATCTTCTTTCGTTTCAATTGCTTTAAGATCTCCAACTGTAGAGGATAGAGGCTTTTGCTTCCAAATCCCCAGATTGGTCATCTTGCATCGATTTCTAAGGGAAAGAGTTACTGCTACTGCATCCCTGATCGATGTTCTGCAAGTTTGAAGTAGTTTAATCTTTCCATTCATGTCACTGTAATTAGGTTTCTTTTCAAGCATTGGTTACTGTTGTTTTTGTTATTTTATACTACATCTTCACAGCATTTCTCTTAGACAATTGCAGCCTCAGACAGAGTACACTCTTGGAATAAAAAGACGCTCCTGGATTGATGATTAATGTAGGCTAATTAGGTGTTCAAAAGATACCTTTTTATGACTCAACACAATCCAAGTGTTGAACCATGCTCTAATACCACTTTGTGGTATTAGATATCACAAAAGAGACCAGAAACTAGACATCACCCAAAGATAACGAACCATGCTCTGATACCACTTAGTGGTATCATATATCACACAAGAGACTAGAAACTAGACACCACCCAAAGAGAATGAACCATGCTCTAATACCACTCTATAACACCCTCCTCCCATATTTACCCAAGTTAACTAGTTTTTTGGGGTACAAATGTGATGATAGGATACTATGATATGATTCAACCTCCTAGGTCACCTTAAGGAAGTGAAAGTTACAAAAAACAAAAAACTGATCATCCACACAACCAAATTGATCATCCACACAACCAAAAGAACCTCCTGGAGCTACCCCACCTTTCCAAGTGACCAACCCCTGAGGAAACTCAGCAATTCAAGCTCCTAGAGCCCCAATCACTCCCTTGCCAAGACCTCCAAGTGATTGTGGGTCACAGTCGCTCCCATGAGCTTGCCTGAGTGTGACTATGGCCTTTTTATACCAGTGTTATGCCAACTATTTAAGGTTGAATTCCAGGGCTAGGATCTAGTCACTTCCCAAAACTTCATGAAATTTACAGAAATAAAATTAAACATAGAGACAATGATTTCAATGAAAATTATTGAACATAGACTTGACTAGACCCCTACTATCCATGACAGGAATTTCGTCAAAATTTTCACAAATATGCATTCTACAGGTTTAAACAACAGATCTGAGCATAGGGGTATGACACTTATCTGAGAATCACTAAGAAGAATTGGTGCCTTATCACATTAGTTGCATTATCATCTATTAGATCATATATTAATTGTTCATTGATTTACAAATAAAAACATGATTAAATCCATACATATTCATTAGCATAAAACAAGCTCATAACCAGCATATAACCAACATAAATAATAAAGATACAAAAACCATAGAATCCACATATAAACTAGTACATTTGCACATAAAATACAAAGGCATAGAAACTCTTATTGATGAATTCAAAATCCAACCCAATACAGGACTACCACATTCCACCCGACCATATATTGGCTGAGCCAAATCTCTCTTCGGCTAATCACCCCCATGCCATATTCCAAGCATGAATGTGGGACTTAAAACCAAAAGAACCAACCAAATATTCCTAAGGCTAAACCACCTCACCCTCATCAATAGAACTAGGCTTTACCACAATGAATCACTAGGCCATAAAAAAACATGGATGGCACCAGATCTCTCCACCTAAATCGTGAGGAATTTATCTTTCTCAACCCCTCGGATTTACCATGTATCTTGTCATTACTTGTAAAGGGATTCCTAGGCCTATGAGGTCTCTACCCTCTAGGATTTACTGTGTACCCCAAATCAAGATTCCTAGGCCCAATGAAGGGTACCACCACTGAGGTTTACCATGTATCCCGCCATTCACCAGTCAAGAGATTCCTAGGTTCAATATAGGTGTTCACGTCTAAGATTTACAGTGTATCCCATCCCGGGATTCCTAGGTTCAATCTATGTGTTCACGTCGAGGCTTTACCGTCTATCCCATCCTTGGATTCCTAGGCCTTTTGAATAATCCTGAGACCAGCCCACCCAGATTTGATTCCATCCGAATATCCAACTCAACCAAAACATGAAAATCCCATCACACCATGGATATCTGAAAATGGAAAGGCAAGGCTGAAGAACATTGGCAAACCTTGAAAATTTTGGAAATACTTTCATTGATGGAAAAGGAGCAAAAAGGAGTAGCACCATAATTATCATTAAAGACAAAGGAGAAAATGAGGATCAGCTGAAGTATAAAGGAGCAATAAGGCAAAGAAGGAAAATGTGCAGTGAAGGAGCATAAAAGAGAGGCGGAGGAGCATCAAAGGCAAGGAGCAGCATTAGAATCATTATCTAAGGAAAAGGAGCAGAAAGGAGCAACAAAGAGGCAAGGAGCAACATCAAAATGATCAGAGAAGACAAAGGAGAAAGTCGGGCTGAAATGTGTTCATAACAGTGCAATTCAAGTCAAGTCGTGTATTGTCACATTCAGAACAGTGCACGTGCATTTTAGGGTCGAGTCATGTATTTTTACGTTCAGAATAGTGCATGAGGACGCATGCAGTTCAATGGGTCGAGTTCGGTAATTTCTAGAAGAAATGCATGCAGAACAGTGTTCGACGACTTAATCGCATTTCGCAATCACAAGCAGAAGGATGGTTGCAAAAAGCGCAGAAACACAGAAATCACAAAAACTGTGAAGTGCGATATGGTGATGAATATAGATTACGTGGTGGTGAAGTGGAAAGATGACATGGTAGGTGACGTGGCCCCAAACCCACAGATTGCAACAAAATTTTGATGATGTGGCAAGCTGACATGGCATGATGACGTGCTAGTGATGTGGCACCCTCAGTGGGACCCGAACCGTTTATCGCATATCGCAAGTCGCAAAGCTCAGAAAGGATAGTGCTTATGTACCATGTTGAAATGAAAAAAAGCGAAGAGCGTCAAGGGGGCAGATGTGATATGATTCAAAGCCAAAGTATAAATGATTTTAAAGTCCAACGGTATAAGAATTTCCTTAAGAAATCGCATCGGGAGGATGGCTGCGCAATGAATAAGAAAATAGCAAAGGAATTTGTCAAAATGCGATAAGAGCTCGAACATGATACCTCTCATAGTTTAATACTAAAGATTTTAAATTCTGGTGTGGGACCCATTCACATATCGCAAATTACAAGATTGGAAGGGTGAATATCATAAGAACAAGGTTGAATTGCCAAAATGGGAAATGTGATACGAGGACCAAAGACGATGGAGTTTCAAAGCTAAATTCCAAAGGTTTTCAAATATGGAAGGAAGGCCCTTTTTTTAAGAAACCACATCGGAAGTGAGAAGGGTGAATATAAAGAAGAAACACCAATGATCATCGAAATGCGATAAAGTGACTAGACGCAAAGATTTTAAAAATTTAATCGCAAAATATTTAAGGTCCAGGGTTAGTGTAGTTTGCACCAATTTTACGAAGAAAATTTGACTATGGAGATGACTTGGGTAAGTAAAAGAAATGTTGAATGCAGGAGGAGAGACTCAGGCAAGTGACTCAACAATAGAATAAAGGCTATTGCGGATAGTATAATAACACAAGTTTGAACACAGAAGATGGACTCGCGTAAAGAGACATGACAATACATGCAGAGGTTGAACATTACGGCTATAAGGAGCTAGGCCCCATGGGCAGAGTCGAGTGTTGAGACAAGGAGAAGGCTGAAAATTGTGGGCACGAGAATAGATAGTGTCAGGTAAAAGACAGTTAGTGTGACACTGTTGGAAACGTGCCAGCTGGGTCGAGTAGGGAAAAAGGCGTTTGTACATAAATGTTATAATATAACAGTAGAAACATAAAATACAGTGACATCAGCAGAAAGTACAATTGCACAGTGAGCCAAGAGTTGAAAGGGTTGAGTGAAATATTGTTGTAACTTTAAATGTATTTATTATTTTTTATTGTATGTGATGCAAGGGAAAGTCTCCATAGGCATAGGAAAAACTCCAATGAGTGTTGAAATGATTATTTTTGTATTTATGATGATCAAATAACTTGAACTAAAGTGTGACAAAATGAATGGGTGGAAGGCATAGATTCTAGCATGTTCACTTCGTATTCCCTGTATAATTCAAACAATGGGGAGTTATCTGTATAAGAGATGTAATATCAGTGTGCATAGAGAGGTTAGAAAGTTGCAGAATGGAAGAGAGATGAAGAATGTAAGAGAGCTGCAGAATGGGATAGAGATGGAGAATGTGAGAGAGATGATAGAGATGTTATGCACATCTGAAGCTGATATGAAGCAGATTTGAAGTCATAGAGGGAAGAATTGAAGGTGGAAGACAACAGAGTCAATATCCAGGTAAATCAACATTTTATTTTCATGTTGAGTGAGGGGATTGTAGTCTCCTTTCAAGTTGTAGCTTGATAAATTACCAGTTGGAGTTGGGTGAGGTAGAGGCCTCCTGTAGGTTGTAGCCTATGGAAAATTTGTGGGATTTGGAGCTTCCTGACAAGTTGTAGCTTGCAGAAACTATGGTAGTAGCCTCCTGTAGGTATGTGTCTGCAGAAAATTAGTTGTGAGAGGGAGTAGGAGCTTGCTTTTGCATCACAACAATAATAACATGTGGTTTTCTCCCTTATGGGTTTCCACTTATCTCTCATTTCCATGTGCATGATTATTATGTGTTGATGTGATTTTTAAATCTTCTTATTACTACTTGTTCATGTATTCAGTTTTCTGATCATTCTATATTAAGTTGCTTATGAAATGAATTTTTAATGAGATTAATGAAAATAATTTTAATGTCCATGAATGGACTAAACTAATTCACCCCGCCCCCTCAATTTAGTAAAGGGTTCATCAGTTAGTATCAGAGGAAGTTCCTTTTGTATCAGTTTAAACACTGGAAGGAGGTCCTTAGTCCCCAAAATGGCTAGCCTACAAGGAAGCTCTACAAATAAAGCCCCTCTATTTACTAGCACAAACTATGCTTTTTGGAAAATAAGAATTAGGACATACTTAATGTCTCTTGTAGTAGGATTCTAGGTTGCTATGGAAGAAAAATATCCACCAAAGGATACATACACCGAGGAAGAAGACAAACAAAATTTCATAGCTAATGCAAAAGCAATGAATGCACTCTTGAGCGGTCTCAGTGAGTTAGAATTTATCAAAGTAATGCACAGTAAGAATGCCAAATAAATATAGGATACATTAGAAATATTCATGAGGGAGATACAAAGGTGAAAATGGCCAAACTTCAAGCACATAGAACTTAGTTTGAAAACTTAAAAATGAATGAAGATGAAGATATAACTACATTCTTCTTAAGAGTTGTAGAAGTTGTGAATATCTTGATAGACCTAGGAGAAGAAATTAAAGAAAGTGTTGTAGTACAAAAATTATTGAGATCACAAGCACCCAGGTTTAATCCTAAGGTTTTTGCCATAGAATAAAAAACAAACTGGGAAACCTTGACCAGGAATTAATTACTTGGCAACCAAACAACATATGAGATGAGACTTCCTAAAGGGAATTCAAACATGAGGGAGATTTCCTTTAAAGCAGACAAGTGCATAGAAGAGAAGGAATGTACATGTTCATGCTCTGATGAAGAAGAAGCCAAATTTGTTAGAAGATTGGATAGAGGCACATGTAAGTACAAAGGTAAACTTCCATTTAAGTGCTTTAATTGTGGAAGAGTGGGGCACTATGCTTCAAAATGTCCTCATAATAAAATAGAGAATTAGTTAAAAGGAAAAGAGAAAAGAAATTTCAGCAACAGGCAGAAAGGGAGCAGATTTAATAGAAGAACATTCTACGCTCAACAAGAAAACAGTGCATCAGAGAGCTCAGATGAATCCCCCAATGAAGAAGGAACATTATAATTCATTTTGATGGCCAAGAAAGAGTTGGAGGAAGAGTTCCTGGAATTTGAAGAAGAAGTTGAGGTAGGTCTTGAGGGGGAGTTGGTGAGTTCCCTAAAGGAAATAGATAGACTCAAGCTCAAGACTAGAAAACAGAAGGAAATCCTTCTAAAATATGTAAAGGAAGAACCAAACTCTGAAGATTTTATTAATTTGAAAATTGAACTAGAAGAATCAAGGAAAGTAGAAGAAATTTTGTTGCAGCAAATAAGAGACAAAATTCAGGAATGTGGAAGATTGGAAGAAGAGGTGGGGAGTCTGAGGAAGAAAATGGAAAAGGCTCAAACTGATTTAAAAATGAGCATTCAATAGTTAAAAGGTGCTGACCAATTGGATAGGATATTAAATGCACAAAGATCTCCTCTTCTAAAGGCTGGGATAGGATATGAAGGAGAATCCAGAAAGTCAAAGGCAGAGGATAATAAAGCTATCACTTTTGTAAAATATGTCATAGGATACAATGATAATTCTCATCAAGATGAGAACAAAAATCTGGGCAACACTTCAACATCAGACGAACAGCTGCAAAGAAACACTACTGAGAAAAACCAGGAGACAAAAGGAGTAAAAAACCAAACAACAAACGAGCATAGATCCTATTTCTTCAGAAGACAGAATTTTGAAATATCTAGATGGTTATATCCTCAAACATCACCCTCTACCAGATACAGATATTTCTTCTACTGGTACTACTACTGTTGTAAGAAATTTGGAAATAAAGCCATGAACTGTAGAGCTTGTGTAAAAATATTTGATTTTGGGAATTCAAAAAGAATTAAGGGTAATAATGGATTCACACATGCATATACTACTCTCCATAACTCTATCGAATTCTCTTATTGTCACAATATTGGACACAAGTCATATGAATGTCATCTTAGGGAAAATAAAACTTCATCCCAGAATAACTATAGAACAAACGGATGCATGCAATGGAGAAAGAAGATTAATAAGTGTGATCTAGTTCTATATGCTCAAGATCAGAACAGTCAATGGTATGTGGACAGTGGCTTCTCTAGACATATGACCGGAGACATAAGAAATTTTGTAACCTTGGATGAAAATAAATATGGTAATGTCACATTCGGTAATGACAAAGCAAGGAGAATTAAAGGAAAAGGAACAGTCAATCTGAATAATGGAAGAGGAGAGGATCAAGATGTATTGTTTGTAGATATTCTAAAACACAATCTATTAAGTGTAAGTCAAATGTGCAACAAAGAATTTCAGGTCCTCTTCAGAGCTCAATATTGTGAATTTAGGTCAATTGTTGGGTGTGGAGCCTGATTATCTTGTTTATTTTGTATCACAGCGTTGGACCCCTGTACCTTAATGGGGCGGCAATGCTGCCCGTAATTGTACATTTCCTGGGGGGTCTTGGGGGGGGGGCTATATTTTATGGAGGCCCCCCCTGGCGGGGGGTTTCGGGGGCATCGCCCCAGAAGCTAAAAACATATGTAAAATTGCCTTGTAAAAGTATAGTAATTTCTAGTCAATCTGGGCCGTTCATTAGGCAGATGATCTAATGGTAGAAGTTATGTTTTGTTTAGGGTTTTTTTCCCTAGAAGGAAACCCCTCACATGTATGAGGGTATTGTATTGTGGCTGTGTATTGTATGTGTATTCTCAGAGCGAGAAACATATAGGGAGACTGTGAGAGAGAACAAAGGATATTATAGTGGATCTACTGCAGGTTGTGTCTCTTCATTTTTCTAGATAATAGAAAGGAAGGACTGGCTGTTCTGGGTGGACGTAGCCCAAACTGGGTGAACCACATATATCTGTGTCTCTTTGGTTTTATGTGCTTTTTTTTCTACATATTTTACGTGTTTCATTGCTCTTTAATATATAATTTTCTAACATCAATCACTATAAGAAAAAAATTGGTTAAGGGGGTTTGAACAAAGATTAATGTATATATCATGAAAGATGAGAGTGAAGGGTGCTATACCAGCAAACTTGATGAATATTTTCTATGGCATAGAATATTTGGACATCTCAATTTTGACCACATCATTAAACTGAGAAAAAATAAACATGCCAAATATCTTCCTGCAATAAATATGCCACCAAATACCATATGTAAGTCCTGCCAATTGGGAAAAAAAACTTGCACATCATTCAAAGACAAAGACCAACTATCTACTATTAAAACTCTCCAACTTGTACACATGGACCTATGCGGACCTTTGAGAACAAATGCACTAGGTGGAGAATCATATTTCATGTTCATAATCGATGATTTTTCTAGATTAACATGGGTGGCATTTCTCAGATACAAATCTAAAGTGTTTTTAAGATATTCAAGGCACTGGCAGAAAATAAAACTGGATGTAAACTAAAATGATTCAATACAGAGGAATTGAATTCATAGGTGATGAGTTTTAGGACCTGTGCAATGAATTATGGATAAAGAAATAGTTTATTCTTGCAGATACACCTCAATGGAATGGAGTGGCAGAGAGGAAAAACAATTGTACATTATATTTCCAAAGCCATGATGCAAGAAAGAAACATTCCCCAAAACCACTCGGTAGAAGAAGTACACACAGTTGTTCATATTCTCAAAAAATATCATCTCAGACCAAATTGTGACAAGACTCCATATGAACTGTGGCATGGGAAACCAACATTAATTAAGCACTTTAAAGTCTTTAGCAGCAAATGTTTCATAAAGAATAATGATGGAAAATTGGGGAAGTATGATGCAAGAGTTGATGAAGGAATATTTTTGGGATATGCATCAAAGAGTAAGGGTTACAAGTGCTACAATAAAGCACTTCATAAAATTTTGGAAAGCATCGATGTCAGATTCTATGAAGAACTACCAGACAGAACCAGAAGTACAAAATCCGTCAATCCTCCAGATCATCATCATGATGAGAATCAATAAAATAAAGAATAGAATGAGACAACATAAGATACAAAAATAAATAAATGGACAATGAAAACAACAGCTGCATCTGGGTGATCTACTTCTGGAAGATGGCGATCGTAAGGGTTTTAGTTAGGGTTTAGCAAATCTTTGCTGCCATCGAGAGTGCTGATCTTGGTGCCTCAGGCCCGGCGAAGTCTTGCTGCAGTGTAAATCTTGTGGTCTTAGAACTCAATCTTGCAGCCTTAAGGGTATACAGAGATTATGGAACTCTCGCAGCTCTAGAAGCGCTTCTAGTTTCTTCTTCAAGCCTGAAATGTGGGATCTTAGCTCCACGAGCCCAAAATTGCAAACGAAGAGCCGGGTATCTAGATCTGTCTCTCCCAGGTGACGAAGAGGTTGAAAACGCTTGGGTGTAGGGTTTTTTCAATGAGGGCAATGAGATCAACGCTTTTTGGGGAAGAATACCCACTGAAATTTGCATGAATATTCAAGGGTTCATGAAGTTTGTCATGGTTGGGAATGGATCGGGCTTCAATGTTAGATCTGGAGTTTTGGATGCCGATCTGTCCATACCCAACAACCAGTGGTTGGATCCAATGCTCCTCTGCCTTTTCTAATAAGAAAAATCACAGCCCTGACCAGAGACCAGTGGGCACTGGAAAAACGGATCCGAGCAGGTTTGGAAGCCTTCTCCCTAGGAAAAATTATCTTTAAGGCAGTGCTGATGACTGGGGAGGATGGAAAGGACAGCGATGACGCTCCAAAGGGCAGACCACATACCCCTCTCTCAGGCCATCGCTGGATCAATACAGTAAGGGTAGACGAAGACCTCGCACAACATAAGTTAAAGATCCTCGGCCGCCTGGGGCATGGGTAAACCAAAACCCAACAGATCCAGAGCTGTGAAACGAAGTAGTATAACCTGCCTATAAAGTGTAAGCATCTTGAGTACTCGCATCCCAATCTGGAGCTGCAACATGGACTGTCACCTTCAGACCTCCGACAGCAGGTAAACTCAAACTGTTTCCAGATTTTCATTAAATCTCCTATGGGTAAATCTCATTTAATTTGGGTACAAGCAGAGAATTTAGTTGCACATCTGAAACAACAAATTTGGGAATTGATGGGATACCTGGTCCCATATCAACACCTGGTCAAGGGCAGACACTCTCTTCAGGACAATAGGTCTCTAAAGGAATATGGAATCAAAGCCGAAATGACCATCTCACTGAACCTACAGCTGAGAGGGGGTGTTGTACATCAGGGAATACCAAGTTTTGCAGGAGGAGATAAGGGGAAAAAAGCCACACCCCAGCAGCAAAAAAACGGTGGCCTCTCCTATAAAAAAATCCTACAGGGTAACAAAAATGCAGGGTCACTGCCTGCTCAAGAAGGAGTTGTTCCATGGCCATACATTGTGGAACAATTAGGACAAACACCTACCTTCAAAATTGATCTTCCAGAAACTGAGGATTATGTCAAGTCATATGAAATGCAGGCACTAATCTGCTGCTTTAATTGTTTTTGGCCAAAACGAATGGACCTCTTCTATTGGATCTTCACACGATGGACCATGGAATGTGATATTCATCTCTGCTCCAAAGGGTTCTTCATTGTCAAGTTCAAATCTACGGAGGCCAGAGATCTCGTCATTAGATCAGGACCTTGGTTTTGGGGTACTACGGGTCTATTCTTGACCCCATGGTTTCTAGATTTTGACCCAAATACCTTGACAGTGGCCAGAATGTCGGTATGGGTCCGTTTATACAATCTCCCTCTTCACTTTTGGAGTGATCAGGTCCTAGAGGGAATCGGAAACAGTATTGGAAAATACATCAAAACTGATATAGAAAGAATAGAGGAGAGGATCTATACCTTTGCACAGATCTGCGTGGAGGTAGATCTGAGTAAAGGACTGCCGGAGAATATTATGCTGTCTTATAAGCAACAGAACTGGCTGCAGGGACTAGATTATGAAAATACTGCATTCAGATGCAGAATTTGTAGGATGATAGGACACCTCCAAAGTTCATGTCCAGAAGCAAAGACAGCAAGCAATAAAAAGAAACAAAAAGGAAAACAAATAAAAGGGTGGAAATACCCCCCTCCGGATTCAGAGGACGAAGAATCTGAAGCAGAGGAGGTTCCCACTCCCACTGGAAATAATGAGACTACTCAAGGAAAAGAAGCTCAAAGGAAAGAAACAACAGCCCAAAAGGACCCTCAATACCACCAGAATCAGGCAGAAAGGAATAACGAGGATACGGGTGTTGGAGGAGTCAAACGACCTCACTCCTCGGATACTTCAGATTCAGATAATGACACAGGACCCCAGACGATAGAAAATCAGTTAGCCCTTGTAACGACTGCGCCTCCTCAGAGCGAGTGGTGCAAGGTCGAGAAGAAGAAGGGAAGGAAAACCTGAGTTGTGGGATAATTACTCACTCTCTGGCTGCAGTGGTTCCTCTTATGGGCCATCTAGTTTTTCTTTGGCCTTCTCTCTCGACTCTTCTCTCTCTTTTTCTCTCTCTCTCTCTCCTTCTTTTATTTCTTCTGCATTGGTAGCCTTGCTACGACGATCTGTGTGCCAAGGCACACAAGCCCTTTGGGAAGTTGTTTGAATTCTTATGCATATAATCCATGTAAATTTTCATTTTATAATAAAAAGTTACTGATTTTTTTATGTGGAAAAAAAAAGATACAAAAATAAACTCAAAATGACCCTCGATACACACTCAAAAGAACCATCCAGAAGATCAAATCATTGGAGACAAGAGTGCAAGAATCCAAACAAGAAGACAATTAGCTGAATAGGAAGTGTATCTATTCATGTTGTCACAGATAGAACCGAATAATTTTGATGAATCAAACAAAGAAAAAAATTGGATAATTGCTATGAACGAAGAATTAGACCAAATTGAGAATAAAAACACCTGGGAGTTAATACCAAGACCTGTTGGGAAACATTTCATTGGCACAAAGTGGATATTCAAGAATAAGATGAATGAGCAAGGTCAGGTAATCAAAAATAAAGCCAGACTTTTATGTAAGGGATACTCTCAAATCTAAGGACTTGACTATGATGAAACTTTTTCCCTTGTAGCAATATTGAAAGAAAATAGAATGTTTTTGGCTTTTTCATGCTATCATGATTTCAAGATATATCAAATGGATGTGAAGTTTTCCTTCTTAAATGGATATCTATAGGAAGAAGTATACATGGAACAACCTAAAGGTTTTTCCTTAGAAGATAATAACAACTATGTTTGCAGATTAAAGAAAGCTCTATATGGTCTCAAACAAGCACCACGTGCATGGTATTCTAGGCTGGACAAGTACTTTCAAAAACAAGGATTCAAGAAGGGAGGAGTAGACAACAATCTGTATATCAATGTTGATGAAAATGAACTTTTAATTGTAGTGGTATATGTAGATGACATCACGTTTGGCAACAATAAGGATGAGTTAGTAAAAGGATTTGCAGAAGAGATGAAGTTAGAATTTGAGATGTCTATGATTGGAGAGCTTACCTTCTACCTATGACTTTAAATTCTACAGAAGAGCAAAGGCATATTCATTTCAGAAGAAAAATACTTAAGACACATCTTAAAAAGATTCCAAAGGGAAGACTGCAAACCTGTGTCAACTCCCATGATCACAGGCTGCAAGTTATGTGTTGATGATGGATCTGCATTTGTAGGTCAAAGGCTTTACAAATCTATGATAGGAAGTCTGTTATACCTAACAACCTCTAGACCAGATACTATGTTGGCAGTAGGATTTGTGGCAAGATATCAAGCAGCACCAAAACAAATCACTTGCTAGCAATCAAGAGGATATTTAGATACCTGCAAGGAACTGCACGTTATGGCCTATGGTATCCGAAAGGTGAGGATTTCACATTGACAACATATACAGATGCAGATTGGGCTAGCTATGTGGATGACAGGACAAGCACAAGTGGAGGTGCATTCTATTTGGGAGAAAGTCTGGTGGCATGGTTAAGAAAGAAGAAAACATCTATCTCTCTATCTACAGCAGAAGCGGAATACATAGCAGCAATATATTTTTGCACACATGTGATGTGGATGAAACAAACTCTTCAATACATGAAGGTAAGCATCAATGAACCTATTTCTATCAAATGTGACAATACAAGTGCAATAAGAATATCAAAAAATCTTGTGCTTCATTCGAAAACCAAGCACATCCCAATAAAGTACCACTTCCTCAGAGAACAAGTAGCAGAGAAAATAGTAAAGATGGAATATGTCCCAACAAAAGAACAAACATCTAACATATTTACAAAACCTCTTGCTAGAGAACCATTCAAATATCTAAGAGACAAACTGGGGTAGTGTCTGCAAATGAAACTCTTTGATAAGATCATAAGAAGAAAAGGATGAAAAAAAAATGAAAAAATGCACCAGCAAAGGCTGCAATATCAAGAACAGACATCCAGCCAGGGTTATACAAGAAGAAACTTCTAAGGGGGAGAGTAACCCATCAAATTTGTCAATAAGAGCTCAAGCTATGGAGCTGGTAAATATCTACAGAGGATGATTACACTATGTGTCTTTCGGCAAGTGTTAATAATGTAACAAAATGCTTTTAATAAGGATGAATAAGAAAATTTTTATTATCAGTATATCATGACAAATATTCATCAATTGGTTTTTGGAGAAGTCCTCCTATCAGTAGAATACTAAGAGTTATTATTGAAGCAGTGTTAT
This sequence comes from Pinus albicaulis, assembly GCA_034641835.2. Lineage (NCBI taxonomy): Eukaryota > Viridiplantae > Streptophyta > Pinopsida > Pinales > Pinaceae > Pinus > Pinus albicaulis. The sequence goes on from CM076582.1 coordinate 740,742,978, forward strand.
GGTATGCTAAGATTGCATTGAATTTGGGAATCTTTTGAGAGGAGAAAAGATATTTGAATGAGACCATTACAACACTTACAGTTGGTTTGTGCAATGGAGTAATGATATTTCCGTTGAACCAAGTCTTCGGGTACAATAGCTATGGTTGCTTTGATTATTGCAAAGTATCTTCTGGTGGCAAATGCTAGAGAATTTCGAGTTGCATTATCAAAGCATGGAAAAGTCAGTAAAATATCAAAGCATCATTATCTTATATGCGGTGACATGTTATATTAAGTGCTAAAGCATCACTTAGTCTTGGATATGAATGTATGCCTTTTCAAGTTAGTATTGTTATAATTTCAAGGCCTCTTTATTAAGCCATCCATAAGCTTGTTGAAATCTATCTAATGAAACTTCAAGTAGACAAATTGAAGATATTTTCTTGAAGAACATGGTAATAGAACAGCTGAAGTGTCTGAAGTTTGATGGAGATTTGATCATTAAACTACATACCCCCTTGTGTCATAAATTAAAGTGTATAGTTGATAGTGAGATTGTCCAATGCATGGAATGTATCAAGCCTAGAGGATTTTATGTTTAAATATGTAAATATTCAGTGTTAAAGTCATTGGGCCTTTTAGATTGAAAGATATTATCTAATCTTACAAAAATTTGTAAGCCATATTTGGAATCATTGTTCACATCAGCATCAAGGGTTTTTGGCTTGTAGTGATTATATCTTCTAAGTCTGGCACATATCACCACTATCAAGCACTAAGAGAAAAAAACATAGAACATTCTATGGTGACATGCCTTCCAACATTTTCATGAGTTTGGGATAGCATCAATTTGCATCATATTCATGCAATCTCAATGATTTTCAAATTTTTCTCCCAACAACTCTTATACACCAATCTGGAGCAACAAGGTATAAATACATAATGAATAAGGCCTATACACAACTCAGAGAGAAGTAATTCAATGATGGAAAATACACTAGAAAAACGTATAACCCTTTTCCATTGATGTCAAAGGGGGAGGAAAAGCAAGCAGAGGAAGAAATACACTTCTCAAAATGAAAGGGGAGGAAGTGTTTCCATCAATGCAAAAGGGGGAGACTGTTGGAAATATTTTCATTGATGGTAAAGGATCAGAAAGGAGTAGCACTAGAATTATCATTAAGGATAAAGAAGCAAATCAGGATCAGCTAAAGTATAAAGTAGCAATAAGGCAAAGAAGGCAAATGTGCAGTGAAGGAGCATAAAAGAGAGGAAGAGGAGAAGCAAAGAGGCAAGGAGAAACATTAGAATCATTATCTAAGGAAAAGCAACAAAAATGAGCAACAAAGAGGCAAGGAGCAACATCAGAATGATCGGAGAAGATAAAGGAGCAAGTCAGGCTAAAATGAGTTCAAAACAGTGCAACCCAGGTCAAGTCATGTATTTTCACGTTCATAACAGTGCACGTGTAGTTCAGGGTCGAGTCGTGTATTTTTACGTTCATAACAGTGCACAAGGGCACGTGTAGTTCAGTGGGTCAAGTCGGGTAATTTCCAGAAGGAATGTGTGTAGAACAGTGTTCATTGGCATAATCGCATTTCGCAATAGCAAGCGGAATGATGATCGCAAAAATCACATAAACACAGAAATCACAGAAACTTCGAAGTGCGATATGGTGACATGGCAGTGCCGTAGGCAGTGACATGGAAAGCTAACGTGGTAGGCGATGTGGCCCTGACCCCACATATCGCAACAAAATTTTGATGACATGGCAAGGTGACGTGGCATGATGATGTGGCACCCTCGGTGGGACGTGAACCCTTTATCACATATCACAAGTCGCAAATTTCATAAGGGATAGTGCTTATGTACCATGTTGAAATGCTGAAATGCGAAGAGCGACGAGGGGCCGGATGCGATATGATTCAAAGCCAACGTCTAAAGGATTTTAAAGTTTGGCAGTATAATAATTTCCTTAAGAAATCACATCGGGAGGATGGCTAAGAAATGAATAAACAAATAACAAAGGAATTTTCCGAAATGCGATAAGAAACTAGACGTGATACCTCTCAGATTTTAATACGAAATATTTTAAAGTCTGGTGTGGCACCCATTCACATATAGAAAATTACAAGATCATAAGGGTGAAGATCATAAGAACAAGGTTGAATCATCGAAATGCGAAATGCAATATGACAAACAAACGCGATGGAGTTTCAAAGATAAATTCCAAAGATTTTCAAATTTGGAAGGAACACATTTTTATTAAGAAATCACATCGAAGTGAGAACGGAGAATATGAAAAAGAACCACCAATGATCGTCGAAATGTGATAAAGTGACCGAATTCAAATATTTTCAAAATTTAATCACAAAATTTTTAAGGTCCAGGGTTTGTGTAGTTTGCGTCAATTTTAAGAAGAAAATTTGAATGCAGAGTTGACTTGGGTAAGTAAAAGAAATGTTGACTGCAAGAGGAGAGACTCGGGCAAGTGACCTGACTATAGAATAAAGGTTATTGCAGCTAGTATAATAATAAAAGTCTGAACGCAGCAGATGGACTCACAGAAAGATACCCCACAGTACATGCAGAGGCTGAACGTTGTGGTTATGAGGAGCTAGGCCCCATGGGCAGAGTCAAGTGTTGAGACAAGGAGAAGGCTGAAAGTTCCAAGCATAAGAATAGGCAGAGTCAGACAAAATACATTTAGGGTGACATTGTTGGAAACATGTCATTTGGGTCGAGTCGGGAAAAAGGAATTTGTGTAGAACTATTATAATATAACAGCAGAAACATAAAAGAAAGTGACAACAGAAGAAAGGACAAATGCATAGAAAGCCAAGAGCTTAAAGGGTTGAGTGAAATATTTTTCTAATTGTAAATGTATTTATTAATTTTTATTGTATGTGATGCAAGGGAAAGTCTCCATAGGCATAGGAAAAACCCCAATGAGTGATGAAATAATTATTTTTGTATTTTTTTTTATGTTGTTGTCAACCCTAGAGATAGCCTTGAGTTGTGAAAGACCAGTGCGTAGGACATATTATACAGCAAGGAGCATATGATATAACACGGGAAGTTATCAGAAAAGGCTCTCATGCTATCGTTAGTAACAGGAAGGTTTAATTTGAATGGGACCAAGATTTTCAAGACTTTGGCACATGGAAAGAAAAACTGTAGAGGCAAGATGTGAATTCTCAATATAAATGTATCAGACAATTCAAAGACAGCTTTCTATAAGGAGGGCTGGATTCTAAAAATGCTTTACAGAGATAAAAATCAGACAGTATTTGTTGTGTATGAAAAATAGAAGGAATACTAACCACTAATGACATGAAATCCCATAAACAGATCCAAACATGAGATGGGCTTGTGATAATAAGAATCCATACATGTTTATTTCTTTTAAAAATAACATCCCATAGCACTTAATATAGAAGAAGCGTAGATGAAGTGGAAGATGAAACAACATATCATGACTGAGCCATATTTAAAGCGCTAGACAAGTTTAGCATAAGTATCAATTGTGATAAATTAATACTAGAACCAATGAGCCACTCGCATTCTAGAGCATCATAAAAGAGAAATGGAAATAGTAAAATGAACAGCTAAACTATATCACATAAGGTAGAGTTACAGACTATAAAACACCAAGACCAGAATCCTCATTAAAGATAGAACTCCTTCTCATTGAGACCCAATGGGCTCTTCACATTTTTATTAAAACTTCAACGAAATGCATACAAAAACTCTTTCACAGCCATTTCTTTCGAAAATTTGGAACTTTTTTTTGTCTTTAGTTGTTGCTTATATAGAAGCCTCAGTAACATGAGCGAGAAGATATTTTTGGGAAAAATATCTTCCTCGTGTGCTTGTAATCAGTTTGAGGTCTCCATCAAAAATAACCAAAATTCATGATGAGGAATAGGGGCATCTCATCATTTACAGTTAGGCTCATGACCGTTTTAAACAAAATATTAAACAACAGTTTTGACAGAAAGTAAAATGCAGGAGTGGAATGTCAATTCCACTCAAAATTTAATGGTAACAAACTAGAGTGAAAATAAAAGGCCACTAGGGCCGAATCATGAATTGACAATATTCACTAACAATATGGAGTTGAGGCGGTCGCTGACACAGGTGGTGGAACGTTGGCTGATGAGCTGGCAACTAGGCTAGCATACCGGGTGCATCTCTACTGCTATTACACTGGCCGTGGCTGTAATGGCCTCTCTGTATTCCGAATCACAATGGCTATGATTGAAGAGACAAAATGAATTAACCACTTTGTAACAACCCTTTGGATGGTGGGACCCAGCAGGTGGAGAGCGATTAGATGCAGACCGTCAGATCTTAGGAGGAGATCGATGGTTGAAATGTCATGATGAAGTTAAATGGTCATGGGACGAACAAATATGCATGGAGGATGTGATGCGACGCAGATCGTCGATCTGGATCGAACGGACGGTCACGATTGGATCGGGGGATCGCAATCGTGGGAGGCGGAGGGTGACAATTTAAGAACTTGAGATTGGCGATGCACGATTGAGCGCTAGTCATCTGATCTGGAACAAGATCGACAGCGGAGACTCAATTGGTGGGGAGACGAACGGGGGTAAAGGAGCAGAGCGAGAGAAATAAGGGTCGTCGGATCAAAGGGAAATCGACGGCGGAGATTACAATCGGAGGATCACAATCAGGGAGTGCGGTGGGTGGCACACTTTAAAAGTTGCGATTGTGATTGGTGCGGTGATGCGATGGGCATGATAGGACTTGCGCAGACCATTGGATCCTTATAGATTGACTGCGGGTATTACACCCGCACTCCACAGAACATATTACCATCACATCGGAGATTTTAAGTTTAACAACGAAATGCGCTCGCCCATAACCTCCGATTGTGATAAGCGCCCAGGCTTAAGCGCTTGGTCCTGGGCACGGGGCATATGGGGAAGTGGTTAAGGGGCTAAGCCTGAAATGTAAAGTAAGCGTTTTAAAGCCAAAAAGAGGGTTTTCAAGGCTTTAAAAGGGGTTTCGATAGAGGGAAAAAAGGGATTTTTAGATCAACAAAGGGTATTTGTAAGGTTTAAAGGGGGGTTAGGATGATTTAGAGGGTTAATGGGGGATTTTGGAGGAATTTGAAAAGGGGAAAAAGGTGATGAAAATAGAGGCTCAGTGGGAAAGAAAATAAGGGGAAATGGAGGTCTTCTGAGCCTTTTCTTCACAAACAGAGAGGCTTTATAATGGGACATTAGTGAGGATTTATCAAAGGACAGAAGGAAAAATTAGGCTTCAAGGATGATGGGCTTTCAGAGGAAATGCACTCCTTAAAGGCTCAAAAACATTTTAGCCCCGTGTTTGCTTGTCAAAAAATTCATAGGGGGCTAACATTGGCTACTCAATGTTATCTCTAAAAATGACTAATGTTAACCATATGATCAACATTGGGTCCACCCGAGGATGACACATTCATCCTTGGGTGTGTCAAGAACTTCACAGACCACCTATTAATCTTCTGTGTGGACACCACTCTTCAGCACTTTTTATTTTTCTCTTCATGATTCATCACGACACACACATCATTCAAACAAAGATGAAAACAGAAAAATAATGTACAGTATAATACATCAGGATCTCTTGGCTTGAATCAGAACTGGAAGTAATTTTTGAGGAACTAACCATTTACAGGGGCATCAAGAAATTCTCCCTATAAATTTTCCAACCTGAAAGTGTTATTGCCCCCTTGTTCCACAATTTTAAAAGGTCCGAACCAGAGTGGGTTGAATTTACCATGTTTCCCCTTTTCAGCTCTTCGAATATCCCATCTAAGCACTAAATCCCCAACCTGCAACTTCCTGTCCTTGGCATGCTGATCAAAAAGTTCCTTCATCTTCTCTTGATATTCAGTTAGCCTCTGACTTACCTAGTTCCGTGTTTCTTCTAACTCCACCAGCTGATTGATTCTCTTGGTCACATCATCAGGGTATTCTTGACTTTCTTGCATGAATCGGGCTACTGGTAAGGCTAACTGTACAGAGAATACTGCTGCCCTCCCATATACTAATTCATACGGGGACTTTCCAGTTGCTCTCTTGCTGGTAATCCTGTTGGCCCAAAGAGCGAATTTCAACTGGGAATCCCAATTTTTCTGATTTTTGTTGATAGCCTTCTTCAGTGCCCTCACCAGGGTTTTATTTGAAGACTCTTCCAGGCCATTTCCTTGTGGGTAATAGGTCGTAGAGTGACCTAGCGCAATGTTATACTGCTGGCAGAAACTGGCAAACTTTGCAGACTTAAAGGCCTGTGCATTGTCGGTCACTATCTTGGCAGGGCAGCCAAATCTGGATATGATATTTTCTTCCATAAATTTCATTACCACAACATCTGTTGCATTCCTTCCAGGTATAACTTCCACCCACTTCATGAAATAATCTATGGCAGTTAATATCCACTTATGCTAACCACTTGATGGAGGATGTATTTCACCGATAAATTCGATTCCCCATTGCTGGAATGGTTCATCCACATGAATAGGGATCATGGGCAGAGTTGCCAACTTCTGTCTTTCAGCAAATATTTGGCATTTCTCACAAGTTCTGACCCGAGAAACCACATATCCAAAGCGTTTTGGCCTGAAGAAACCGGCCTTCAGGATTTTGTGAGTAGTGGCTCTCCAACTATAATGACCCCCATAGATTCCTTCATGAAATTAGGCCATTATACTCTCAACCTCTTCTTCTGTGAGACACAGGAGCAGGATTCCTGAGGGATATCACCAGTACAGCCGGCCATTGGAAACTATGTACTTATGTGATCTCAACCTTAGTGTTCTGTATTTAGCTTTATTATAGCTAGGAGGGCAGTTGAGTGTTAGAAGATATTCCACTATCTTTTTGTACCACAAGCTGATGAGGTACTTCATATGTGTCTTCTGAGTAGCTATCTCTACTCCTTGTTGCTCTTCTTTCTTCTCAGACTCCTTATTTGCTATCATGGACATATTTATACCCAGAGCCTGACAGTTTGATTCGAACAAGATTTTGGCTAACCCTTGTCCCTTGATCAGTTTGGTAGGACGGATGTCTAGCTCATACTCTTGTATTTTGGCAATCCATTTCCCTCTTTTCCCTTCGCTATCTCCTTGGATAAGAATATCTTTTACAGCTGCTATAGGCACAAACGCAGTGATATGGGACTGCAAGACATACATGCGAAATGCTTTATGAGACTTCACCAGGGCATATGCCTGCTTTTCTAATATGTTATATTTCAGCTCTACATCACAGAGCACCTGACTGAAGAAAGCGATGGGCTGCTCATACCCTTCTTCATTTTTCTACAATAAAACTCCTGCCACTGTATGAGGTGATGCAAATGAAAATATCATGAAAGGTTTGGCATAGTCTAGTCCGGCTAGCACAGGGGCTTCTGCAAAGGCATTTTTTATCTTGGAAAGGGCTTCTCGTGATTCCTGAGACCACTTTACCTCGTTATTTTTCTTCAGCATGTCAGTTATATGTCTAACTATCTCTGCATAGTTAGGGATAAACCTCCTCAGAAATTTAATGCGCCCTAGGAACACCTGCACCTCCTTTTTATTTCTGAGAAGAGAAATTCCATTTATAACTTCTACTCTCTTAGGATCTATTTTTACCCCATCTTTGGTCATAATATGTCCCAAAATCTTGCCCTCTTCCAATGAAAATAAATAATTCTGTGGGTTGAGAGAGAGGCCATACCTTCTACACTTCTTGAAGGTTCTACACAAGTGTTCAATGTGCTATGCATCATCTTTTTAAAACAAAGTAATTTCATCCAGATATACCACCACAAACTTATCTTTCTCCCCAACAAAGGCAATGTCCATGGCCATTTGAAAAGTGGCCCCTGCATTAATCAACCTAAAAGGCATCCTAGCATACATAAACGTACCCCATGGTGTGGTAAAGGCAGTCTTCGTCTGATCTTCTGGTAGTATAGCCACCTGATTGTAACCCGAGAATCCATCCATCATCGACATCCGAGAATCTCCTACCCCTTTCTGCAAGATGTGATCCATCTTGGGCAGTGGATAATTATCCTTTAAGGATGCCTAGTTTAAATTTCAGAAATCAACACATACCCTTATTTCTCCATTCTTTTTCTTGACAGGGACTAAATTTTCCACCCACTTAGAGTACCTCAATGGCACAATTATTTTGGCCTTCAATAACTTCTTAATTTCTTTCTCTATGGAGGGGAGCAGCAGAGGGTTAATCTGTCTAAGCTTTTGCTTGTGCAGCTTCGCATCTCCTTTCAGAGGAATTTTGTGTTGCATGATGCTAATATAAAAAGTTTTCAGGTCCTGATAAGACCATGCAAACACATCTTTGTAGGAATGAAAAATTTTCTGGTAGAGCTCTTTATATTCTCCTGGGACTTTCTTGGACAGCCTCACAATTTTTGGGTCAGCATCAGTACCCAGATTTAGGTCTTCTACCTGATTTTCTTCAACCACTTTGTTTGGCTGTAGTGGGATGTCGTTCTTGTCAAAAAATCTTTCTAGAGGCACCAACCCTCTAGGTATAATGTTTCCCTTCAACTGCAACACTTTATGACCTGCCACCTTTTCCTCCCATTTGTTTTCTGAAAGGTCTTCAGCTTCTTCTTCTTTGCAAACATCTATCTACATGTTTGAGAATTCTCCAATTGTTTCCATAAATATTTTCACTTGCTCTTCATCCTCAAACACCTGCCAGTGCTTGATGTTATCTGGGACTGATGACCGATAATGCACCTCAATTTCATATCTTAAGAGAGGGTTCTGAGGTGGACAAAATGTACTAGCAGCCACTGTAAGGGAATCAACCATCCTATTCTGCTCTCTAGGCATAAATTGAATGATAAACCCCAAGAAAAAATTTTCCACCAGGTCCCACACTTCATTCCTATAAGCCCTCAGCCTAGGATTTTTGGTTTGACACTGATTCTTCACTTGTCTAACCACCAGTTCTGAATCTCCCAGAACCTTTAAACTCTGTATATTCATGCTTCTGGCTGTCTGTAACCCTAAAAAAAGTGCTTCATATTCAACCACATTATTAGTGGCTTCATATTCTAGCTTAAAAGACAATGGGACCCATTTTCCTGTAGGAGAAATCAATAATACTCCAACCCCATTACCTTTTCTTGAATTTTCTCCATCAAAATGAAGTGTCTAGATTCCTGCTTCATTGCTCTCTAAGGATTTCTTGGTCTTGATCTGGTAGAATGATGGTTCTTGATCATAATCTTGATCTTCTTCGAGCATCAAGCATGAGAAATCTCCCTCTTTACTATAGACTGGAGAATTAACTGAGTTGTCAGGTTTGGTAATTGTCTTGACAAATCTAGTTTCCCTATACAATCTCCTCTCCTGAACACCAAAAACTGGGATAGTAGCATATGTTAAGTCCAACTTGATTGACCCACTGATTTTTGTCCCCCAGGACCTTGACACCAACATGCCGAAGTGAGCCAGGATGTTAGCCACCACAATGTCCATCACCACACTTTTGGTTGGGACCAGGGCCAGATTGACCACCAAATCCTTGATCATACCTAGGCATTTAACTCTTTTGGAATCAAATGAATAGAGATCCTTGTATGGACGGGTGATTTTTAATCCTATTTTTTCCGTGACTGATAGAGGCAATATATTATGGGAAGCTCTCGAATCTAACATACAATTATGTAATAACAGGTCTTGAATAACTAGAGACACATAGAAAGGAGGAGTAGAAGCATCTAATTCCTCAACGTGGGGGCCAAACACAACCATGGGTCTTTCTTCTTGAAGGTTCAGACTGTCTGGAATATGTGCTACTTCTGGGGGAAGCATAAAGGATGTGACCTGGGACTGATATGCAGGCTGCTTCAACAATTCGGTCAAGGGAACTAGGATTTTGACCTTTTCAAGCTCCTTTTGTAAACTGAAGACAGAGGAGGACTTATCTACTAACATCTCTTTTGACTCTTTGCTTTGGACAAGGGGTTTGACTTCCTTTGTGACTAACTTGACAACAGGGGGAGTAGCCACTTGTGAAGAGGAAGGAATTTGATCAGTAGACTGCAAAGATTCATTAAGAGGCCTCTTACCTTTTTCTATGGTCCTTTGAGCTATTATCTCCTTCTGAGTAGATGCTTCCGCATGAGGTGTGTCTTCCTCCTGATCGTGAGTGCAAGTTCTCTTCCTAGAAGATCTGAGGTCATATCTTCTATTAAACTGTGCTTGCATGAAATCGACAAACTACTTGCAGTAGTCGTCAATCTCAGGATCTTCAGTGCTTTCATTAGCTCTTTCTTCCTCTTGTGATAGAATCTCCACTTCATCACCTTCTTGTAGGGGACATTCTACTTCGTCACTATTTGAAAAAGCAAGATATGCCTCCTCTTGCTCATAAGTGGTGTCTTCGGTGGGACCATATACCTGACCTTCCAAGTACAGAGGGTTTGGTACCTGATCTTGTTTCTCCTTCTGTTCCCTTTGCAGTATCTGCAAGGGGGGTTTTCTGTACTGAGGGTTGTAACCCCTATTTGGAGCATTCTAGAAATTATTGGAGGATGAATTCTTGGCCTCTAGTTCAAGTTTGACCAGCCTACTTGAGAGACTCTTAATCATTTTGTTCATTTCCTCAATTCTATCGTTAGCTGAGTCTCTATCTTGACTAGAGGTAGATACCTTCTCTTTGCCTTTTCTTCAAGCATCTTGTTCTGATTTTCCCTTAGATTTACCAGTGGAGGAAAAATTCTCCTCCAACTCTAGTGCATCTGTTTGAGCATCGTCCAGGGTAGCGGGCTTTCTTTCTCTCAGAGAGAAACTGAATTCTGAGTCAAAAGCTGCCACGAAAACAACTTTAGCAGCGGTTTGATGAGGTTTCATATCAGCAGGAAGGCTCAAATAAAATTTGTTAAATCTCTTGATGAACTCTGAAACCCCTTCATTATGTCTTTTCTTGAGTGTGTTAAACTCAGTAATACAATGTCCATGATCTTTCTTCTCCCCCCATTTTCTAAGAAAAGTATCTTCCATTCCTTCCCAAGTGGTGATAGTACGGTCTTCCAATGTCTTAAACCACTTTCTAGCTTCGCCATCAAGAGATTGAACAAACAGTCTTAAGACTACATCTAGATGCTCCACATTAAAGTTCTCTGCAAAAGAACAGAAGACCTCAAGATTTTTTTGAGCTTCAATCTCATTTTCCCCATTGAATCGGGGTAAGATCTTCAGATAGTCCTGTGGTATATCATTCAACACTTGAGGTAATGCCAGGGGGGCATACTTATTCAACAAGAAGCCAGGAACATTGGCCATTGGGGGAGGTGGGGGTAATGCAAGAGGTTGAGGTGTAAAAGGAGGAGGAGGAGGTGGAAGTGAAGTATGAATGATGATAGGAATGTATTGGACAATAGCTTGAGATGATGATAGGAAAGACGAAATATTAACATCAGATACTTCAGTGACTTCTTTGACTTCTTCGGCCTCTGGAGTGGGATGGAATGTGTAATGAGTACTATCGATTTAGCTTCATCTTTGATTTGGATGTTTCCCAGAGGTGGACTATCTGAGTAATAACTGGTCTCTTCCACAGTGGATTCGGGACCTTGCACTTGGGCTACTTGAGAAGAGGAGGATGGAAAGTCTTCTAAAGAAAATTCAGGGATCTCAGTGTGGATGGATTTCCTTTCCCTCCAACTTCTCCTATGTAGGACCTTCTCTGGGTTAGACACAGGGGGTTTCTTTGGCTGAGACATATCTGACCTCAGGTGTGGCTTACGAGGAGCCAGGACTGCCGGTAAATTTCTCTGATAATTGAATGTGGAGTCGCCAAGGTGAGGGATCTACAACTCTCAACTCTTAATTATCACCTTTCTGAAGAGTGAATAAAGATTTCATCGAGGCCTAAGGATTTAAATTTTCTCAACTTTTTTCCCCGACAATGGTGCCAAAAAGATGTTGTCAACCCTAGAGACAGCCTTGAGTTGTGAAATACCAGTGCATACAGCAAGGAGCATATGATATAACACGGGAAGTTATGAGAAAAGACTCTCATGCTATCTTTAGTAACATGAAGGTTTAATTTGAATGGGACTGAGATTTTCAAGACTTTGGCACATGGAAAGAAACACTGTAGAGGCAAGATGTGAATTCTCAATATAAATGTATCAGACAATTAAAAGACAGCTTTCTATAAGGAGGGCTGGATTCTAAAAATTCTTTACAGAGATAAAAATCAGATGGTATTTGTTGTGTATGAAAAATAGAAGGAATACTAACCACTAATGACATAAAATCCCATAAACAGATCTAAACATGAGATGGGCTTATGATAATAAGAATCCATACATGTTTATTTCTTTTAAAAATAACATCCCATAGCACTTAATATAGAAGAAGCGTAGATGAAGTGGAAGATGAAACAACATATCATGACTGAGCCATATTTAAAGCGCTAGACAGGTTTATCATAAGTATCAATTGTAATAAATTCATACCAGAACCGGTGAGCCACTCGCATTCTAGAGCATGATACAAGAGAAATGGAAATAGTAAAATGAATAGCTAAACTATATCACATAAGGCAGAGTTACAGACTATAAAACAACAAGACCAGAATCCTCATTAAATATAGAACTCCTTCTCATTGAGACCCAACGGGCTCTTCAAATTTGTATTAAAACTTCAACGAAATGCATACAAAAACTCTTTCACAGCCATTTCTTTTGAAAATATGGAACCTATTTTTCTCTTTAGTTGTTGCTTATATAGAAGCCTCAGAAACATGAGAGAGAAGATATTTTTGGGAAAAATATCTTTCTCGCGTGCTTGTAATCAGTTTGAGGTCTCCATCAAAAATAACCAAAATTCATGATGAGGAATAGGGGCATCTCATCATTTACAGTTAGGCTCACGACCTTTTTAAACAAAATATTAAACAACAATTTTGACAGAAAGTAAAATGCAGGAGTGGAATGTGAATTCCACTCAAAATTTAAAGGTAACAAACTAGAGTGAAAATAAAAGGCCACTAGGGCCGAATCATGAATTGACAATATTCACTAACGAGATGGAGTCGAGGCGGTCGCTGACATAGGTGGTGGAACATTGGCTAATGAGCTGGCAACCAGGCTGACATACCGGGTGCATCTCTGCTACTGTTACACTGGCCGCAACTGTAATGGCCTCTCTGTATTCTGAATCACAATGGCTATGATTGCAGAGACAAAGTGAATTAACCACTCTGTAACAACCCTTTGGATGGTGGGACCCGATGGGTGGAGGGAGATTAGATGCGGACCGTTAGATCTCAGGAGGAGATCGACGGTTGAAATGTCATGATGAAGTTAAATGGTCGCGCGACGAACAAATATGCATGGAGGATGCGATGCGACGCAGACCATCGATCTGGATCGAACAGATGATCACGATTGGATTGGGGGATCACAATCGGGGGAGGTGGAGGGTGACACTTCAAGAACTTGCGATTGGCGACGCACGATTGAGCGCCAATCGTCCGATCTGGAACAAGATCGACAGCGGAGACTCAATCGGTGGGGAGACGGATGGGGGTAAAGGAGTGGAGCGGGAGAAATAAGGGTTGTTGGATCAAAGGGAAATCAATGACGGATATTACAATCGGAGGATCGCAATCGGGGAGTATGTTGGGCGGCAGAATTTAAAAGTTGTGATTTCAATTGGTGTAGTGGTGCGATGGGCGCGATAGGACTTGTGTGGACCATCGGATCTGTATAGATCGACGGCGGGTATTACACCCGCGCTCCACAGAACATATTACCATCGCATCGAAGATTTTAAGTTTAACAATGAAATGTGCTCGCCCATAACCTCCAATTGCGATAAGAACCTGGGCTTAAGCACTTGGTCCTGGGCGCGGGGCATATGGGGAAGTGGTTAAGGGGCTAGCCGAAAGGGGTTAAGCCTGATATGTAAAGTAAGCATTTTAAAGCCAAAAAGAGGGTTTTCAAGGCTTTAAAATGGGTTTTGATAGAGGGAAAAAAGGAATTTTTAGACCAATGGAGGGTATTTGTAAGGTTTAAAGGGGGGTTAGGATGATTTAGAGGGTTAATGGGGGATTTTGGAGGAATTTGAAAAGGGGAAAAAGGTGATGAAAACAGAGGCTCAGTGGGAAAGAAAATAAGGGGAAATGGACGTCTTCTGAGCCTTTTCTTCACAAACAAAGAGGCTTTATAATGGGACAGCAGTGAAGATTTATCAAAGGACAGAAGGCACAATGAGGCTTCAAGGATGATGGGTTTTCAGAGGAAATGCATTCCTTGAAGGCTCAAAGACATTTTAGTCCCCTGTTTTCTTGTCAAAAAATTCATAAGGGGCTAACATTGGCTACTCAAGGTTATCTTTAAAAATGACTAATGTTAACCATATGATCAACAGATGTAATAACCCAAACTGAAGTGTGAGAAATTGAATGGGTGGAAGGCATAGAGTTAGGCTTGGTCACTTCATATTCCATTTAGAATGTAATCAGTTAGGAGTTATCTGTATAAGAGATGTAATATCAGTGTGCATAGAGAGGTTAGAAAGCTGCATAATGGAAGAGAGATGAAGAATGTAAGAGAGTTGCATAATGGGAGAGATATGGAGAATGTGAGAGAGCTGATAGAGATGTTATGCACATATTGAGTTGATATGAAGTAGATTTGAAGGCAGAGAGGGCAGAAGTGAAGGTGGAAGAAAAGAGAGTTGATATCCAGGTAAATCAACATTTTATTTTCATGTTGAGTGAGGGTATTGTATTCTCCTTTCAAGTTGTAGCTTGATAAATTTCCAGTTGGAGCTGGGTGAGATAGGAGCCTCCTGTAGGTTGTATCCTACAGAAAATTTATGGGAGTTTGAGTTTCCTTGCAAGTTGTAGCTTGCAGAAACTGAGGTAGTAGCTTTCTGTAGGTAGGTGCCTGCAGAAAATCAGTTATGAGAGGGAGTAGGAGCTTGCCTTTGCATCACAACAATAATAATATGTGGTTTTCTCCCTTATGGGTTTCCACTTATATCTGGTGTCCATGTGCATGATTATTATGTGTTGATGTGATGTGTTAATTTTCTTATTAATTTTTGTTCACATATTTAATATGTTGATCATTCTGTATTAAAATTCTTATGAATTGACTTGTTAATGAGTTTAATGAAAATAATTTTAATGTCCATGAATGCACTAAAATGATTCACCCCCCCCCTAGTTTAGTAAAGGGTTCATCAGAAAAACCCATGCCAATGAAAACAAGAGAACCAAAAACACACATGAATAACCATAAATCTATCAAGGAAATCATACATGAAAATCGATACCTGCATGTAAACCCACTATAGCTACTTGATCCTAATCTTCCTTGCTTGATCTTTTGCTTCATATTTGCCTTCTTTTCCTTTCTTGATCCAAAGTTGAAATGCTCCGTTGTAGCTTAATTCAACTTAGAAAAACAAGACTGTTACATGTGGGAATGATAGAGTGCCATTTGTTGATCATGAGATAGAGTTGTATTCTAGTTTTTTGTTTTTCAATGGTGTGATCAAGATTTTTATTTCTTTTTTTTTTAGTCTGACATCTGGGTTCTCCCTGTTCATGGATCTGCCTTGGTTGCAATACTATAAAAAATGATCTTCCACCAACATATGAAATGTCGCATCATTTACTTCTTCCCAATCTGGCACCTTGGTGATTCATCCATTGGACATCTTTCCAACCCTCAACTGGAAGAGCTTTTTCTTTGGTGTTGTAACACTTACTACTGAACTTTTTTTAAAATTGGAAGAAATTTTGCAGAGAGGAAAAAACCGAGTGCATAATTGAGGCACATACAATGCTAATATCCATATATACATGTAACCCTCTATTATACTCTTTGTGATATATTCATTAACAAATTGTTGTTGTGAAAATATTGTTGTTTTTGAACGTAGAGTGAGTGTGCCCCCCTCACCCTCAGAAGCAACCCAGACTCAATAAGAACCCTTGGTCACACAAAATCTGGTTTTCGAGTAGTATTACAAGGAACAAGGAATTATACCAGAAAATGAATGGGGTGAATTTATATCTATTCTTCAAAAACATTTACCTGTATATTTTCAAATAAATTCTAGTGGGAAAATTTATGATGATATTCCATCCCAGCTCTAAAAATGAGTTGCTAACATCTCTCAATGTTGAGGATGTAGTTGGCAATGTGGTTGAACATATTAGGTCTTTACCATGGTATCCCTGAAAGCTTGCTTGGCACTTTAACTTATATTTCATGCAACTAGGGAAAAATTAAATGATTGAAAGAATTCATGCATTCTTAAAGAAAGAAAATGAATTTGGGAACATAAATCGACAAGAGGCTGTGAGCATGCTGCCACCCCTTTTCTTGGATGTACAATCGCACCACTATTTTCTTGAAATGTGTGCAACACCTGTTTCAAAAAACATTTCAACTTATAGAAATGATTCAAAAAATAGTTAAGCTTTTATTTATACCCAAGGTAATGGTCATAGAAAATTATGCTAATGTTCAACGGTGAAAACTTCTCATTCATCAGATGAAGAGGTTGTGCAGTGCTAACTTTACGGTAACCAATCACGAAGCACAAGAATTTCCAATTTTCCATTGCAAAAATAATGGCATGTTGATGCAAGCAATGATTGAGACAGAGGATAATGGTAGTGGAATAATTTAGATGAATGAAAACCCCTATGTAGAAAGTAAAACAAATTTGGTTTTTGATCGCATATTATGTGATGTACCTTGCAGAGGAGATGGAACAATTTGTAAGGCACCGGATATTTGGAAAAAATGGAAAGGTGGACTTGGAAATGGGGTACATCGCCTTCAAGTTCAAAATTTTCATACGAGGTGTTGCATTGCTAAAAGTTGTAGGGAAATTAATTTAATCTACTTGCTCAATTAATCCAGTTGAATATGAAGTTATTGTTGGGAAGGTGACATGGCATTGACCCTTTTTTATTTTCCATGGATGAGAATACTATTAAGAGCAAAGTTTCCTTTTATGGCATTAATGAGTCATTTCCTTTTCAAGTTAATTTACTATCACAGAACAGTGACACTCTTCATATCAAGAGGATTTATTATGTATCCTCATTTGTTCGTGATGCAATAAAATTGAATTTATGCATTGGTTAGCACCTCAAGAAATTTTTTTGAATGAAAAACAAAAAAATAAAGACAGTGTCTTTTGCAGCCTTTCAAGATCCCGAATTTTGGACAGAAGAATAAAATTTAGTACCTAGATGTTGTTTCATTGTACTAAAGGAAGATGAAAAAGGTGTGGACAATTGCAGTGCATCAAATGTGTCTTCCAGTAACAATGAAAAGACACAACTAGAAGGTGGGCATTCACTATCTGTTGATGAACTGCAAAGTCAAAGAACTCAATTGAGTCACCTATTTATAACAAAGTGATGAAATTAATTTTGAAAAACCCAGGGAGTTGGCAACCAAGTACAAATATTGTTTGCCTCCATTGTCCAGCCAACAAGTTGGTGACTCTATTGATTCTTCTGTCTACACTTCTGAAGAAAAATTTAAGATAACATGAACTACAAGTGTTGTTTCGCATGGAAATTCTTGTATCAAAGGTCTCTGGAAGCATGAAAGGAAGGAAGTTTATGAAAATAAGTGGTCCCGTAGGTGGATTCATCAAAACCGCTTAGCCAATATTGATGGTTAATAACTATTACAACATCACTATTCTCATTTCTTGGGACCTCTAAGAGGTGGTCCCGTAATAAGTAATTTGTTTTCAAAAATCATATGCAATTTTGTCAATGTCTACATTAATACAACGGTGGGACCCGAAATGTATTAGTTTTTCTCCTCTAACTTGTACTGAGGTGGGGTTTTTAATTTTAATTTTTTTTTTGTTATATATATATATATATATAATACTATTTTGTAATTTAAATTGATTCAAAATTTTCTAAAACGGCTCCAGAAATCAGTTTTGAAACTGGTCATAACAATTAGATAGTTAGGTTAGGAGGCAGAGATAAAAACCCAAAATAGAGATTGTAAAATAGTTCCAAGTTTTTTTTCCTCAACAACATAATTTTTTGTATTTTGGATCTCCGTGTGCTTATGAATAAATGTTTTAAGTGATTCCAAAATTTGTTAAGCATGATTCGTCATTCTAGTCACATTTTTTTATGTAATTCTTCTTTAGAATTGAGTAATGAAGTTGTTGGTTCTTAATTTTACAACTTTGTAAGTTAAAGTTAATATCCTTAATGAAACTCTCCTCTTTTCTATATTTGACTTTATGGTACTGCCATTTTTCTTCTAAATTTTGAAACAATATATTCTGCACAAGACATCTATTGTCAAAGACTTTCCATCATCCCTTCTTTTTGTCTTATCTTTTCCATTTGTATTCATCACTAGAATGCCACTTGAAATATTGTTCTCACACTGGAGACTGATAAGGATTAAATCTTTGGGGTTTAAGAATAATGGGACAATAAAACATTTTCATCATGTTTATTGATAAATTTCTTAGGAACTAACCTCTTTTCAACCGAGGGTTGTCTCAAAAGGTACAATATGCTCCAAGAAAAATCTAAGTGTCCAAGAGTGTGTGAGAGAGAGAATAGAGAGAGAGCTCCAAAAATGAACTAACCAAAATCCTGCGTACTGATCCTTAGAATCCTTTTTATGAATGAGACCTCTATTTTCTTCAATTTCCCTTAATTTTCCTTCATTTTCCTCCTCACATGCAACTTATGACCTTTCACCTTCCTTTTCTCCTATTTTCCATTATTTTCATAAATAAAATATCAATTAATGCATTTTTCCTTTCCAAAGCCTTTGCCATTTCCTTTGTCAATTTCCTTTAGCCATAATAAATGAAATGAACACCCACTAGGATGCTTTTTCCCAACATTGAGCTTGGAACACATGTCCCATGACCTTGATCTTATATTATTTTACATAGATTTTAAACCAAGGTTGTTACAACTAATTTCCACTCGGTAGTGCTGAATATTTGTGAAGACAACCGTTGATTCTTTGCCACAAGATGTTATACAAGCTGCTTCACTCTAAGAAGTTATCTTCTCATCCTGACATTCTCATTTGACAAGTACTCAAAATTATCTTGTGTAGTTTTAGTGAATGCAACATTTGTTGCCATAATAACTCTGGGATTCCTTCTAGTGTTGGAGTTTATCACATTCTTTGTAGCAACTAATACTGGATTTTTAGGATCCTTGGGAAAATATTTGTGCCTATGCTGTATTATAATATTCTTAAGTTGATCAAATGTTACACTACATACATCCATGACTATGTTAGCTAGTAGAGGTGTGATCCCCATTTTTACAAATGGAAGATGATTTCCTGTAATGGGAGGTTACTTTGGAATGCCTAGTACATCATCCATGGTATGGATGCTATCTTATTCCTCTAATTATTCTTCCATCTCCTGATTCAATTCTCTTCTTCCATCCTATGCATTGCTTCATCCTTCTAGGACTGCCTTTGTTGTTGTTTTTCTATCTTTCTCCTCTCTTATTCTTCTTCTTCTTGTTACTTATATAGAAACCCATCATGCTTCCTCCTCTCCTCCTCTACTTCTGCTTCTTTCATTTCCTCCTATGCTCGAATAACTCCTGAGTTTAAAGGATCGAATATCCATCTCTTGTTTCTCTTTCATGTCGAGGGATACCTAATATTTTTCTTGGGAGCTACTTTCCTTGCTTGAAGTGTTATCTACTCCTCCTATTGCACCTGCAAGTCTTGATCTAGTGGATCACATGGTGAAATGATATCCATTTTTGGATGTATCTTCATGTTTTCTTTGTACCAGTTATTTATCTTATCATCTTATTTTTTGGACATTAATGAATACCCCATATTGTGCTCGATCCTTTCACAATGTTGCTTGACAATTTTATTGGGATCATATCGATGAAATTATTTAGTGGTGAAGTGCAGGCGGTCCAGCTCCTATATCTATATTTTTTTTCCTTGTGGACCTTTAAATCATATAATCCCATCGCTAATTGGAATATGGACCAAGGGGATTTCTTCCTCCTATGAATAATTCCTGACAATATGTTTTCCAAATGATTTGTTACTTCCTCCATGAATACCTTGTTGGTCATATCATGGCACAAGATGAGGTTATATTTGAAAATTGAAGTACCTAATGTATGTACCCTCGGGGGATTCAAACCATTCTACGATATCTCGAAGTGACTCCTTTAACTGATTGTTCTTGCAAGGAGGATTGATCCCAAATATAATGTGAAAGTTGACTACAAAGAAGTGTTTAGCCAATTTTTAATATACACCTCTGAAGCTTGCTTTTGATAACACTCTGTAGTGGAATTAAAACGAGAACTTCTCCTGAGGGTACACATATTTAGTTTAAGATAAATACAGACATGTATAATTTTTTTGTTTGGTTCACTTGTAAAGATGTTTTAGCCTACCCCACTGCACATTGTGACTCATATGATAATATATCTACCCAATTGAAAGATCTACCATGTGTCACCATTATATGGAGTATATATATCCAATTTTCTTTGAACACCTCAACATTCTTGCACCCATACAATTGAAAATACATGGCTATCAAGTATTTATATACATCTCTGAGAATATTTTTTGAATAGACTGCGAATTGGAAATGGCAAAACTTGGCAGGCTCTTGACACCATGCTTTGATAACATCACTTACGTCAAGGGTATACCGTCTAATGTATAAGTTTTAATTTTCATATTCATTGGGCTTGAGCATCTTATAATATGTTTACATTTCCTCACCATATTAGGTGGCGAGCTAACCGCCACTCTTACTGCAAAGAACAAGGTGAGAGTCATCCATATGTGCAATGATATATTCAATTACCTTTTCACATGGCATGACCAGGAATATTCATGTGATCTTGTGCATCCTAGACTTATTAATGTTGATGTACACATGAACATCTTCTAATTCCTCAGAAAAACTTTCCTACATGAATGTGTTGTATATTTTTCTCCTTGGGACCTCAGTATCCTTATCAATAAATCATTGTGTGCCTACATATATGTGAATGTTTGCCTTTGTAACTTCCATAGGCTCATCAGTCTTACTTATGAAATTTCTTTGGAAACCACATTTTGAGGTGGCATGGCTCCAACATATGACAACAAGGTGACAATACTTGTAGCATGAACACTTGTTTGGGGAAAAACACTCATTATGACAATATTAACTTTAAAAAAACCTACTTATTCCATAATAATTGTAAATCATATACAAAGAACCATCATAGATAATAGAACTTTAAAACATATGAACTATATCACAAAATAACTTGCATGCAAGTGAAAATAGGCATCCAAACTAGGAGGGTGCACTTTCAAAGCATAAAGGGATGAACAGGGTCATTCAGGGCTTTGTAGTGCACTCATGTGCTTAAGCAAGAAAATAAATTCATCTAGGGCATAATGGCACACTCCAAAGGGTCAAAGGGATGCATTTTTGGGCCTTTAGGTCTTCCTTATGCGCTCATGCACTTAAGTAGAAAGGGAGGGAGCACTCTCGCACTCCCAAGGGATGAAGGGATGGGTTAAGTAGTCTTCAGGCCTTCACAATGCACTCATGTAGTAAATTAAAAGGAGGGAACATTGTGACATGCCGAAGGGTGAAGGAAGATGCTTCCTGTCTTCGTGATACACTCATGCACTCAAGGGACGACACAATTCTCCATGGTCAGTAAGTGTGCTCAAGATGAAAACTTAGTCAATCAACATGCAGTTTTTGAGGTTGATCAAGATTCAAGTTCAAGAAGTGCACTATACCTATTGGAATCTCAAAAACAAGTTTAAACAATAGAACTTAGTGAAAAGATGAGGAGAAGAAATATCTATAATGTTATATAGTTGTTGTCGAATTCATTGTGGAATATGGAAGGTTTTAATAATGTGAAGATTTTATGCATGTGACAACAAAGTAACACTTGCAACATGAATATTGAGCATAAATTCCAACAGAACAACTAAAAAATGAAGGATCAATAGCAAGAAAAAAAAGAATTATAGTAAAATCATGAAAGGAAATGAAATTATTTGACATGCAAAACTTAACTTACTTGCAGCACCGGTGGATGAAGAGTCTCTTGATTCCCAGTTGTGCCCCCAACTCAAATGGAATGATTATTTAAATGATTGATCAACTAAGTTTATCTAAATAAGTTTAAATGCAAATCTAATTCACACATGAGCACCATTTTTCGTTGCATGAAAGGATTAGTTAAGGGAACTTGAGTGGGCTCCTATTTTCAATGAGTGCACCCACATTCAACGTGATATCTCATGCATGCATCCGGGAAGGGCACATGTCTTCAACACGAAGAAGTGCGCTCATGGAGGTCATACTTTATCAACATGAAGGAGTGGAATCAAGGAGGATGCACTTCTTCAGCCAGAAGGAGTGCACTCAAGTTGAGCACATTTCTTCACCAACTTGGAGTGTGCTTGTGATTTTCTCAGTGATTTTATTGATTTTTTTTCTTTTTTCATGCTTTGAGGGTTTTTCAAGTATGTGCATGGTGATAAGGCAAGCTTCTAAGTCAAGAAATATCTTGGGTTCACCTAACCGTGGATTCATTAGGGGAATTTTGAGGTCTAAAATGAGCCTCGTAAGAACAATTTAGAACAAAAATAAACTTTATAAGAACCAATAGGATTCAAGATGACGATGTCAAACATAGGGGGTGATTCACCAATTTTTAAGTAAAAGGGTAAAAATATTAAAAAATAATAAAATAATAAAACTATTTTTTCAACTCGTATTTTAATCTTATCTCTCAAATTTTTTACTCAAATTTTGAGTGGGAGTACTCATTGGATGAAAATTTTAATTCCTCATCCAAGGAGTGCCCATGTTGCATACTTTTGATGGACCCTACTACACGAAAATTGAGAAATACATGAAAAAACATGATTGCAATCACGTTTTTCATGTATTTCTCATTTTTCGTGTATAAAGATCCATCAAAAGTATGCAACATGGGTAATGCTTGGATGAGGAATTTAATTTTGCATCCAAAAAATACTCCCGCTCGAAATTTGAGTAAACAATTTGGGAGATAAGTTGAAAATACGAGTTGAAAAAGTAGTTTTTTCTTTTTTCCCTCTAAAATTTGATGATGTAATCAAATATTATTTTATTATTTCCACTATTATTTTATAATTTCCTTAGGAGGCCAATTTTAGACCTCAAAATTCCCCCAATGAAATAACTCAAGTGCTTCTAGAAGTTAGGTGATGACGCTTAGGAAACATTGAATTAGGATGATGTGACACTAGGAGAAAACATACAAATAAAAAATCAAACAGCATGAAGACACAAGAGGGCTTGAAACAAAAATTGATGTAGGTTCCAAAATTGACATGGGAAAAAAAATTGGAGGGTTTTTATCACAACAAAAACACTTGGCAACATTCTGGGAGAACTTGAACTTCTCTTAAATGGTTTTATTGTAAGTGAAATGTTTCATTTATTTAGGAAGTATTGATTTATTCAATGGGTTACCTTAGCTCCCCATTCTTACCCGGTTAAAGGTATAGTCTTCCCTATTCCATTACTCATAGTAACACAACATATAGCAATTTGTATCATTATCATACCGATTTAAGTAAGGGTAATATGGTATGGAGAATTGAAAACAATTAGAGTGTGAGTTTTACATCTCTAGCATTGCTTTGTTTCTAGCAGGCCTAGATAGCTCCCATACAGATTATCTTTCGGAACACAAGCATTGCTTCATTGCCATAGATCCTAGAAAATACTCCAATGAATTCGCTTGCATCACCTCCTTCCACAAGAATCCTTTCTCTTATTTTTCCCTTTTTATTTTCTTTTCTTTTTCATATGGTTTTGCAGAGGCACTTATTTTTTTCAACTGGTGGAAGATGGATTTAGACTTATTGAGAGAAGAGGAGGTTTATCCTTTAAATATAGGTTTGATCACTAAGAGTTTTCACCTTATCTTAATCTACACATATAGATAAGAAATAACACATTATTCATAACAGGATTGAGTGTAGGAATGAGAGTCCTAAATAGATGCAGGCCTCATGGTTTTCTCATATCTTCCCAGCTAAAGGATAGTATTTTCCATCGAAAAAGTCATTGAATCGATAGAAATAAACTAAATCATGGAAGAGGGTAACAGATAATTCAAGGGCTTCATGTTACTGCAATTTGCCACTCACAAAAGATTAGCCACATCATCTCAAAGCTAAAAACTAGCTTTATTCAAAGAAAAATGAAACCAAAGAATAAAATCAAGACATGAAAGATGAAAACACATAACAAGAATGCACTAAATGTAACCTATCCTAACCTAACCTAAGTAATATAAGGCCGGGTCACGTAAAGTGGAACTTCCAATGCATCCAAAAAAATTCTCCCGACCTTTTGACCAATAGCTGTGATCGTGTAGAATCAAAACAAGAAGCAGTTTAGTGAACAAGAGAAATTGTGCATACATCTACACTAATTGATGGAAACATGAAGTGCAACCACAATGGCCTGTTACACTCAACTTCTCTACAAAATAAAATACTCCACAACAACAAAAACTACCATTTTTATGACCATACAAGACTTTACGAAGAGCCTGTAGGTTTAGGCCATGAGACATGGGTCAAGAATGAAAAGAATATTCTACCGAGTCAACAATAAGATCATGGAAGCAACCTTTAGGGAAATATAGACAAGAAATACTGAACAAAGAAATATCCATGTCATGTAATGTTATTAGGGTTACCAAAATTCAAGTTGTTTTTCACGTGAGGTTCATCGATGGATGATGGAAAATATTCTTCCCTGTTTGTACATTACATATTCGATATTTTCTTGATATGGGATGCAATGGTGGAATTTTAATGGTCAAATTAAATTTCCTCTCCTAGGGGTTGAATAATTTTACGTGAATAAAATAAGCATCCCTCAGGAGAGATTCGAAATCCCATGTGATAACATGAATGATAAAATTACATAAGAGAATCATAAACTGATCGAAAACACAAATTTTATCATGGTGATAGGAACCTCGCATAACCATCAATGTAGGTTGAAGTGTCCTACTCACCTGACTAAGCTTGAAATCTTGACAGGATTGGTTATCAATCAGGGAAAACATGGTCAGTTTCTTATCAAAACAAAATTCATTATTTAAATCATGAGATTCAACAGAAGATAAAATTTCAAGATTACTACAAAAATATTCGATGATAAGCATATCATTTTCTTGGTCAAAAGGAGATATATCTGAAAGAAAATCATCGATAATTTAATTAGACTCCATTTGAAACTGTTACAAATCCAAATCTTCAAGTAAAAACAAATATTCATCCATATTACTTGAACAATAATTAATATATAATTCAGAGAACAAGAAACCATCAAGGTCATGATCATCCAAAGGTTCAACCTGATTAATGGGAGAAATATTGACTAGTGGAATATCAAGATGGGACGATGTTTGATTGATAAGATCATATGAATAACTATTAGGGGAAAGGCGTGAAATAAAAATTAATTCTTCATTATCTAATGGATCTTTCGATTTAATGATCGATTGAGGGTCGAAACATGAAACATCAAAAGGAGGAGGACATCAAACAAAATGAAAGTATGGTTATTCTTTAGGATGCTAAGATTATTTTGGATTGGGAGGACATATCGAATCAGATTCAAAATATTTCCTTGAAATCTGGACTGAGAAATGAAATTTCTCATTCAAGAATTTCCATTCCACATCCTCATATGGAAATTCATAACAAAGGTGAAGGAATCGATCAACGAAATGTTCAAGAGATTCATTAGGTTCCATTCTAAGTTTATTGATTTCATTGAGAAAAAAATGATACTTGTATTTGTAAAAAAAACGTCGAAGTTCATTAACCAAATTCTTGAAATATGTGATAGAATCAGTAGGTAGAGAGTAGCACCATTTCTTCACACAACTATCCAATGTAAGGGTAAACAACCATGCGATAATTTCTTCGAAATAAACTCCACTTCAAAAAAATCATTATACGAATTCAATCACGTAATCAAGGACAATTGTTGTAACCTTTCCATCAAATTTAAGACATGACAAGCTATGTAAAAAAAACGTGGGGATTGAATTATTTAAAGCTTTGGAAAATCACATCGGGATTATGATTTGGGATGAAGTCATTAAAGATAAGAGATTCAAGAAAATTTCACAAGCTCGGCTTGTCATCTGGCCCTCCTTCTAGTGTCAAAAATGTTGAATTTGTTGGATGTCGCGAACATTGTAAGGGGATATCCCCAATGTGAAGTCCCAGTTAGACCTCACACTGTTTGGTGTAGGAGTCCCATCCACTCATACGGTCCAACCACCATTGGAATGGTTTTTCAAGATATGCCTTGGTTATGATAAAACACAAGAGAACGCAAAACCTCTTTGGGGATGCAAGAATGTGAGCTTTGTCAGACACCCAATGCAAGGTATACGAGGGAGACTTCCATGAATGGTGAGGGAAAAGAGCCACTGGTTAGAAAATTAATATTAATATCCTAAAGGGAACCCAAGGATAAAGAGAAAGACTTGTTGGATACATGTAGATTAGTCCACATAATAAACAATAATCATTAAATCATGACAACACATTCAAATAATATCCATAGATAAGCAAAACATTAGTTCATTAACTTATAATGTAAATAAAGAAACATATACCTTAAACATAAACATAATAGTCCAACTACATCTACGATACATGTATGAAGAAGTGTTGATTCATTGAGCTTCTAATTAAAAGTGTAATATCCAAAGTACAATGTTACATGAGTGAAACATTGTATCTAATAGTGGAACAAAAAGCTAAAAATTTCTTCTCCAAAGAATGATCTATCTCCTAGATATTACAAAAGAATCCAAGATAAGACCTCTAGAATCCAAGCCTTCCAAAAAATCCTTTTTCTTGAGTTATGAGGAGCTATTTATAACAAGAAAAATGCCCTTTGATCTTCCTCATGACTCTTTGACTTCTATGACTCTTCATATTCTATACATGACTTATTACATTCCAATGTGTGGTTGTTCAAATTCTGCATGTGTCCCTTAGACTTCATTACATAAAATTTATTACATAAGACAAATTTAAAATGAGGCAACTACTGTCTGAGACAAAATAATTGATAATGGGAAAAAACTCATCAAATGGATAAGTCATTTTTTTCTTCATGGAGCTCAGTTGTAATGTATGTGTGCCAAGATCAGAACTCCATGGAGATGGATTTAACCCGAACTAGCAAGTCCCCAATGTAGCGCATATTCACCTCCACTGCCTCCATCAATATGTTCTTGGAGTTTGAATGTACATTATTCCATAACCATGAAAGCTTCATATAAGCTTTGACTGGTTCAGCGGCGTACTGCATAATAATGTCTTTAATACCTATCAAGACTTCTTGTTATGTGGTATGTTTGATCTATTCAGTGTATTATCTTATCTCCGTGAATATGATCTCCCTACCTCTGATTTATTCATGTGTACCTATCGAAGGAATCCCATGCTTTTGTGTTAGAGACTCAAAAATATTATGTAGTCGATTATATGCAGCAATAGTACTAATCGAATGTTCTCTAAGACACATTTAGTTTTGGAGATGGAGTCTCAACTGAACTCTATCCATAAATACGACAATTGTATCTTTCTTCTCGAAATGATGTGGGACATCTGGATACTTGGAAGTCCAGTCATGAAGATGGTTGACCACTATTTTTTCTACCTTCAGGAGTTTCACCACTTCTTGTGCCTTCTTCTCTATGCCAATAAGAGGAGACACTGATTCTTGTGGAATAATCATCTCATCATATAATCGCGCCATGGTGTCATCTATTGGTCCCAATTCTTCCTGCATATATGACTTCCACTCAGTGGTGTTGAAGCTTTGTGATGAAAACCGTTGATTCTCCGTTGCAAGATGTTTCTTCTATTTCTTCATCACAACAAGTTCTCTTCTCATCCTAGAATTCTCATTCAAAAAGTAATCAGAATTATCCTGCGAGGCTTGATCCAGGTGAATATTTTTCGCCACCCATCTATTCCACCTAGACCTATAGTTGATTTCATAAAGGAAGGGGAGCGACTCTTACACTCACAAATGTCGGTGAAGGGTTATCCACTGCAATTCATTGTTGACAGTGGAATCCAAAAGAACCTCATTTCAGTAGAGGTCGTGAAGTGGTTGGGCCTACCTACCACACCACACCTGCAACCATACACCATTGGGTGGATTCAACAAGATTGATATCTTTGCATCAACCTACAATGCTTTCTTCCCTACAACATCAAGTCCTTCACATATGAGGTATTGTGTTATGTTTCTCCTCATGAATTTTGTGATGTACTATTAGGCCAACCATACTTATGGAAGCTTCATTTTTTGTATTAGTCTAGGCCTCACACTGTCATTATTTCTTTGGGAAATAAGTTATACATGATACCGGAGGTAGAAACACCTACCTCCATCTCTTTGATCTTTGCAAAGAAATACAGTAAGATCATTTCCCAGACCGAGAAAATTTTCTTTCTTATGATTAACCCTCAGGGAAAGAAGAAGATTTTGGCCACATCCACAACCTTGAGACAGGGCTCCTCTTCGTGGAATCAAAAAATGGACAAGATTGTGGAAGGGTATAGGGACATCTTCACCTCACCCATAGGGGTACCCCCACACTGTCACGTCATGCACTCCATCAACCTAACCTCGAGTGTGTCATTACCCAATTGACTGATATACCTACTCTTTGTTCCGAAGAATGATGAAATTAAGAGGCAGATTCACGAGCTATTTCAGAAAGGGCACATCATTTCAAGTTCATAACCCTGTGGGAGCCTGATCATGTTAGTACAGAAGAAGGATGACACTTAGAGACTTTTTATTGACTATCAGACACTAAATAAGATGATTGTCTAGAATAGGTATCCAATCCCCCGGATTGATGACCTTCTGGACCAAATCAAGTGGGGAAATATTTCAGCAAGATTGACTTGAAGTCCGGTTATCACCAAGTACCAATTGAACCCTCCGATGTGTGGAAGAGTACCTTAAAATCCAAGGAGGGCCTCTTTGAATGGTTTTTCATGCATTTCATATTGAAAAATTCCCTGCAAACTTCATACGCTTGATGGATGACATCTTGCATCCATTTACCAACTCGTCTGTGGTAGTGTACCTAGATGACATCCTGATCTTCATCCAGAGTCGGGAAGATAACATACACCATATCCAACAGGCATTCCAAACCCCACGACAACACAAATTGTGTGTCAACTTAGAGAAATACACTTTTGGTATGACCCAGGTTCAACATATGGGGTATATCATTAATGATCAGGGTGTGCATTTGGACCCAGAAAAAGTACAAGTTATTTGAGATTGGCCAACCTCAACCACTCTAACAAATATTCACAACTTTATAGGTCTTTCCAATTTCTATCGCAGGTTCATGTTGGAATTATCTCATATCACTTAGCCTTTGAGTCAATCCAGAAAGGGCGGAGCAAAAGAAAATCTCTTTTGCTATGAATCACAACAAAATGATTTTTCGAGTTGAAGCATCACCTCTGCTCTACACTAGTGCTCACATTACCAGGCCTAGAACAATTATTTGAAACTGAGACAGAAGCCTTTGACTATAATATTGGTGTAGTTCTTACCCAGCAGGGGCACCTGGTGGCATACCATAGTGAGACGCTTTCAGATATAATACAAAATTATACCACTTATGACAAAGAGATGTATTCTATTATGCAGGTTTGCCAACAATGGAAGCATTACACTATGTGGAAGGAAACCTTCATCCACACAGACCACAGACCCCTGCAATTCATACACACATAAGGGAAGTTTCAAAATGATCACCATAAGAAATGGTCCAGATATCTACAATATTTCCATTTTAACATCAAGTACAAGAAGGGAAACACCAATAATGTTTTAGAGTATCTCATCCAACCAACGGTTATGGTGCTAACCATTGTGCTCGACACTTGTGGACATGAGACTTTGATGTGGTCACATATTTACAAGAGCGATCTATAATTTAGAAACACATACTAGATGCTTGTGGAAGGCAAGAAAGTTCTATATTTTCACCTCAAAGGTGCACTATTATGCCACCTAGAACACTCCTAAGTCATACAAGAGAGCGTGCTAAGATAATTTGGGAGGAAAAACTAAAATTGAGTTGATGGATATTCCAAGTAGAGAAAAATAGTAAAGGCAAACAGAAGTATTTTTATTAGGTGAACCTTCAACATGATGTTGGGAAATACTTCATATCCTTCACTTCCCCGGCATCATTTTAAAACCAAAAATTAAGAGCCAAGGCCTCATATACCTTTTCCTACTCCTAGTTAGCCTTGGGAATCCATCTCCAGGATTACATGTCGAGCCTTCCTTATAATAAGCATGGAAACACATATGTGTTCATGGATATCAACAGATTCTCTAATATGTTCATTATGGCGGCCTGCAAGAAGAGTATCACAACATAAGCCATTGTTAAGCTCTTCTTTGAACGAGTGTGGGTACAGTTTGGCATCCCACAGTCCATTATCTCAAATGGGGGCAGCAGTTTCCTGAGTCACATTTTGGTCAAGTCTATGGTTGATTTCGGTGACCAACCTCACTAATTCCACGACCTTCCACACCCAAACTGATGGCCAAATATAGGTCGTCAATAGGATGATTATGCACATTTTTCACATGTACAACTAGAAGCATCCACACACATGGAATGAAAACCTCCCCTATCTTCAAGACAACCACAACAAAGCTATTTGTATCTCAACTGGCCACAACTCCTTTCAGGTGGGGTTGGTATTCCAACCACTATTTCCCATTGATGTGGCCATACCATTTGCATATACTCCAATAGATTTGGCTCATGTCCAGTACAAAATTGACTGGGATAACAAATTCATTGAGAAAATTCATCATATCTTCCAGTAGGTCCATGAATTATTAGACAGAGCCAATGCTAAGTACAAGCAACATCATGGTCAACATTTAATGCCACACAAGTTCCAGGTAGGCAAAAAAATTTTGTTAAATTTATAGAAGGAGCACCTCGGTGGGACCCACCATAAGCTTCACCTGCTCTGATATGGGTCATACACCATCACCAAGTTTAAGGTGACAATTACTTCAAGCTCATAATTCCATCGTTCCTTGGTTTGCACCCAATATTCAATGTCGACCGGTTGTGAACATAACTTCATTATTGGACACACCCAACATTGATGAGCAGTTGACAGCTACAGAGCTCAACCCTAGCTGCATCTAGCAGGCCAAAATTGATAGGATCATGGACACAAAAATCAATAACACTCTCCAGTAGAGGATCCAACTATATCGATTTGTCAAAGTAGTCCAACTCCTTCACCAATGAAAGTGGTTCACCAGGGACCGGATTCAACAGAAATTTCCTCACCTCATGGAGGCTCTGCATGCAATGGGGACCATTGCTTCCTAAAGGGGGGGGGGCACTGATCCAAGTGGATATTGGTGTCCATCCTCCTATTATACCTAGACCTCTATTCAATTTCAACAAATTCCTTGATTATAACATTATTTACTATTTTTGAAGCTTTTTAGGTCCTGAACTTCCAGAGCTTTTTTGAACCCCTAAACGGTGTTTTATTGAGGTATGTAGCAATCCCATAGAAAATCCTATAGTACTCGTAGATATATTCCCAACAAGGTATCTTACACACAAAACAAGATCATATGACCAAGTTACGACCCTAGGAATTTGGCTACCCAACTAATCCCAACAGGGCCCACAAACTCTTGATTTTTCATCTCCTGGGGTTAGGGTTTTGGTTGTTTAGGATTTTCATTTTTTGTTAAATAATAAAAGGGCCCTTGAGCCTCATTGTAACACAATTTAGATGAATTTTTCCACCACATATCTTCTCATAGATAAGCTACCATCACCCGAGCTACTTTATTTTCCATTATGTATGTAAGCATGTTTCAATCTTTGATATTAATGAGATGAAGTTGTATTTTTAATGCATATCTGTTTTTATGTTTATATCTATATTTTTTTTTGTTCCTGCATAATTTTGGATCACCGTTGTAGTGAATGCAACATTTGTCACCATAATAGCTTTGGGATTCCTTATGGTGTTGGAGGATATCACCTTCTTTGTAGCAACTAAGATTGGATAATGAGGATCCTTGGGGAAATATTTGTGCCTTTGCTGCATGATCCTCTTCTTAAGTTGATCAAATGTTACACTACATATGTCCATGACTCTTTTAAGTGGTAGAGGTGTGATCCCAATTTATCAAAATGGAAGATGACCACCTATAAGGGGAGGTTCCTCCGGAGTGCCTAGATAGGTTGGATGGTACTTCTTCCTCTAATGCTTCTTCTTCCATTTCCATAACCAACTTCTCTTCTTCTAGCCTCTCATCCTTCTAGGACTAGATCTGATGTGACTCTTATATCCTTCTCCTCTCTTCTTCTTCCTCTTGTTTCTTCTGGAGCAACTCATCTTGCTTCCTCCTCTCCTCTTATTATTCTTATTATTTCCTCTCCCACTCTTCCCTAATAACTCTCGAGTTTAAAGGATCAAATTTCCATTTCTTATTGCTCTCACCTGTCAAGGGATACCTATTCCTTTTCTTAGGAGCTAATTTCCTTGCTTGAGGTGTTATCTCCTCCTCCTGCTACAACTATAAGTCTTGAGCTGGTGGATCATTGGATGAACTGGTCTCCATCATTATATGTGTCTTAATTTGTGTGTTGTACTAGTTATTTGTCTTCTTCTACTATGGACATCGATGAATACCCTGTATTGTGATCGATCCTTTCATAATGTTTCCTGGAAATTCGCCCAAAATCATATCCATGAAATTATTTAGTGATAAAGTGTAGGTGGTATAGAACATATGGTATAGGTGAATTTGGGCATCATCCCACAAGACCTGGTAAATTGGACATCATCCCCAGGACTAATGAATAGGGTCTATCATCCCTTTATATTTCAGTTGCTAGATGCCCTTAGTGAAGACATCTCATTCATGGCTTCAATTGTGAGACTTCCAAGGTTTGAATTATATATTACATGAGCCACTGACTCACCAAAACTCATCTGCAAGGGATTAACTATATTACAGTGCCAATACCTCGATGCAAGGGTGAACTGCAGTGCACTTCCCGACACTTAAGGGTGCATTGGTCACCTCAAAGTGGAATTATCATTGTTCTGGGAATATCCACATGGATAGTTCCTTCTAGAAGAGTCCATAGGTGTCATACCTCGAATCCAAGTGTTCATCTAACACCTCTGAACTTGGAAACATGTCTTGCATATTATTAGAAATCCATTCAATGAGAAACTACCATTAGCTTCCCTATAAATTGAACACTCATCTAAGTGCTAGTGAAGTATAATTTTGTGCAAAGTTATGTTGTTGGATTCTCATTTGATAAGAGAGTGAAAGTAATGACATTTTGTTGATATGATGTTGTATGTGATGAGGATGGAATGAAGTTGGAGCAGGATGATGAAAAATCAATCCATTGGTTGTAATATTCTCCTCCTACTCTTTAATAAAGATATATGTTCATTTTCCCATACATCTCTATATCTTGTGTAATTTATTCTTGATGATGTATGCATTTTAGATCTAATTGGTTTGATTTGATTAAGATAAGTATATACTTGTATATTGTATGTTGTTTGTTGTTCTTTGTTTTTGTTTGCAGGAATTGATCTAGCGATTTGAGTTGGATTGAGATCAATGGAAACAGTGACAGAAGGAGAAGGAGAGTGAAAGAATCACAAGTAGGCTCTTTCTCATTTCTATATATATCCTTTTTTTAGAGAAAATAGTAGTTGTCTTTCCTCTGTTTTTCTGAGTGAAGGAACACCACACTCAGGGAATTTAGTTTATCCGTAGATTAAAATTCCATATAACAAATTAGAGACTCCGCTGGGGACTTATCCCATAATTCTTGGTGTTTTTTCCTCTGTTTATCCTTATCAATATCATCTAATTTCCTTTATTAGTCATTTTAATTAGCAAATTGCATTAGAAGTGTGTTTAGTTTCTTGTTTCATAAACATATTTGCACCCAACGCACTGTTGTTTAGGGTATAGTGCACTGCAATGCACTGTGTTCCATTCATGGGTGTTCTGTAACACACCGTCTCCCCTTAGAGACTGTGTTGCCCCCTTAGCCAACCAAATTCCATAAAAATTTGTCATTTCTTTCAGTTTCAGCCACTTGTTTGTTGTATTCTCATATGTCTAATAGCTCTTAGAGACCAGTAAACTTTCCTATTCTCCCTCCTTTGAAAATTAATTTGTTTAATGTTTCATTAGTTGTTGTTCTTTATGATTGGAAAATCAAATTCAAGGTAGTTAATTTTTGCACTTTCAGGATCAACGTTCCGTTTTCAAAAGGAAATGTTGTTTCATTCTTTGTTTCTCAAAAGAAAAGACTTATTTGATTGATTTATGCATATAGTTTCCTTTCTTTCATTCACATTAAAGGGATATGAAAATAAAAGCATGCATGTGCATATACGAAATTGTGTGTGTTTCATAGGAACAAGTTAGGAAATCTACATTTAGTTTGTGCTCTTTGTTGTATGCTCAAAAACTGATTGCTCTTTCTTCTTAATAGCTAGGATTTTCATTGCAAAAGATAAATTGAAAAGTTTGCTTATCATTTAGTTTTCATTTTTAGGAATTTCCATTACATCACGTGGTGAACCTCAAAGACAAACTTTTAAACAATATCAACATAAAATTTACATCAATCAACCTAAGAAAGCATTGTAACATTAACAATAACATTTAGAAGGTCTAGGCTAGAGACATGTTCCAACGTTGTTAAACATAGTAGTTGTCGCTAACTTGTTTGCGATACATTCTGAGTGTGATACCTCACTCCACATACGTAAGTATATCGGATCTCATCCACATACCTTTGGGTATATAGGGTGATGTTCTAGTACGAAAAGTATAAGGGGGTGCTCTCACTGTGCAGTTTCGCATTAGACAATGCTAATATATACTTGGGCCTCCACGTACCTTTGGGTATATTTGGGAGGAAAATTTTAGGTTGATATCCATCCATAGGTAATCGATTTGGCCACCTTGTAACTTGTGATACATTGAACACAACATTTGGGGAGATTTCCTGCCCATACTTCTTGGTTCACTAGGAGGTATTCTGTAGTTCACAATTACTTGGTAAACCTTTCTCCTAGAATTGACATTTTATTTTCTTTATTTTTTTTTGTCATAAAATGAATCAGTCATCATGGAATAAGAACATCCCTTTCACCATCGTTCGCGTAGAATAACACTTAAACCACCTTTACCACCGGAAGTCATTTCTAGTTGGCGAAGGTGACATCGTTCTATCGAAACTAGTACTATCAGTACCTCTGGTACGACATCATCATCACATATACCATAGTCGTCTCGAGTTGTTTCTACAAATCTTGGTTCATCAACTATTGTCGAAATGGAGTCCTCACAGCTACTTGTGGTCATGATCCATCCAATCAATGGGAGCATACCTCCCAAACCAGACATTGTTTAACTAGAAGTTGGTCTAGATCAAGTCATTTTTTTACTAGAACATCTAGATCCCGAAGTCAAACAACTGGAAGTTGTTCCTGTATCGGTCGCTCCATAGTCTATTGTAGCCATTGAGTCTCCCATATCACGCTGTCAACCACCTGAAATATATCTCGGGCCTGACAGAAAAATCCTTCCACCTGGTTTGATTTCGATTTAAGAAATACTACAAGATGAAACACCTTAAACTCCAACTCATTTTGGGGAGGAGCCTTATCTTTACGAGTATTTTCCTTAATCACCTTATGCTTCTCTCTTTGATCCCATTTCAATTCGAGTTCCTTTATATCTATAGGGTATACATTGGGTCATATGACCATGGCTGAGTCAACATCCCCGACTGTACCATCTATTATTTTTGCGACAACATCTACTATTGCTACTTCATTGACGTTCACCATATCACCAGAGTCACATCTATATGGTGGTCCTTCCGTCCCACCTGGTTACCAATATTTCTCTGGAACCTTCTTTGGTTCATCCTCAAACCCATGGACTTCACCCATGTCATCATCTGGTATTCTATCTGGTACATCTCTAATGAGTTTTGAATGACTTGATCCTTTATATACATCTACAGTTCAATATCAAGCTAGTCCATCTGGGTATATTCCATCTAGTACAATATCAACAGGATTCCCCGCATTTGGAGAGAAATGTATTCCATATTATTATACTCCTCATTTTGGGGGACAACCTATGGTCACCCACTTTGACAGTACTTCATCCCTTTATGGTCATCCTAATGTTGTAATGATTGTTTGTCAGTGGTAACCTATTCTGCATGTTCAACCACAAACAGTCGTGTATTAATATCAACTGGTTCAACCTGTTGCACCCACATCTACTCCACTTATTAATACATCATTACCCCTGTTACAGGCTCAAAGTGTTGTACATCAGCCATCTCAGGTGGGTCCTTCAACCCAATACCCTAATTTTTTTGGCCCTCAGACTCCAACTCCTTCAGCTGGTTTACAACAACCACATTTTTCTGGAATTCTTTATTCACAAGCTGGATTACCCTATTATGTGATGTCGCAGGCAGAACCGGGACTTAACTATTCACAACCGGGTCCAAGCTATTCTAGTTTGGGATATAATATTGGTGGGAAAACACATGGATAGCCACAACTGCAAATGCCACGATAATCATTCCAACAAAAAGTAGCTTACCCAGGTTTTGGTCAGTAGAACCCTCAAGAATTTGCTTATTAAAATAACCCCTATCTGGGTTACCAGCAAAAAATTCCTTTGCTGGTGCTCAAAGGCCTGTTGCCCAAGAAATTCCATCATATCTTGGTTATGCTCAACCTGAATTAAATCGACAGTTTCCCTTTGTTGTAACTTTAGAATTACCTTATTTAAACCGACTTACCAATGACCCCATTATTTATGCTCCTTGGTGGTTGGTGATACCACATAAATTAACCTTGAATATTCCTGAGTTCAATGGAAACCCTCGAGAAGACTCATCAACACATGTTATGACTTATCATTTTTGGTGTTAATCCAACTCCTTAAATGATGACTCTGTTCGACTACATATTTTCCAACATATGTTC
The DNA here is from genome assembly GCA_034641835.2 of Pinus albicaulis. NCBI lineage: Eukaryota > Viridiplantae > Streptophyta > Pinopsida > Pinales > Pinaceae > Pinus > Pinus albicaulis. The sequence continues at coordinate 740,780,231 of CM076582.1, forward strand.
ACTGGTTCGGCCACGAAGTCATAAATTGAGTTACCACGAGCTTCATTTGATAATTTCACTGCCTTAGATACTACCTTTCTGACCCACTTCCATTTACCCATATGATATGAAATTGGAACGGAAATCCTGACCAATTTTAAATAGACTAATGCTACTCACATTTATAATCATATTCATGAGTGGCGTCGTCGTCGTAGAATGGTCAAAACATTTGTTCTTGATCAACTCTTTGTTGAGTGGTTCATTCAGTCCTTGCTGCCATCCATCACCAAGGATGTAGATAAGGGTGGCATATTCACTAAAGAGCAGGTCATTTCTCATGCCCATTACTTAGATTTTATTTATACTCAGTTTGGCACGCTCTATGATAAAATTCCCAATGCGTCGCGATCTAATTTTATTGTTCCTCCATCTAAGGAATCTCATATTAGCGATGGAATGATCGGTATTGCAAGCACAGATCACTCTACTACATCTGATCCTACACCTTCTTCCAAAATTCATGCTGTGTCATTTGACAAACACAAAAGTGATAAGCAACCTGGAAGTAAGAAAAATGGGAAAGTGAAGAAAAAGAAAAATTCAACCCCGTAGGAACTATCATCTGATAAAAAAACTAGAAACAATTGAAAACCTCGTTACCCTTGCATAATATGTAATAAGGAGCACTTTTTTTGAGACTTTCCTCACCATGCTGAAGTCTCAAAATTTCTTAAGACTTCGAATGCATCTTTTGTGTTGACAGATCCATTTCCGAATCCAGACACAAATATGGTTGCTACGGATCCAGCTTCTAGTTCCCAAGTGCTTATGCTATCTATCACAAAGCCAAAAAATGATGTTTTGGTGTCGACGAAGAATAAAGATTATGGTATTCAGGCTACTGATCAGCCTACTACCTCGACCATGAATTTTTCCACAGAATCTATTCCACCAACTGCTATTCTCGAGGTAACAATAATGCCACCAAAGAGAGTTGTCCATAAATAGACATTCAATCCTCGAGCCCGAGCTGCTCAAAATTATAATAGAGTTGAATTATTTATCTCAATCCCCTTCAGCTATGTCAACACTTGAGGTACTTCAACATTGTCCCTCCCAGAAGCAGTATTTGTTGTCATAAATTGGTGGAATCTATCTGACAGATTCGAATCTTGTAGTCTTTAATCATACGGGCTATGTTCCACAATTACCAACAAAATTGACATTCTCCATCCAAGTAAATGTCCTCAATCACCTCGTTCATCGTACTATTATTGATGAGGTAACATCTACTTGCATTATGTCTCTAAACTACCGGAATTCACTTGGCTCGTTATGCCTATCTCAATCGCATACAACGTTGAAAGCTTTTGACGGTCGTACATATAAGCCTTGCGGTATCATCAATAACCTACATGTTGAACTAGGGAGGAAAACTGTAACTGTTGAAGTTGAGGTCGTTGAGGGACCCCTTTACTACAACATTTTACTTGGAAGGACATGGGTTTACACTATGAATTCGATCATCTCTACTTATTTTAGAATGATTGCCTTTCCTCATAAAGGTGTTATTAGAGTCATCAATCAACTCTCCTTATTTTCCTCTAGGTCCTAGGTAGCTGGAATAATTATGTTAGATCACACACCCCAACTATCACTTCAAACATTGGTGTAGGGCTCTTAAAGGATTCTTCCCTAATGGGCACCTTTGCATTACCACCGCCTGTGATTTTGGTAGAAATTGCAAGAATAGAGACCTGCTGCATGATATCTTCCACTCCATCTGGCTTAAGGGAGATTACCAATGATTCTAAAGTTGTTACGTTGGATGAATTTATGCCGCCCAACCCAATTGAGCTGGCGTAGCAACCAATTTACATGGCTTGGGCGACGAATCTGAAATCATCATCGCCGATTGTTTGGGTCGATTGATCATTAGATTTTGGTACTCCATCTAATCCTTTTTCATCCACTTTCTTGAATGATGAGAGCATTGTGGAATCCATGATTCCAGAAGGAGAACCATGGGAAGATCATCATCATCATTCCCATCTTCAAGATTATGAAGAATATAACCATATTGAACTATATCACCCATCGATCAAAACATTATTTTCGAATTATTTTCCCATTAATGCAATCAAATTCGAGCGAAACTTATCAAATAATGAAGAAACCATTTCTATCAATATTTCGACCAAACCCGATGTTGTACAAAATATTCATGTCGGTGTGTCTTTTTCTCCATCATAACTTGAAACTTATCACTCTCTCTTTCATGAATTATGAGATATATTTGCTTGGTCTTATGAGGAAATGCCAGACATAGATACTAGTTTCCTTGAACACACCATTAAAATGTACCCTGATGTCAAACCGGTACGTCAACGCCTTCGTCCTGTTCATCTGAAAAAGGTTGTTGCCATTAAAGTAGAAGTTGAAAAACTTTTGCGTGTTGGTTTCATTTACCCTGTTCCGCTTACTAATTGGGTTTCCAAAATTGTTCTTGTCATGAAGAAACAAGGGAAAAATAGAGTGTGCATCGATTACCGGGATATTAATCTTGCTTGTCCAAAAGACAACTATCCTACTCCCTTTATCGACTAGATTATTAACAATTGTGCTAGCTGTGAAATATTTTTTTTCATGGATGGATTATCTGAATACAATCAAATCAATATCCATCCAGAGGACCAATATAAGACAACATTAATCTTTCCCTGTGGCACATTTTCTTATCATAAACTCCCATTTGGTTTAAAGAACGTTGGGAAAATTTTCAGATAGCAATGGATTATGATTTCAATGACATCAAGCACATTGTTCAACCTTATCTAGACAATTTACCTGCTCATTCATGAAATCAGATTAATCCCCTGACTCATTTCAGAGCTATACGCTACTGACACTACAAAATACGCCTCAATCCATGCAAATGTGTGTTTTGTGTTTGTTCTAGTTTTTTTCTAGGATTCGTCGTATCAAAAGCAGGAATTAGAATCGACCCTCTAAAGGTCCAGACCATTCTTGATTTTCATGTGCCATCAAATTTACTTCAGCTACATAAGCATCAAGGAAAGGCTAACTTCCTAAGGAGGTTCATACCCAACTACACCGAAATGACTAAAGGATTTACTCATCTCTTGAAAAAGGGGATTCCCTTCCATTGGGATAAGGTTGTGCAAGATTATTTTGATGTTGTCAAGGATACACTGGTCTGGGCATCATTAATGTATCCCCCCAATTATCAGAATGATCATTTCTTTTATATTGTCGCGATAGATATGACCATTTCTATGGTATTGGTCCAAGAAGAAGATGGGATAGAACATCCGATAAATTATTTGAATCGTAATCTCAATGATATGGAAGTGAAGTATTCATACGTCAAAAATATCGCCTTAGCAGTTGTTCAAGATGTCCAAATATTTCACCATTATATACTATTCTAGAAGACCATTGTCATTTCGAATTGAAACCCCATTACATCCATTGTGTTATGTCAATTTCTTGGGGGGGGGGGGGGATATTAAAAATGGATCATCACTTTATAGGATTTTAATTTGGAATTCATCAAATCCAAGTCAATTAAGTCTTTATTTTTGGTTGAGCTTCTCTGCGACCTTCCCTCTGATAGTACTGAAACTATATCAGAACCATCAATTCCTTATGAGTCTCTGTTTTTTATTAGATCATCTAATCCTTGGTATGGGGATTTTATTATTTATCTCCAAACCTAGACTTTCTGGCCCGATGCCTCTCGCTCTCATCAACAACGTATTCGATACCAAGCCAAAGATTATCTTATCATCAGCGATACACTTTATCACCATGTTGTCGATACGATTTTAAGGAGGTGCCTTACTCATGAGGAGGCCGAGAAAGTTATAAATGATTTTCATGCTAGGGATTTTGGTGGACACTTGTCTGGATATGCTACCGCGTTGAAGATTCTCCCCGCCGGTTACTTTTGGCCTACCATATTTCGCGACTGCACCCTCGCGGTCATAATTTTTCATGTGTACCAGATATTTTATCGTAAAATCCACAAACCGCCAGCGTCGATGCATCCTGTTATCGTTGTGGCACCATTTGCAAAATGGGGTATTGAATTCATGACCTTCAAGCCTCATTCGTCCGGGGGACATGGTTATATTATTGTCATAGTAGAATACTTTACCAAGTGGGCCGAAGAGATGATTACATTCAATAACACAAGCAAAACAACTTCATTATTCCTTTTCAATCATGTCATCTCATGGTTTGGTGTTCCACATGCTATAGTCACAAATCGTGGTAATCATTTTTGCAATCACATGACGAATGAGTTGAATGCCAAATTAGGACTATCACATGATATTTCTACTCCTTATTATCCATAATCCAATGGAAAAGTTGAAGTTATTAACAAGATTCTTAAGCGAATTCTTCAACGAATGATAGGATTTCATAAACGAAATTGGCATTTAATCATGTACTCATCTTTGTGGGCATACAGAAACTCAGTAATAAATGCAACCAGATTTACCCCCTTTCAATTGGTGTATGGTCTGGAAGCTATCTTTCCTATCCAATGTGAAATATTGTCGTTAAAACTCGTTGTTGACTTATTACCTGACACCTCTACTGATGAAGAGCACCTTTTTAAACTCATCCATCTTGATGAAATGTGTGGTGAAGCCGCATTGGCCAATAAAGCGCAAAAGAGACGAATCAAGGCGCAATACGATCAACATGTCTAGCCTCGCATCTTCTCAGAGGGTGACCTGGTCTTACTTTATGATAAGGAAGTTGATGTAATAGATACAAGAAAATTTGAGCCATTATGGCATGGCTCCTACATTGTGAAAAGAGCTCTAGCTAAGGGTGCCTACGAGTTAGTAGATTATGATGGAATTCCATTGGCACAACCTTGAAATGGGTTTTATCTTAAACATTACTATGCTTAGTTAAGCACAGTAAAATTTTGTATTATATTGTATATATGATTTTCATTTTCATTTACTGTCTTAGTTTGTTTTTCTAGAGTTTTATTGAAGTTAGTAATCCACTTTATATTTCATCACATAATTCTGAATCTTTGGAACCATTTATTGGATACACTGATGGTGCTAGTCGTAGTACGTGGAATCTATCCTCTGTAGCATGGGCCATTTTTTCTCTGAGCAGCGAGTTAGTGAGTTTTCAAGGCATTTGCATCGGTTGATCTACAAACAATATTGATGAATATAGTGCGTTGATCGAACTTCTCTCTGATGCTATTTCATTTGGTATTAACCGCATCATCACTAGGTTAGACTCTCAACTTTTTGTACCGCAACTTACTAGTGTTTATATTGTTCGAAATCCAACACTAAATTGTATGTTCCTAAGAGTTCGACTTTTGGAAAGAAATTTTTATTATATTCAATATCAACACATTTCTAGAAATTTTAACACATTAACTGATTCATTAGCGAATTATGTTTTAAACAGACATTTGAAACACATATAAAGACATACTTTCAATTCATATCACATAATTGAATAGGATTGCACAATAAATATAGGAAAACACTGAAAACAAATAGATAGATAGTTATAGGTTTTTAAAAATTTGTGCCCAGGATACGTTGGTCATCTGACCTCAAAATGTATGCAAAATGTCAAAGTAAACTAGTGATTATCGTGATAACAAGATACTGATCTAGCTATCCTATGCAATAACTGCATCCAACGGTTATGAACGCCAATAGTGTGGCACTGCAGTCTCATAGGAAACTCTTCGATCTGGTAATCTGGAATCCCAAGGGTCAATCCCTCCACGTTTTATTGTAGCTCAACAAGAGTCTCGGTCATATATAAATCCCAAAGGACTTCTCTCCTGACAACCCTCTTTGCTAGCTCATCTGCTCCCTGCTCTGGCTGACCCACTGATCGAACTCAACCCACATCTACATACATAGAAACTTTGTTTTAGTCTTGGGAAACATCAAAATACAAAAAAATGCAGAAACCTTAGAGAAAAAAAAAAAAAAAAAAAAACACAGTCAAAACATTCTTACCAATTGCGCCCCATTGAGCGCTTTCTAGTAAAATCAAGTCTGGATCTCCTTGGAAATCTATGGCTGCATATGAATAATGATCTATGGCGATCATATGTCATCTGAACTAGGCGAAGAATGCAGTAGAGAATACGATGGTCGATTGACCAGCATGCATAGACATCAATGCAACCCATCTCTGCATCCGTGGATCTCTAGGGCTAGATATGCCCAGTGTAACATGTTGTGACTGCATCAATGGAATCCGTTCTAAGGCAAAGGAAATCAGGATCGAGCCATAGTTGAAATTCTTCTTCCTTCCTCCCTTTTCTTTGGTTAGTTTTTCTTTCATCTAAAAGAGTATAGCTTCATCTCAGTTAAATATTGTTGGTTCTAAACACTCAAGTGCATACTGCATGTATGATTTGTTTACCACATGTAGTGTAGTGGAACCATCAATCTTTGCGATAGTAAAAATAATGGTCCTCAAAGGTAGATCATGCACATCACAGATATTTATTTTCCCATATTTACTTGGTTCAGTCTTTGGATGGAAGTGCTGCAGTATATAATCTCTCACTGTCACTCCTCCAAGAGTAGATCCTGAGATGGAAATGGGATAACCTCGCCTCTATAATCCAATGATAAAATAAATGTCCTCCACCAATATTGCAAGAAATTTTTCCCCAAGGTGAAAATCCTCTAATACCAAATCCCATGAACGAACAAGGAACTCCAATAGTTCCATTTTTTGCATCATCCCTGACAGTCTGAAGTATTTTAGCAACTCGCAATCTCTGAGGGCTCTTACTATACCCGGATCCTTTAGGGAAATCGTTTTTTGTTCTTCATGTTCTCTTTCTCACCACGTAATCGTCATTTTGATCCGATGAATACCTGAAACACAATCATAAGCATCATTAGGATCCATTTCATGTAGAAAAATTGGGAAATTTTGGGCACACATCAAGAAACAAAAATTATAATTGCGCCCAACTCACCCCAGGTCAAGGGACAGAGCATTGCAGTGCATCTGGCCTTCAATTTCAGTGCACTACAACGCACCTTTCGATATTCAAGGATGTTTTTCCCTATGAGTGTAGTATATTTAACCTAAGGGGCTTAAAACCATAAAAATTTACGATGAAATGAAATGAAAATGATACTAAAATAAAGAGAAGGTTCATAGCTCCAACCTAGATCAAGCAGCAAGAGAAATTGTCCACAGAAACGGTCGAAATCAACCGCTGAAGTTTGAGGGGGGGGGGGGGGGGAATTGGTTCAGAGCACCTAATTTACAAATGGTAACTTTGGAATGGTAAAAACTCTTTTAATTAGTCAATATCATTATTTTAAATCATATTTAATGTTGTGACTATGGTTTTTATTCATTTTTTCTATGAAACAGGTATCTTTAATATGTTTGATGGTTTTTTGAATAGGTTTTATAGCTGATATAGTGAGATTAGTCATGCACACTTATTTAAGAATGATTTGACCACAAAGCATATTTTTATCCTTCTTTTTCGAGCTTTGATAAAAATGAAAAAGTATTTTAAGCGCACTTTTATCTCTTTTTCGAGTTTCGATAACTGCGAAAAAGGAACCCCTTGGAGTCTTCTTTTAGCCCTTTTCAGACTCCGATAATGTGAAAATATTGGTGAGCACTTGTATTTTTAAGCTCGTAAAAGTAAATGAAACAACATCTACTTAGTATAAGTTTAACCCTTTTTGGGACTGAGACAGATTATTTACGAAAAAGGAAAACCTTAGTCGAACATGGCTAAGAGGTTTTCTTAGGTATCATTTTACACTTTTTAGGAACTGAGCGACAAATTTACGAAAAAGGACTTATATATTTTTCTTTTTTTCCTCTTTTTCAAACTCTCTAAACATGAAAAAGGATTAGGTTTTCACTGTCATTAGACTCGTTAAAACATAAAATAGTGACGGACTTTTCAATCATGGAAAGATCGAGTTTCATTTATTACTAGACTCGTTAAATTATTAAATAGAGATGGATTCACCTGAAGGGTCAAATTATAGATCAAGCATATGTTACCCTCCTCAAGCTTGTTAAAAAATAAAGAGGTAGTGGTCGACAAATGACCGGGGAAAATTTGGGAAAAATAACATAATAGTTTATGGTAGCAGGTCGCTCTTGAACATGACACTTTCACTCCATCATCGTGAATTTTGGAATGGGTAATCTTCTTGACGGTTCACCATACCTTCAATTCGGTTTTGGGTTAATGCTTCCAACTCATCTCAATGTCGCTAATATGTTTAAGAGAATTCATCCAGTAAATCCTCATCCTTCTGCAATACTCATAAACCTTCATTTTCATGATATTCATCCCTAAACATTGCTATATCAAGTCACATTTTGTCTCTGAAATCATTACTCTTGTTTTGCAATAAATTTTCTTCCTATCGACATCAACTCATCATCCAGGAAGTTTACTTAGAAACATCTTCTAGTACCGTAAGGCTTGCTACATCATCGGCAGGTTTCTCACTTCTGAACCTTTGACCAAAATATTTTGTTTGGCGATCAACATCAAATCATCTATTCACGCCTTGCAAATTGTATTGCAGTACCTTGAGAGCCATTAACATCGATGGTGGTTTTCTCGTGTCTGTTAACAGCTCACATCATTGGCTAGTAATCAGACAATGTCTTCCCATGTTCAACTTCAGATCATATATTCGCATGGTTAGACTTGTACCTAAACAATCAAGTGAACGAGATAAGAAGACCCTGGATCTAGTTTCATCAATCCGTGCTACGATTTTAGGATTTTTGTACACATCATCCGTATGATGTATTTACATACTGATCGTCATCCAAACATGGTCCTATATCTGTAGGAATGTCCTATTTGACAACATTCCAATGTAGATGACTTTGTGAATTATGTACAGGTTATGATAGTTTTGTGTTGATCATGGGTATACCTCCCTCAAAAATTCGTGATCAATATGAAAATATCATGATGTAATGTATTGCAAGATTGATGCAGGTCACCGTTCGCTTCATATCCTACTCATCACATCGTAAAACATCTCATCCAAATACTATTATTATTTTGACTTCATGCTTTAGGGGGCAGCTGTTATAGGTCAATTTGTGCATCATCACCCAAGACCTGGTAAAATTGGACATCATCCCCAGGAGCAATGAATAGGGTCTATCATCCCCTTATATTTGAGTTGCTATATGCCCTAAGTGAAGACATTTCATTCATGGCTTCAATTGTGAGACTTCCAAGGTTTGAAGTATATATTATATAACCCACTGACTCACCAATACTCATATACAAGGTACTAACTACATTGCAGTGCCAATACCTCCATGCAAGGGTGCACTATAGTGCACTTCCCGACACCCAAGGGTGCATTGGTCACCTGGGAGCAGAATTTTCATTGTTTCGGGAATCTCCACATGGCCAGTGCCTTCTAGAAGAGTCCATAGGTGTCATACTTTGAATCCAAGTGTCCATCTAACACCTATGAACTTGGAAACATGTATTTACTATTATTAGAAATCCATTCAATAAGAAACTACCATCGTTTCCCTATAAATTCAGCACTCATATAAGTGTTAGGGAGGAATATTTTTGTGCAAAGTTATGATGTTGGATTCTCATTTGATAAGAGAGTAAAAGTAATGATATTTTGTTGAGATGACGCTGGATGTGATGAGGCTGGAATGAAGTTGGAGCAAGTTGACGACAAATCGATCCATTGGTTGTAATATTCTCATCCTACTCTTTAATGAATATATATGTTCATTTTCCCATACATATGTTTATATCTTGTGAAATGTGTTCTTGATGTTGTATGTATTTAAGATATAATTGGTTTGATTTGATTAATACAAGTAGATACTTGTATATTGTATGTTGTTTGTTTATCTCTGTTTGTGTTTGCATGAATCGATCTAGCAGTTTGAGTTGGATTGAGAGAAATGAAAATAGTGACAAACGGAGAAGAAGAGAGAAATAATCACAAGTAGGCTCTTTCTCATTTATGCATCTCTACTTGTTTTAGAGAAAATGGTAGTTGTTTCCTCTGTTGTTTTGAGTGAAGGAACACAACACTCAGGGAATTTATTTTATCGTAGATTAAAATTCTGTATAACAACATATATCTTTGGTGTTTTCTCCTTGTGGCTCTTTAACTCAAATAATTCGATCCTAAATGTGAAGATGGGCCAAGGGGATTTCTTCCTCCTATGAAGAATTCTTGACAATCCCTTGTCATTAGGGGAATTTTGAGGTCTAAAATGGGCCTCCTAGGGAAATTATAAAATAATCGTGGAAATAATAAAATAAGATTAGATTACATCATCAATTTTTGTAGGGAAAAAAGGAAAAACTACTTTTTCAACTCGTATTTTCAACTTATCTCCCTATGGGTTTACTCAAATTCCGAGCAGGAACACTCGTTGGATGCATAATGTGATTCCCCATCCAAGGAGTACCCATGTTTCATACTTTTTATGGACCCCGCTACATGAAAAACTTGAAATACCTAAAAAATGTGATTGCAATGACGTCTTTTCATGTATTTCTTATTTTTCATGTAGTAGGGTCCATCGAAAGTATGCAACATGGGTACTCCTTGGATGAGGAATTAAATTTTGCATCCAAAAAGTACCCCTGCTCAAAATTTGAGTAAAATCTTAGGGAGGTAAGTTGAAAATACAAGTTGAAAAAGTAGTTTTATTTTTTTATTATTTTTTAATCTTTTTACTTTTTAACCCCAAAAATCGTGAATCATCCCCCATGGTTGACATCATCATCTTGAATCTTATTGGTTCTTATAAAGTTTATTTTGGTTGTACATTTTTCTTAGGAGGCCCATTTTAGACCTCAAAATTTCTCTAATGCTAGCTAATTTGCTACTTCCTGCATGGCCACCTTGTTGGTCAAATATTGCGACATAATATTAGGGGATATCTGACAACTGAATCACCTGATGTATGTACCCCTGGGAGCAGAAAACCAATCTATGATATCTAGAAGTGATGCCTTCACCTGATCAGTCATGTAGGGAGGATCGATCCCAAATATCATGTGAAATATAACTCCAAATAAGTGTTCAACCAATTTGTCATATACGCCTCTGAAGATTCCTTCTGATAACACTCTGCAATGGAAGTAAACTGAGAAATTATCATTAGGGGTCTAGTTCCATTTCATTCCCAATAATGCATATTGTTCACAGACTCCGTCTAAGAGAAATCTAGACATGTAAAATTATGGTGTTTGGTTCTCCCGTAAATATGATTTAACCTGCACCACCTGATGCTGCAACATGTATGGTAATATATCTACCCAATTCAATGCTCTACCATGTGTCACCACCATATTGAGTGTATATATCTAATTCTCTTCTAACACCTCAACATTTTTCGCCTATATAACCAACAATACATGGCTATCAAGTACTAAAATACATCTCTGAGAATCTTTGCCTAATAAACTACGGATGGGCGATGACGAAACTTGGTAGGATCCTTAGACCATGCTTTGATAAATCACTTGTCTTGAGGGTAGATCATCTCATGTATAAGTTTTCATTTTCATATTCATTAGGCTTGATCATCTTAAAATATGTTTGCATGTCCTCACCATAATGGGTGGCGAGTTGACTGCCACTCTCACTGCGAAGCACAAGGTGAGATTCATCCATATGTGTAATGATTAATTCAATTACCTCTACACATGGCATGATAGGAAACCTACATGTCATCCTATGCATCCTAAACTTATTAATGTTGATGTACACATGCACATATTCTAAGTCCTCAACAAATATTTTCTACATGAATGTGATGTATATTTTTCTCCACATCGCCTAAATATCCTTATCAATAAAACATTGTGTGTCTACATATATGGGGATGTTTGGATTTGTAACTTCCACAGGCTCATCAACACTTTTGAAATTTATTTAGAGACCACTTTTCAAGGCGGCATGTATCCAACAGATGATTACAGGGTGAAAGTACTTATAACATGAACCCTTGTTTGGGGAAACACACTCATAGTGACAATATTAGCTTAAAAACAACATACTTATACAAAAATACTTATGTAAATCTGGAACAA
>CM076582.1:740792454-740824470 GCA_034641835.2 Pinus albicaulis
AGATCCATAACAGATGATAGAACATGAAAAAATATGAACTAAGTCACAAAATAAGTTGCATGCATGTGAAAATAGGCATGCAAACTAGGAGGGCACACTTTAAAAGAATGAATAGATGAATAGGGTCATTTAGGGATTTGTAGTGCACTCATGCACTTAAGCGAGAGAAGAAATTCATCTAGGGTGCTAAGGGGCACTCCAAAGGGTCGAAGGTATTATTTTTTGGGTGTTTAGGTGTTCCATATGTACTCATGCTCTCAAGGAGATGAGGGTGCATTGTCGCACTCTAAAGAGATGGAGGGTTGGGTTAACTAGTCTTCGGGAATTCACAATGTGCTCATGCACTCAAGGCAAAGGAGGGTGCATTGTCACATGTTGAAGGGTTGCAGGAATATGCATCTTGTCTTCGTGATGTGCTCATTTTCTCAAGGGAGGTAAAATTTATTCATGGTGAAGAAGTGCGCTCCAGAGGAAAACTTGGTCAACTAGGGTGAAATTTTTGAGGCTGATCTGGATTTGAGCTCAAGAAATGCGCTCTACTTATTGGAAGCTCATAAAAAAATTTAAACAATAGGATTTTATGAAAATATGAGGAGAAGAAGTATATGTAAGGTTATGTATTTGTTGTCACATTCATGGTGGAATATGGAAGGTTCAAATAATGTGAAGATATATTTCATGCGACAATAGATTAACACTTGCATCATGAAGATTGATCATAAATTCCAACAGACCAACAGAAAAATGAAGGATCGGTAATTATAAAAATAGGAATGACAGTAAAATCATGAAAGGCAATGAAAATATTTGATATGCAAAACTTACTTGCAACACTAGTTGATGAAGGGTCTCTTGATTCCTAACCGTGTGCCTGAATCAAATGGAATGATTATGTAAATGATTGATTAAATGAGTTGATTTAAATAATTTTACATGAAAAATTGATTCATGCTTGAGTGCCATTTTTTGTCACATGAAAGGATTAGCTAAAATAATTTTAGTGGGATCCTATTTTCTATGAGTGTGCCCACATGAAATGAGATATTTCATGCATTCATCTAGAATGGCACATGTCTTTGACATGAAGAAGTGTGCTCATGGAGGCCACACTTGCTCATCATGGAGGAGTGTGCTTGAGGGTGCTCTTACAGCCCAAAGGAGTGCGCTTAAGTTGAGCACATGTCTTCACCACCTTGGAGTGTGTGTGTGATTTTATGAGTAATTTTCTTGCTTTTGTTTGTTTGGTTCGTGCTTTTGAGTGTTTTTTGACTGTGTGCATGAAGATAAGGAAAGTTTATAAGCCAAGAAATATTATGAGTTCACCTAACCATGGATTAACTAACCCAAGAACTTCTAGTAGCTAGGTGATGACACTTAGGAAACATTTAATTATGAGGTTGTGATACTAGGAGAAAACACAAATAACAAATCAAACAACATGATGACATAAGAGGCTTGAAATGACAGTTGATGTAGGCTCCAAAATTGACATAGGCAAAAATTTTGGAGGGTCGTTGTCGTAATGACAACACAACCATGACATATTGATTGGCTAACATGCATACTCACATTTAGAGGGAGGATCACCTTTATTCCCTCACTTCGACATAGTTTTGCTAAAATAATAAATTAGATTAACAAATTTTAGTGAAATAATTCAAACCTCAATATATATCAAAATAATATGCGCAATAAAAAATATATACATTGAGAAACTGTAAAGTGGGATGGATTGGTTCCCAAAAAATAATTTTCAATGAAGTTGTTAGTCCTAATGGTGATAAACGCCATTGTTGTATTCAACAACATGGCAACCTTCTCTATACCTCCCACCAACGTGGCCACCCATGTTCGATATTCTAGGAAATATTTGATTTCCTTCCAAATTGGTATAACCGACTTCCCAATTCAGAACGTCCAGTAATAATTAACCAATTTTGACATCTACTATATCATTAACCAAAATATACAATACCTAATTATACCAACCTAGATCCATCTAACTCTGGGTCTATCATGTACCGAGAGGGATCAAATTCTTAGAGGTACAAACCTTCTTTTTGCAGTGTATAATTTGAGGAAAGGTTTTCACCTCGAGGGATTTGATCCCTCTCAGCACATTATAGATCCAGAGTTGGATGGATCTAGGCTGGTTCCAGTTGAGGGCAACAATGACACATTTTTAGATTATCATTATTATGTATATGTTTGAGATAAACTTCATACCTTTAAATGTAAATTACGTTTTCTTTGTTTGATGTGACTATATCGTTCTCTTCTTTAATTTTGTTTTTGTTGCTTGCCTTGAATGGTTTGTACGTCTGCGCTTGGATGCTTTGAGTGGTTTGTGTATTTATGTGTTTGAATTTGGATGGTAATGTTTTTGAATGTTACAATTGTTGTGTTATATTTCTATATGTGTATGTAATTGTTTGTTAGTAATTAGTTGGTGATGAAGAAGGGAGAAAATCATGTCAACAATTTGCAAGAGGATTGATATTGAACATTTATGTCATTTTATTTTAGGTATCATGAATTTTGACAATTAATAATTATTAATAGTGTCTCTCTAGGTATTACTAAATATATCTTGAAGAGAAATTTTAATAATTTATTGCATCAATATTACTCTTGAAATTATTTGTTTCATTGCTAATGTTTGAAATAATTTATTTCCTTCAAAATATTTTAATGATTTTATTTTTTATTGATATTTTTTTTTGAAAAAGTCAAGAAATAATATGATTTTGAATTTTTTTAATGAGTGGTCACATTTACAAAATATTTACATTATTTGTTAGTTTTTCCATATTTTCATATCGATTATATGAAAAGTATAGTTGAGATCATAAACCATTCAATTCTTTAACTTGAACTATTGTAGTAAGCTTCATAGCTTGTCTCTCTTGCTCTCCAATATTAATAGGTTGAATTACTATAACACAAAAATAAATGCACATTGTCAATCATTTTTTTGTGCTTACACTGGAATTAATGGACATTTTTAATCCATTCAATTTAATTTAATGCACCATCATACATTGAGCTACATCAAATCATAAATCATCATCTACGTTGAAATCAATGCATCTAATGCACACAATCAAATAATATTAGAAAACATCTACACTAAAATCAATGAATCTAATGAAATCAATCAAATAAGATTTAGAATCAACATCTACACTAAAATCAATGCATCTAGTGCAAGAAATAAAATAATATTAGAAATAAAAAAACTACACTAAAATCGATGCATCTAGTGAAAGCAATCAAATACGATTAGAAATAAACATATACACTGAAATCAATGCATCTAGTACAAGCAATCAAATAGGATTGGAAATCACAAACTACATTGAAACCAATGTGTCTAGTGAAAGCAATCAAATAGGGTTATAAATCATCATCTACACTGAAATAAATGCATCTAGTGCAAGCAATCAAATAGGATTAGAAATGACCATCTACAATGAGATCAATGCATCTAGTGCAAGCAATCAAATAGGATTAGAAATCACCTACACTGAAATCAATGCATCTAGTGCAAGCAATCAAATAGAATTTGAAATGAACATCTAAAATGAAATCAATGTATTTAGTGCAAGAAATCAAATAGAATTAGAAAATATCCACACTGAAATCAATGCATCTAGTGAAAACAATCAAATAGGATTAGAAATCAACATCTACACTGAAATCAATGCATCTAGTGTAAGAAATCAAAACATCATTAGAAATCAACATCTACACTGAAATAAATGCATCTGTTGCAAGCAATCAAATAGGATTATAAATCACCATCTACCATGAATTTAATGCAAGAAATATTCTTCCCTCCCCCATTCATGTATATATATCTACCTCCATCTCTCATCCTTTTTCTCTCTATCTCACCCCCAAACATAAACACTCTTTCTCCATGTCTTCTTTTTCACTGCCCCTCCCTCTCTCTATCCACTTCTATTTGCATGTATTTCTTCTTCCCTCCCTCTCTCCCCTTCCAAATCCAACTCTTTTTCCTCCCTTCTCCTCCTCTTTATCCCTCCCTCTATCCTCCTCTCTCTCAGCTCCCTCTCCCTCCCCCCCATCTCTCTCTCTCTCTCTCTCTCTCTCTCTCTCTCTCTCTCTCCCCCCAACACTGTCACTATCTACCTCCATCTCCCCCTCTCTCTCCCCCCCTCTCTCCACCCTCCATATTTGTGTCTCCCTCTCTCTCTCTCTCTCTCTCTCTCTCTCTCTCTCTTACCCTTTACTCCCTCTCTCACTCCTCTTCTTCTCTCTCTCTTCATTCCTCCACTTCCATTTCCTTCATTTTATCTCCTTCAATGCAAGCAATCAAATAGAATTAGAAATCACCATCTATACTAAAATCAAGGCATCCACTACAAGAATTATTGTTCTGTTTCTCCCACATCCATCTATATACATATCTCCCTCCATCTATCCTTCTTTGTCTCTCTATCTCAACCCGCCCCCATACACACATGCTTTCTCTCTCCATATTGTTAGTGTCAGTCATCTCTGCCTGTCACCGATGATCACATGTGCTCTTAGAAAGTTTTGGTTAGGGTTTCAAGTCAATTTTTTATGGCTTCAGTAGGTTTTCAAATAAAAATTTGGTCAATGGCTAGTGTGTCTAGGTCATTGACATATTTCAGTTGGATAAGTCATCATTGCAAAGTCACCATTTTCATCTCATTCATACCATCATGGTCCTAATTCATATCAGTGTCACCATTAGGTCATTAGGGTTTAAGTCATCAAAATCTATCATTTCATAAATAAATCTGGCAAATGAAGGAGTAGTAATAGGAAAATTTCTCATAAATTTTTGTTTCAAGTATAATTTATTTAAAAATATGATTTAATATGTTCTAATTCTCTAAAGTTGTAAATGTTTCAGGACAAAAGTGAAAAGCACATGGCGGGCCACTACACCACTATGAAGAGAATTTGATTTCCACAAGCTACAAATGACCATACAAGCCATTTTTTTCACTCATTTCATTGGCATTGAGCACTCACTCACCAACGAAGACCATCTCAGCACAATAGGCATCGAAGGACACTCTCAAAATGTGATTGGAATCCTCTCCAAGTAGCCACACTGTGTTTTCAACCACCATGTTGCATTTTTGGCCCTTCGCTGTGTTTTCACTCCCACAAGAAAAAAACTCATCTTCAAAGGTTTTCTGGGGAAATTGAAGTTTCATCAGCTATTGAAAACTAAGTTGAAGTTCTCGCTACCTCCTATCAACATCTATTTCAGTGTTTCATTAGTGAAATCCTCCCAGAGTCCCTATTTTGTGTTTTGGATGGGTGAGCTCCATTTTTTCAATTTAAAGAAAAAACTAGTTTCCATACACATACTACCCTTCCCTGCACCCTACACACCTCTCCAAATATTTCCATATCCCTTCTCCCTCATTTCCCTAATCCCTCTACCTAACCCTAGCTCCTAAACTACGTTTTTAGTAGTTTTAGGGTTAGGACTGTGTTTTAATTCCTACAACCTATCCCTACTCTCTTTTTTCATCCTCCACTTCCCTAAGATTCCAAATACACCTCTCTACTTCCAAAAAAATTCCCTACCTACATATCTCCTCCCTAACCCCTACATTCCATCACTTAAAACAAGTAACCCTAATTCCCTGTTTTCCATGTAAAACCCAGTTTTTCCTTTTCATCTCACTAGGGTTTCCTGTGCAATCTCAAACATGGAGGGAGAAAATAAGCCATTCAAAATGTTGAAATTTGCAACAATAAATAGTGAAATTGGCATCCATAAAAAACATGACAGCACACACACTAATGTGGGATCACAGGTCACACAACGATGGGTCCTAACGATACATTAGTGTGCAAGCCAATTTATTAAATAAATTGGAAATGTGTCTAATTTAATTTTCCCTTAATTAGATTGGAAAATAAATTGTAATATGATCTCATAAACACTTGTAATAGTTAATTGAGTGTGATAGACTCAGTTAGCTCATGAATTTCGAGTTGAAGGTGGTCGTTGAGGCATGCAGAGTGATTCTATTTTTTAGAGAGTCTAAGTTGCAGTTAGTGTATTAGTGTAATGCAAGAGAAATCAATTAACTCAATTAATTGAGTTTAAATCAATTTAACTAGTTGTAACTAATTATTGCACTAGTGATAGGTCAAGTGAATTAAATCAGATTTAATTCACATGTAGTGATATGTCAAGTAACTAATGATTTACTATTAATAGCTGCATGCATGTCAGTTCCAATGGATACCCAGTTGAGACAAAGGTTAAAGGGAAGTTGGCTATCAGTTTTATTATTAGAAAACTGCCCAGATGCAATTAAAACACCACAGGATTTCCCATGATACTTGCATAGTTGAGAAAGGTTGAAATTCCTAAGGAATAGGGATTGAATTCCTCATGAATTGCATAATTAAGGAAGGATGAAGATAGGTTGATAATTAGCTAAGTGTTGGCCCGATTTTGTCTAGATCAGTGTGAGACAGTTGTGAGAGTGCAGGAGACTCTTGTGAGAAGAGTGCATTGTAATTATTTCATGATTCTTTGGTTCAATATTCAATATAGATAGAGGGGTTTTGAGCAGAAATATTTCCCTAGGAAAAACATCTGTGTTGTGGTTTGATTGGCTTCTTTCTTTACTTGTTGTGATTGGCGATCATGTTTATTTTCCGCAATTGATTTGTAGAAGGATTCAATAGCTTTCTTTAGTACATTGCTTGATAGTATTGAATCCATTGATATATATAATGTTTGTATAATTTCCACATGGTATCAGAGCACATGAAATCACTATAGGGAAGAATAAATTGAGTTTGTGACTGAATAGAATTCGAATTTTCAAAAGTATTCTTGGTGCGACATGATGCGGTCAGGATCGAAATGGCTTTCAATGGCTTGAGATTGGAATATGCGCTCAAGGGAAGTTCCAATTATATTGCATGGAAATATATGATGGAGGAAGTACTAGAGGACAATGGGTTGAAATAATTCATTGATAATGACATTCCCAAACCCGCTGCAGAAGATGTCGTAAATCTTGATGCTTTGCAAAAGTAGGTAGCAAGGGTGAGGAGGATCTTATTGGAGGGAGTAAGAGACCACATTGTCTCAAGTATCCATGGCAAAGTGACTCCATATGAAATGTGGAAGGCTTTGACATATTTGCTTCAGAGCAGAAATGATCATAGAAAATTGAAACTGAAGGACAAGCTCAGGAAAATAAAAATGGATAAAGATGACACTATTCTGAAATATTTAACCAAGTTTGTCCAATGTCGAGATGAGCTTGGGAGCGTCGGAATTACTATCTTGGATGATGACTTGGTGAGCCTAGATCTTCTAGGCCTTCCCAAGAGTTTGCATAGTTATCAGGACTCTGTCAATAGGAGGGAGAACCTGCCAGATTGGGAATGACTTTGGTCGGATTTGGTGCAAGAAGAATTCAGGCGGAATACCAGGGACGAATCTTCATCTAAGGAATATGATGAATAAAATTTCACCTTGGCTGGTAAGGCGAAGAAGGGGAAGGGAAAGAAATCCTATTCCAAATCTTAGTCCAGAGAAGAAGGCAAGGAGTGCAACATGTCCAGAGGGAAGTGTTTTCACTATCATGAGCATGGAAATTATGCCACTAATTTTTCACAAAAGAAGAAGAACAAGAAGGCTTCAAGATCTGCAACTAGTGAGGATTTGGCCTCACAATTTGAATTGGACTTCTTGCCCATTGCATGCATGGTGTCAAGTGCAATGGTATCGGTGTGGTACTTGGATAGTGGTGCATATTTCCACATGACGGGAGACAAAGAAATTTTCAGTACCTTGGAGGAGAAGGACCTCTAGATGCATACCAAAATGGGTGATGACGGGCGGTACAGTGCTATCGAGATTGGTACAGTTACCTTCCATAGACAGTCAGGTAAACCCTTCTTATTAAAAGATGTAATGCATGTACCATGCTTTAAAAAGAATTTAGTTTCAGTCACAATGTTGGAGGATAGAGGCTATGATGTGTTTTTCAGTGAAGGGAAATTTTCCCTTCGACAAAAAGACATAGGACAAGCCAAGAAGATTTGGATTCATGTGAAGAATATATATAAACTTGATGCAGATGGTTTTGAAGCATTGATGGGCAAAGCAACCAAAGTGGTGAGCTAGGATGAGGGTGAGTTATGGCACAAGATATTGAGCCATCTACACCACGGAGCTTTGAAGGTCATGCAACACATTTATACTAGGCTTCCAAATGGTACTCTTGTGCAGATAGACACATGCAAGGGATGTACCATGGGGAAGTGTGAGAAAGCCATGTGATTTTCCCTTGAGAGGGAGTTTGATTTGCATGCATATGAGGAACTCTTTTTTCCTAAGGATGAAACTCAAGATGTGGAGCATCCACAAGATGAGGATCATGGAGTGGTAGAAACCACTCATGCAGAGACATTCAGGAGGGGGAAATTTCGAGCCAGAAGGGAATAGGGAGTACATGCAGCTATACCTCCAGGTGTGAGGTGGGGCAATGTGCAAAATTAATCCCAAGAAGAAATTTGGGCAGGGTCTTAGAGATGGCGTGTCTCATGGATAAAACCTGGCTATGAGGAGCCAAAAGTATAGCAGTACCAGGATCGGTTATATTGATGCATTAAAATGTCAGGAAGATAGAAATTAGAGTGACAGGTGTCGAATACTGGAGTGCAGATCAGAGTTGGCAAGTGTGCAGAGTGCATGGATGCAGATTTTAACAACGTAGAGAGTCCAGTAGACATGTGCAGTAGCTAGCAGCAGTCAAAAGAATCTGATGAAAAACGCATTATATTGATTCATTTTTTTGGAGGTTATACATTTTTAGAAGTGTTTCATGCAAAAGTTGCATGTGCGAGAAACACTGGAGAAGTGTTGCATGCAAGAGTTGCATGTGCGAGAAACACTAGAGAAGTGTTGCATGTGCGAACAACAATAGAGAATTGTTGCATGTAATATTTTCATGTCGCATGCAATAGTTTCATGTCACATGCAAGAGGTACATGTGCACATACAAGGACATTCCAAGGTACCGGATCGGGACAAATTGATTTCTTTCTTGTTGAGAGGGAGTGTTGAAATTTGCAACAAGAAATTTTGAAATTGGCATCCAGAAACAACATGACAGCACACACACTAGTGTGGGATCGCAGGTCACATAGTCATGGGTCCTAGCAATACATTAGTGTGCAAGCCAATTTATTAAATAAATTGGAAATGTGTCTAATCTAATTTTCCCTTAATTAAATTGGACAATAAATTGTAATCTTATCTCATAAAAACTTGTAATAGTTAATTGAGTGTGATAGACTCAGTTAGCTCATGAATTTTGAGTTGAGGGTGGTTGGTGAGGCATGTAGAGTGATTCTACTTGTTTTAGAGTCAAAGTTGCAATTAGTGTATTATTTTAATGTATGAGAAATCAGTTAACTCAATTAATTGAGCTAAAATCGATTTAAGTAGTTGTAACTGATTGTTGCACTAGTGAGAGGTCAAGTGAATTAAATCAAATTTAATTCACATGTAGTGATATGTCAAGTAACTGATGATTTACTATTAATATTTTCATGCATGTTAGTTCTAGTGGAGACCCATTTGAGACAAAGGTTAAAGGGAGGTTGACTATCAGTTGTATTATTAGCAAACTGCCCAAATGCAGTTAAAACACCAAATGATTTCCCATGATACTTGCATAGTTGAGAAAGGATGAAATTAATAAGGAATAGGTATTTCATTCCTCATGAATTGCATGAGAAAGGCAGGTTGAATAAAATCTTAGAATTGGCTAAGTGTTGGCCTGATTTTGTATGGACCAGTGTGAGACAGTTGTGAGAGTGCAAGAGACTCTTGTGAGAAGAGTGCATTGTAATTGTTTCATGATTCCTTGGTAGAATATACAATATAGATAGAGGATTTTTTAGAAACAAGCTTTCCCTAGGAAAAACATCTATGTTTTGGTTTTGAATGGCTTCTTTCTTTAATTGTTGTGATTGGTGATCATGTTTATTTTCCGCAATTGATTTGTAGAAGGATTTGGTATCTTTCTTTAATACATTACTTTATCGGATTGAATCCATTGATATAAATAATGTTTGTATAATTTCTACAAAATAAAGGAGGTCATATCAGTAGGTATGATCCCACCAAAGTCCAAGAAATCATAGCTTCACCTTTCCAAGATGTGAGCTGCCTAGGGTTTACATTGTACACATAGACAATTTTTCTTCAAATGTGTTCTGCCAAAATAGAGATGAATTTTACAAAAGTGAAAGAGGTTTTTTTCTATCATAGAAAAAGGAACAAAAAAATCCTTTAGTGTATACACAGGTATTATGATTTGGGAGAAATTCCAAAAATACAATTGCGATAGGAGGTTTTTTGCACTTCTGGACAGCTTGACTTCAAGACAGTTTTTCAGGGGTTTGCAGAGGGTGTTTTTAGTGCTTGATGACTCTATTGTGTAGAAATAATAAGCTTTCCAATGGTATCTTTAGATATTTATTTGAAGCTCAGGAAGGCAAACAAAATTTCCCTTCAAGATAATGCTACGCTTTTCCCTGGTGGCACTGCATTTTTCCAATTTTTGAGCAATTAACTTCAAAATTAGATTATGAAAAATGACAAAGTATTTTGGAAAACAGGACGAGGTTTTGGTTCATAAAATTCCGAATAACAAACAACTCTCTCAGTTTTGAAAACAACATTCTAGTTAAATATATATGGACCTACCTTTGAGCCTTATGTTTGCAGAAAATTTTGAAGTTTTATGTGTTTTTGGCAATTTTGACATAGTCACTAGGTCAAAAGCGCAATGTGCCCCATGTTTTTCTTTTGATGGGGGGCTGCAAATGAAAAATGGTTTGCATATTTGGATTTATCATCACTTCTAAATCACTTCTATCCCCTGCGAGAAAACTTTCCTTAAGTTCTAGTAGGTGATAAGGGCCAAAAATCACTCAAAAAACACCTTTCTGCCCTCTTTTTGAATATCTCATTGCCTTTCTAGAGTATTTGTGGGAGAATGAACTTCTGAGGGGCTAGGAGAAATCTTTTTCATTTCTTGAGGACTTTATCATATAGACAACAGTAATAGATTTCTCCAACTTCTTTCAAATCAACATTTGGACCTCGGGAAGGCCTCCAAAAGTCACTTCTACCAATTTCGTTGTGTTTTGTCCTCACATGTGTTTTTTCCTGATTTCACTGCTTGTATTCCTAAAAGTCACTTTTCTGAGTTGTCTTAGTCCAGATTTGACCTCCACTGACGTATTTTGTCATTGTTTATGATGTGATGGTGTAATCATGTGTAATTATGCTAGTTAGAGTAAAAATGAGGTGGATATATGATTGTAAATGTCATTTATGGTCAAAGGTATCAGTTTTTCTATCTTGGGGAGAGTCTTGTTAACCTCCCTAGTTTTTAGGTTTTAGGTGAGAGGATCATGTGATCAATTCCTCCACTCAAGGATTCGACCCCTAAGAGAGGGGAAATGGTTTTTTTTCTATATTTATGGATTTCTTAGTCATTTTGATAGCTGGACATTAGAGGGTGAGACTATTGTAGCTTGTGCTTCAGATTTTATTCAGAAATTCAAAGGACTAGTTGCAGCTATTATCTAGGAATTCATGTGTAGTGATTTTTTGATGTTGTATTTTCTCTATTATAGTCTTTTATAAATGGTATACATGTTCTCTTTCCATGCCTTACTTTATTTAGTGATATTCCTAAAAGTTTGATAAGCAGAATTCTTCGTAAGATCTGTTTTGTTTGGGAATATCATTTTTTTTTCTTCATTTTGTTTTAATGAATTCATGATACATGTTCATTAAGATCCTCCTTCATTTTCAAACCCTACTCTACACTGACAAAACCCTAATCCCATCACTAAAGAATTGCTACCTTGCTCCTTTATATATTTGCAGTCGTAACCCTTTGATAATTTGACCTAGCTATCCGGTTTTCATCCCTGATCCAGCGAAAAAACCATAAAACTTTCAAAACCCTAGAGCCGACCTAACTAGCTTAAAATATACTCCTCATCTAGCCGAACCATTTGGATATGATTTCATAGAGAGAGACCTCTCTACTTTGGTAGGGGTAGCTACCAAACTAAAATCTTGGTTTGAGGTTACCTCCGTCAATATCTTTTCTCAGCCTTGGGACATTAGGGAGGCTAACATGTCTGGTGCCATTGTCGGGGAACGAAGTGACAGATATTCCCCGGGAAAGCACAAAAAGGATCAGATCTGATTTCTAAAGGTGGAAAATGATTAGACATACGAAGGATGAAATCATCCACCTAGCTACTCCAAATCAATTTTGAAATCAAATCCAAAGACTCCACTGGAGGATGAACCTTATCAACAAAAACATGAAAGGAAAACATGGGAAAATCAATTATTCAACTTGGACTTTCATCCAAGACATCATGTTCTTTGTCGTGAATTATTTCTTCTCTTTTCCTGAGAATGTCAAGAAGGTTTTCCAAGATATATTGTGTTTCAGTAAAGGTCGCAAACCTGCATTAGATTTCTTTCCTTTGAAATTTTGAATTCAAATTCTTCTTACACCTTTGATCTTGGTCAAGACCCTTCTTTTGAAACTTATGTTGACTATCTTCAGCTTGATGAGCCTCAAGAGATCAAGACTAATCTTATAGATTATGTAAATGCTCCTATACCTTGTAAAATTCCAGATAGATATAAACCACTCATCTTACCTCCTATACTACATTAATTCCCTGAAAAATATTACAAATATATTCCCAGGTTTGACGGAGAATATGGTAACATCACTACTGATAAACACATTCAAAGTTTTGAAAAATTTCTTGACCTTTTTGAGGTTGAAGAAGATGATGTTAGTATCAAGATGTTTTCTCTATATTTGCAAGGCAAAGCTAAGAAATGGTTCAAAAACTTTCCAATTGCAAGAATTTTCGAGTTCCATCAGTTTTTGAAAGTCTTCCTTGATAAATGGGTGATCAAGAGGAATCCTTTTCTAATTATAGAAAAATACAATCATTTGAAAAGAAAACTTGGAGAAACAATGCAACATGTTTCAGCCAAATTGAATCAAGCATACCATTCAATACCTGCTAATATAAAACCGCCTCCTGATTTAGCTCTCTTACACTACCCGTATGCCTTTGATCTAGAAATGGATTTTCAATTGAGAGAAAGGAACACTAAAATGCTCGAAAAAATTCAAGACAGTGTGATAGATGTGGAAGCTAATCTGATGGTCAAAAGGTCAAAGTTGGAAGCAAAAGAGAAGGAGAATATAGAGAAGGAACACTTGACATCTTCAAAAGAGAAACTCAACATTCTAGTAAGTATAATAGAGGAAATGATACAAAAGGTTATCATGAGAGATGAATATGTTGTTAAAAAACACGATGTCCCACTTATTGCAGAAGATTAAGAGGTTGTTGGGCTGAACTATTTTCCTGCTAATTGTAGTTACCATAGATCAGAAAATGATTGTTGTTTGTGTTCATTTATGGAAAATCATGAAAATGGATTTGTAGATCAATCTGAGGAGAAGAAATCCGCTGATATAATGTGTATGCTCGATGACATTACTTATATTGATGATTTACCCAAGTATGATCAGTATGATGATGACTATGTTGTCGAAATCAAGCTTGACTTTTCAAGGAATCATTGGCATGTTTTCGAGAGGAGGAAGTTCAATTACAACCACTAAAATGTAGCACTTAGTCTATGCATATCAATCATGACAACAATGAAGAGAGTGCAGAAAATTTCAAAGTAAGTGAAAGCTCTTTTCCTTTGAGTTTTGCTTCATTTCAATTACTAAGAGAAAACTTTCCTCAGATTAGAAATCAGAAGTCTTTTAGTTTTAATATGGAGCATGGAGAAGACAATCAACTTCTTGATCAGGACTCCTTACCCTTGTGTTTTTCCTCATTTGCGAAAATAAGAGAAAACTATAAGCAAGAAGATAAGTGAGTTGTCAATAGTGTAGAAATTTAATACAAAGTATGTATTGCCTAGATTCTCGTGATCTAAAAATTATATTCCACTGTTAAATACAAAATCGCTTCTACAAAAATATTTGCGGAATTTAAAACAATAATTTCCAATCACAATATCATGAATAAAGATCAATCACAGATAACACAGATATTTTACTAGGAAAGCATAAAGCTAAAAAACCCACTATATTATATTATGTATATATCATGGATCATGAAACAATCTCATACAAAGCTCCAATCCAAGAGCTCTCAATACAATATACAATTGGCTCACACTGTCATACAAAAATTGGCAAGTTCCTGTGCCAATTTACTGCCTCCAAACAACGTGCCTCTACTACGCAATCTCAGCTGATAGCGATCCCTGAATGAATGTAATCCTGATTGCCTTGACTACGCAATCCTCATGGGCACACCCAATGTGTGTGTGGTCACACATGTGCAAACACTAATGTCACAACTAATAGTCAAATTGTCCCTTTCACCTACATCTCAACTGGGTCTCCACTGGATCTGACATGCATGTAGTTAAATCTTCAATTGCATGTGAGACCACTGATTGTGAGTTAATTTATAATTAATTCACTTGATCTCTCACTAGGGTATCTCAGTTACAACTATCACAACTAAGTTTAATTCACTTAATTGAGTTAAACTACTTTACAACTTTCATAACTACACTTCCAACTCTGTTACAACTTCGAATCACTCAGTTACAACTAAGTCCACTTGCATGTCCGACCAACCAACCACTCAACTTGAAATTCCTATAGCTAATTGAATTTCCACTTTAGTTAACTATTTCCAAGTGCTCATTAAGAATAGATTATTATTTATTGTCCAACTATTATTAAGGGATAATAATAGTCGACATGCAACTAAAAATAGACATGCAATCTATAAATAGAACTTGCACATACATCTATAAATATACCTCATCTATAAATAGAATTTTCTCATGCATCTATAAATAGGCATCCACCTAAAAATAGCCTGAGGCTCCATCCTAGTGTAGGTGTATAATTTTCACTAGGATCTTCTTTTTGAATCTCAACACTCCCTCTCAACAAGAAAGGGATTATCCTTCACCTCGATCCTATCTCTATGGATTCGAATTTTCTCCTGGTGAGCGCCTTCGTCAGAATGTATGCATCCAGATCTTCCTTAGGAATGTACTGGAGCAACATGATCTTCCTCTACACACAATATCTAATATGATGATACTAGATGTCTATATTCTTAGATCTATCATGAAACATAGGATTCAAGAGTTTAATGCAACTCTGATTATCACAATGAATCACTGTCAGATATAAATGGGAACCAAACAAACCAACTAAGATATTTCTCATCTATATATCCTCACATGCAGCTTGAATCACTACCATGTATTCCGCTTCTGCTGAACTGAGTGCCACGGATATTTGCTTCCTGCTGTACCAATAAATAGCTATAGATTTGATACTAAATATCCCCCCTTATATGCTCTTTCTGTCCGATGGGCTACATGCCCAAACTGCATCCGTAAAGCCATACAAATTCACCTCATCCATTTTTTTGTACCATAAACCATACTCAGATGTGCCCCTCCGGTATCTCAGGACATGCTTGCCTGCCTTCCAAAAGAGCTTGGTAGTCTTAACCATATCTTGACTCAGCTGGTTAACCACATATCAAATGTCTGGTCTCGTTTTCACTAGATATATTAGCGAACCCACTAATTTTCAATAGACAATAGCATCCACTACCTCTCCAGAAGTAGCATCCTATTTCCTCCAGTTTCCTGGAAGAGGAGTATCCATGCGTTTGCAGCCCTCCATGTGAAACTTACCCCGTATATCCCTTGCATACTTTCCTTGAGACAAAAAAATTTCACCATATCAATGCCATATTTCCAATCCAAGGAAATAATGAAGGAGGCCCATATCCTTCATCTCGAAATCCTTTGCAGGGTCCTCCTTGCATGAGTGTATCAGCTGCCCATCACCAATCAATATAAATCATCAACATAAAGAACAATGATTAAAAGCTTGCCCTTCACCACAATTTGGTATAGGTTTTCATGCGCTTAACTTTTGGTTAAGCCCATTCCGGTAAAATAGTTGTCTATTCGAGTGTACCAAGCACAGGGTGCTTGCTTTAGCCCATACAAAGCTCTTTTGAGTCGCGACTCACTATTGAAGATCTCAAATCCTTCAGGTTGCTCTATGTACACCTCTTCCTCAATGATCCCATTGAGAAACAAAGTTTTCACGTCCATATAATGAATGCGCCAGCCCATCTACGCTGAGAGATCAAGGATGCTCCTTATGGAAGAATACCTTGCTACAGGTGCAAAGTTTTCTTCATAATATATCCCCTCGATCTATGAGAAGCCCTAGGCCACAAATCTGGCCTTGTATTTCTCAACACTCCCATCAGCAGATTGCTTTACCTTGTAGATCCATCTTGAACCTACCACTGATTTATCAATAGGCCTTGGAACAATTTCCCAAGAATTATTTTTGAAAATGGAGTCATACTCCTCCACCATTGCATCTACCTATGTGGACTCCTGCACTGCTTCTTGAAAGGAAGATGGCTCAGTCACAATACATTTGCTCATGAGAGCCATGTATCCATTAAATCGTTCATGAGACTTTATTTGTCTGGGCTATGTAGTAGGGGCTCCTACATTTTGTGCAGCATCAAGTCTTAGCCTATCAGCTTCTGTGGTACGCTTTTTTCCAGTTCTGATGTTTGGCTCTGCATGAGTGGACTCCTCCACTCCATGAACATCCTCCTGTGGTTGATCCATTTATAGAGACTCATCTTTGGGAATGAACATTTCCTCCTCTGCATGCAAGTCTAACCCCCTCTCAAGAGACAACTGCATGGCTTTCCCCTCATCAAATTTTATATCCCATCGCACCACAATCATTCGACTATTTGGCAAATACACATGATAATTATGGGGTGTTTCTGTGTACCCCACAAAAATCCCAACTTCAGCAGTCAACTCCAGCTTCTTCCTGGCGTTCTTGTTCATATGCACATAAACAGAGGTTTACTCATGCCAATTACTCTATGAGGACAACGTTTTTGCACATCAACCGTAATGTTGCATTGGTAGGCCCTGATCATGCAAAATCAATCGTGCTGCACCCACTATCTTCTTTTTCTTCCTCTCCACAACCCCATTTTTTTGTGGGTTATGAGGCGCTATGATTTCTATTCAAATTCATTCTTTGCTATAAAATTCTTTGAATTCGTTAGAGATGTATTCTCTTCCATTATTTCTCCTAAGAGCCTTCACTTGCTTCCCTGAATCTTTCTCCACCAATGCTTTAAACTCACAAAAATTTGAGAATGTTTGATCCTTCTTTTGCATGAAGAAGATCTAGCATTTACGAGAAAATTCATCAACAAAAATAACATAGTACTTATGTTTTTCTGTTGAAGTAACCGAGAATGGTCCACACATGTCTGTGTGAACTCTCTCTAGGATCACCGAAGCACGGTTCTCCTTTTCATGAAAGTTGGAATTTACATACTTCCCCATGGTGCAACCCTTGCACTGATCTAACTGAGCAAGTTTTCCCATTGGAAGTCCAGTAGATATTTTTTGCGTGACTTTCAAGGCTCCATGATGAAGATGGCCGAATCGCCTATGCCATAATTCGCCCTCATCCTAGCTCACCAATTTCTCTGCCTTGCCCATCATGGAAACACAATCATATACCTCCATCTTGTAGAGATTCTTAACTAAAATCCCTATCCTCTTGGCTTGACCCATTGTTCTATGTCACAAGAAATCTTTTCCATTGTTGAAAACAATGTCATAGCCTCTATCCTCCAACATTGCGACTGATACCAAATTTTTCTTTAGACTTGGAACATGCATAACATATTCTAATTGAAATGATTTACCTGACTCCTTCTAAAAGGTAATGGTACTAATTTCGGTGGCATTATATCATCCATCGTCACCCATCTCTATATGCATCTGGATATCCTTCTCCTCCAAGTCACCAAAAATTTCCTTATCTCCCATCATGTGAAAGGAAGCACCACTATCCAAATACCAGACCGATCCCAATGCACTTGACACCATGCATGTGATCAAGGAGAATTCAAGCTCAAATTGCAAGACAAGGGCCTCACCAGCTACAGCTCCAACAACCTTCTTGTTCTTCTTCTTTTGCAGACAGTTAGTAGCGAGATGCCCATGTTCATGACAGTGAAAACACTTCACTTTAAACAAATCCAACTGCTTGCCTTTAGACTCGGATTTAGAATGGAATTTCTTCCCCTGCCCCTTCTTCGCCTTGGCAGCCAAAGCACAATCCTCTTCATCATCATGCTTTGATGAAGAGTCGTCTCTGGTGTTCTACCTGAACTCCTCCTACACCAGATCTGACCAAAGACATTCCCAATCCGACAATTTTTCTCGTTCGTTGATAGAGTGTTCATAACCGTACCAACTCTTAGAAAGTCCCAAGAGATCCAAGCTCACCAAATCATCATCAGAAACATTTATTCCCACACTCCCCAGTTCATCCCTACATTTGAAAAATTTCGTGAGATACTTTGGAATGTTGTCGCCCTTTTCCATATTGATCTTCCTGAGTTTATCTTTGAGTGCCAATTTCCTATGGTTATTGTTGCTTCGGAAAAGATCTGCCAAATCCTTCCACATAGCATATGGTGTGGCTTTCCCATGAAGGATTGATACAATGTGGTCTTGTAGACCTTCCAACAGAATCCTCCTCGCCTTTGCCACTTTCTTTTGCCATGCCTCAAGTAATGCAACATTTGTCGAAGCAGGCTTAGGAACATATTTTTTCAATGAATTCCTTCAAGCCATTGTCTTTGAGTACTACCTCCATCTTGTCCTTCCAAGAAATGTAGTTTGAGTTTCCCTCGAGTGCATACTCTAACCTCAAGCATTGAAATCCTTTTTGATGTTAAAGCAGTTGTAGCACCAAGAAAGTCTTTCTGCAAATTCGAATTCTTTCCACCAACAAAATCATCTTTTGCTTCACAATTGTAATTTTCTATGCTCCGATACCATGTATAAATTTAATATAAAGTATGTATTGCCTAGATTCTCCTGATCTAATAATTATATGGCACTTTTAAATACATAATTTCTTCTACAAAAATATTTGTGGGATTTGAACAACAACCATCAATCACAATATCATGAAGAAAGATCAATCACACATAACATAGATAATTTATCGGGAAAGCATAAAGCTAAAAACCCCACTATAATATATTATGTATATATCATGGATCATGAAACAATATCATACAAAGCTCCAATCCAGGAGCTCTCAGTACAATATACAATTTTCTCACATTGTCATACAAAACTTGGCAAGTTCCTGTGCCAATTTACTGCCTCCAAATAGCCTGCCTCTACTGCGCAATTCCAGCTAATAGTAATCCCTAAATGAATGGAATCCTGCTTGTCTTGAATTTTCAATCCTCATGGACACACCCAATGTGTGTGTGGTCGCATGTGTGCAACCACTAATGTCACAACTGATAAACAAACTATCCATTTCACCTACATCTCAACTGGGTCTCCATTGGATTTGAGATGCATGTAGTTAACAGTAGTAAATATTCAGTTGCATGTGAGACCACTGATTGTGAATTAATTAATAATTATTTCACTTGATCTCTCATTCGTGTATATTCAGTTACAACTAGCACAACTGAGTTTAACTCACTTAACTGAGTTAAACTACTTTACAACTTTCATAACTACACTTCCAACTCTGTTACAACTTCCAATCACTCAGTTACAACTTAGTCCACTTGCATGTCCCACCAACCAACCACTCAACTCGAAATTCCTATAGCTAGTTTATTTTCCACTTTAATTAACTATTTCCAAGTGCTCATTGAGAATAGATTAATGTTTATTGTCCAACTATTATTAAGGGATAATAATAGTCGACATGCATCTATAAATAGACATGCAATCTATAAATATAACTTGCACATACATCTATAAATAGACCTCATCTATAAATAGAATTTGCTCATGCATCTATAAATATACATCCACCTAAAAATAGCCTGAGGCTCCATCCTAGTGTAGGTTCATAACTTTCACTAGGATATTCTTGTTGAATCTCAACAAATAGTATGAATGGACAACCTTCTCATGAATTAGCTGAGGAGGTCACTTGTGATATGGAAGCTTCTTTCGCTCTAGAATCCCAGCCACTGAGCTACATTGAGTTTAGAATCTGAATCATATTGTGAACTGATGCAGGATAATTCTGTACCATTAAGTTTTGATTCATTTCATTTTTTGAAGGGAATTTTTGATAATATCTCTGAAGAAAAGAGTCATAAGCCTATATAAAATAATGTAATCTCATTGGAACCAAAGTGTGATAATTTGCAACAGTATTCTCAAGTTATCCATGATCCAATAGCTGAATTTTTGGATAATATCTGTAATTGAAGTCCTTCTCTATTAGTTAGCTATGAGCTTCAAAACAGAGATGATAAAAATTTTATCAGGCATTCACCTTCATTATTTTATTTAGCAAGAGTATCATTATAAAGCATATCCAAGAATTTGCAGTCATATTAGTAGAGTAGGGATAAAGAAGAGGTTGTCTAGGAACCTCTTGCACCTGATGATCTTTCTCTAGGATTAGAAAATGAAAGGAGTGCTTGTATTTCTACTGAGTTTCAAGACAAGGTAACATTTCATATTTGTGAGGATTCTTTTACTGATTTGTTACTGTCGAAAGGGGAGATGACTTTTATTGTATTTATGGATCAGGAGCACATATTCAGTGAACACTTGGAGTTGCCTAGCATTTTTTTTCCTACTCAAGGAAAGTGTGAGTAGGATTTTAGTAAGTAGCCATTTTATGGATTGGCTACACTTGAAGGATCATTTCACATGATTGTACATATGTCTT
Organism: Pinus albicaulis; assembly: GCA_034641835.2. Lineage (NCBI taxonomy): Eukaryota > Viridiplantae > Streptophyta > Pinopsida > Pinales > Pinaceae > Pinus > Pinus albicaulis. The sequence continues at coordinate 740,813,427 of CM076582.1, forward strand.
CAGCAGGTGGATGGTTGTCATTAGGATTTGAGGCCCTCAAGTCTCGATGATATGATACCATCAATAAATTTTGTAATTGTTGTTTCAGTGAGTAGTCAGTTTTTTTAGTCAAAGTAAGTTCAATTTGTCAATCATTTTTCAGTTTTGAGTTTGGTCCTTTGATTTTTGACTCCATGCCCAATGGATAAGGCTACTTGGTATATGGTGTTCTTAACACCTCCAAGGAGCTGTCATCCCTAGTTGGAGCCAATTTCAGTGTCAGTCAATTTTTCCTATCACTGGTGATCAAATGTGCTCTTACAAATTTTTTGTTAGGGTGTCAAGTCAAATTTTTATGGTTTCAGTAGGTCTTCAAATAAAAATTTGGTCACTGGCTAGTGTGTCTAGGTCTATTACTACTCCTTTCAAAAATTTCATGTGCTAGTGATTGCCATATTTTAGTTGGATGAGTCATCATTGTAAATTCACCATTTTCATCTCATTCATACCATCATGGTCCTCATTCAGCTCAGTGTCACCACTAGGTCATTAGGGTTTAAGTCATCAAAATATTTCATTTCATAAATAAATCGAGAAAATGAAGGAGTAGTAATAGGTAAATTGTTCGTAAAGTTTTGTTTCAAGTATAATTTATTTCAAAATATGATGTAATATGTTCTAATGTTCCAAACCTACAAAACTTTCAAGACAAAAGTGAAAAGCACAAGGTGGGCCACCACACCACTATGAAGAGAATTTGATTTCCACAAGCTACAAATGATCATACAAGCCATTTCTTTCACTCTTTTCATTGGCATTGAGCACTCACTCACCAAAAAACACCACCTCAACACATCAGGCATCGAAGGACACTCTCAAAAGGTGATTGGCACCCTCTCCAAGAAGCCACGCTACGTTTTCAACCACCACGCTACGTTTTTGTCCCTTCATTGTGTTTTCACTCCCACAAGCAAAAAAACATCTTCAAAGGTTTTCTAGGGAAATTGAAGGTTTCATCAGCTGTTGACAAGTAATTTTAAGTTCGTGCTACCTCCTATCAACATCTATTTCAGTGTTTCATTGGTGAAATTTTTCCACAGTCCCCATGCTTCGTTTTTGGTGGGTGAGCTCTAGTTTTTGAACTGCAAGAAAACACTAGTTTCCCTACTCATACTACCCTTCCTTGCACCCTACACACCTCTCCAAATATTTCCCTATCCCTGCTCCCTACACCTAACCCTAGCTCCTACGCTGCATTTTTGGCAGTTTTAGGGCTAGGACCATGTTTTAATTCCTACAACCTATCTCTACACTCTTTTTGTCATCCTCCACTTCCCTAAGCTTCCCAATACCCCTATCTACCTCCCAAAATTTTCCCTAACTACATATCTCCTCCCTAACCCCTACATTCCATCACCTAAAGAAAGCACCCCTAATTCCATGTTTTCCATGAAAAACCATGTTTTTCCCTTTCATGCCACTAGGGTTTGCTGTGAAATCTCAAACATGGAGGGAGAAAATAAGCCATAAACCAAAGGAGGTCAGATCAGTAGGTATGAGCCACCGAATTCCAAGAAATCATAGCTTCACCTTTCCAAGATGTGGGCTACCTAATAGATATGAATTTTAAAAATGTAAAAGAGGAAGTTTTCCATCATAGACCAAAGAACAAAAACCTCATTCATTTTATACACAGATATTAATAGTTGGGGGAAATGCCAAAAATACAATTTCTACAGGAGGTTTTCTGCACTTCTAGAAAGCTTGACTTCAAGACAGTTTTTGAAGGATTTGGAGAAGGTGTTTCAGTGTTTGATGACTCTATTGTGTAGAAGAAATTCTAATCTTTCCAATGGTACCTTCAGATCTTGATTTGAAGCTCGAGAAGGCAGTCAAAAGTTCCCTACAAGATCACGCTGTGCTTTTCCCTGATGGCACTGCATTTTTCCAATTTTTGAGTGATTAACTTCAAACTTGGATTATGAACAAATGGTAAAGTATTTTGGAAAAATGGAGGAGGTTTGTATTCATAACATGCCAAAGAAAAAAAACCTCTCTTAGTGCTACAAAAAACGTTATGGTTAAAGATAAATAGACCTAATTTTGAGCCCTATTTTTTGTAGAAAAAATTGAAGATATCTTAGTTTTTGGCAATTTTTGACACAATCACTAGATAAAAAAAGCAGTGTGCCCCACACTGCGCTTTTGATAGGGGCCTCCAAATGAAAAAAGGTTTGCATATTTGGATTTCTCATCACTTCTGCATCACTTCTACCTCTTGGGAGAAAAATTTCAACAAATTCTGGTAGATGAAAATGGTCAAAACCACTCAAAAAACACCTTTCTGCCCTCTTTTTGAACAACTTGCTGTGTTTTTGGAGTGCATGTGGGAGAATGAACTTTTGAGGGGCTAGGCGTTGTGTTTTTTAGTGCTTGAGTACTCTATCATGTATCCAACATGAAGAGATTTATCCAACATCTTTCAAATCAGCATTTGGACCCCGGGATGGCCTCCAAAAGTCACTTCTACCAATTCCACTATGTTTTCTCCTAGCACACTGCATTTTTGCCTGATTTCGCTACGTTTTTGCCTGAAAGTCGCTTTTCTTAGTTTACTTAGTCCAGATTTGACCTCCACTGATGTATTTGTCATTTTTATGATGTGATGATGTAATCATGTGTAATTATTTTGGTTAGAGTAAAAAGGAGGTGGATACATGATTGTAAATGTCATTTATGGTCAAATTTATCAGTTTTTCTATCTTGGGGAGAGTCTTGTTAACCTCCCTAGTATTTAGGTTTTAGGTGAGAGGATCATGTGATCAGTTCCTCCACTCAAGGATTCGACCCCTGAGAGAGGGGAAATGATTTTTTTGTCTATATGTATGCATTTCTTAGTCATTTTGATAGTTATACATCAGAGGGTGACACTATTGTAACTTATGCTTCAGCTTTTATTCAGAAATTCAGAGGACCAGTTGCAGCTATTATCTAGGAATTCATATGTAGTGAGTTTTTGATGTTGTATTTTCTCTGTTATAGCCTTTTATAAATGATATACATGTTCTCATTCCATGCCTTGTTTTCTTCAATGATCTTCCTAAAATTTTGATAAGTAGAATTCTTCATAAGCTCGGTTTTGTTTGAGACTATCATTTTTTTGTTTGCTTCCTTATTTTTTAATGAATTCATGATACATGCTCATTAAGATCCTCCTTCATTTTCAAATCCTACACTACACCGACAAAACCCTACACCCATCACTAAAGCATTGCTACCTTGCTCCTTTATATATTTGCAGTTGTAACCCTTTGATAATTTGACCTAGCTACCTGGTTGTCATCCCTGGTCCAGAAAAAAACCATCAAACTTTCAAAACCCTAGAGTTGACATAACTAGCCTAAAATCTACTCCTCATCCAGTCAAACCCTTTGATTGTGATTTCATAGAGAGCCCTCTCTGGTTTTGTAGGGCTAGCTACCAAACTAAAATCTTGGTTTGAGGTTACCTCCTTCGATATCCTTTCTTAACCTTGGGACATTATGTAGGTTAACACATATCTATCTATCTATCTCTATATTCTTCCCTCTCTTCACCTTCCATCTATATATCTATCTCTCTATGTCTCTCGATATTACCCCCAAAAAATACACACTCTTTCTCCATATATATATATATCTCCCTCCCTATTCCTCTCCCTTTGTCTTTCTCTTCTCCTTCCCTCCCTCTCTCCCCCTTCTATCTCTCTTCCCTCTTTCTCTCCTCGCTCACTCTCTCTCTCTCCACCTTTCTCTCTTTATATATTTCTTCTTACCTCCCTCCTTCTATATATATATCTCCCTCCATCTCTCCTTCTGTGTCTCTCTATCTCACTCCACCACCTCCAAATACACATTCTTTCTCCCTCCATATCTATCTATCTCTCCCTCTCTCTATCTCTTTCGTCTTCCCTCTCTTCACCTTTCGTCTATATATATATCTCCCTCTTTCTCTTTTTTGTCTCTACATATCACCCCAAAACACACACACTCTTTATCCATATTTATCTATCTCTCCCTCCCTCTTCCTCTCCTTCCATCTCTCTCTTCCCCTTCTCTCCCTCTCTTCCCCTGTCTATCTCTCCTCCCTCCTGCTCTCCTCTCTCCCTCTCTCCTCATATCCCTTATCACTCACTCTCTCTCTCCACCTTTATCTCTTTTTATCTTTCTTCTTACCTCCCTCTTTATCTCCCTTCCTCTCTCCTTCTCTTTCTCCCTTTCTCTCCTTCCTCCCTCTTTCTCTCCCTTCCTCTCTCCTTCTCTTTCTCCCTCTCTCTCCTGCCTCCCTCTGTCTCTCCCCCTCATCTCTCTATCTCTTTCTTTATCTCTCTCCTTGCCCTCCAACTCTGTCACTATCTCTCCTTTTCTCCCCCCTTCTCTCTATCTATATATCTCACCCCTAAACATATACACTATCTCTCCATCTCTCCCTTGTCAACCTTCTCTCTCTTTCCACTTTTATCTCTCTATGTGATTCTTCTCCCCTCCCTCTCTTTCCTCCCAACTCCATTTCTATATCCCTCCCTCTCTCCTCCTCTCTCTCAAGTCCTCTCTCATCCTTCCCCTCTCTCCCTTCCTCTCACTCCCTCTATCTCTCCACATTGTATCACAATGTCTTTGTTCTTCCTTCCCATATCTATCATGATATATTAATATATATTATAATATAACAAATTTAATATTATATTAAATTTAATATTGTATTAATCCTAAGTTACTAAATTTATAATATTATTATTAATATTAGACTTAATGATATTTTTTACATGGCATGATAACAAAATGTTCAAATATTACAACTTTGACGTGGAAATATTTATGTGTTTAGCGATTTCAATATATCCATAAGATATAGTTTTCCTTTTAAATATTCATTTTACAAATACTTAATTAAAATTAAAATAAATATTAAAAGATTTTAGAGCATGAGTTTTTATTCTTAGTGTTGAATTAACCTTTTCACTTTATTTTACTAAATGATACTGACTTTAGTAAAGAGTAAAGGTGTTTAAAATTGATTTGAAATTTTAATGTGGTAAATTTTTTTGTTGAAAATAAATTTATGATCCATTCAAATACAAGTTATATAATAAATAAGATAATTGTATTATAGTTTTTTTTCATTGATTTCCTAGATAACAAAGCTAATTATTTTTATTTTTAGATCTTTTAAAAAAATTATTTTAGCCCACATAAGTAAAATTTCAACTTTCAAATTTCAATGGTTACACATCATACAGAGCATAAAAAAAATGATTGAATACATAAAAGGATGGGTAGTCATAATTTATTAAAGTGGCAACGGTGAAATTGTGTAATTCTGTCGATGAGGCTAAACCGACGCTGTGATCAAGTCTTGTTCTTCAAGGTTCGGATCAAGATATGGTAGGAGAAACTCTTTGATTCCAAGCCCCGAAACTATATATTCTTTTTTAACACCAGGCCCCCAACTTATAATTGAGATATCTGTATCAATAAAATTAGTCGAGGCCCAACTTATAATTGAGTTGCAGAGTGTGTGCGCTTTCACATTTATCTACCAATAACAACATATTGAGGTGTGGCATTCATACTCTCCATGTGGGTGAGAGTGACCTGTCCCAAAGCAAAGGAAATCGTCAGATCCACCGTTAAATAATTTTTAAAAATTGAGTGGAAAATAAAATATGGGTGCATAATTTGTTTCCATATTCACAAATATTTGAACTTAAATATGCAATCCCAGAAGGAAAAGATTATAAAGCATATAATATTTGTGTAATCATTTGCACTGTGCGATTTGCAGTTGTATTCTTAATATAAGAAATTGCTTATCAAAAAGTAATACTTAGCTATATTGCTTAATGCATTTACTTTCCATTTTAATTTAAAATTTCCTTGTCGTTTCCTTTTGGTGGCCTCATGCTCGTTTTCTATGACTCATCTTAATTTTCCTAATTATGGAATTTGATGATTAAAAGGGTTAATCACATAATCTTCTTAATTTACAGAATTTTATGATTAAAAGAGTTAATAAATTGAATATTTGGAAGTATTTTAGTGTACAGTAATAATATTATTTATTCAATAGGGAGTTTTGGAACTTCATAAGAGAGAAGGTTGAATAAACCACTGGCTAATCGTAATTATGTTGAGTGACTATTTATATAATTACATACTAATTTCATATCAATTAGCAGATAAATTAACATAATTTACTCCTATAATTAAGGGACAGTTCTGTCATAAATTTCAGGCCTTAATCTCCGTATCGCAAGCCTTTGATGAAGGCAAATTATCCTCAACACCCCCTCGCAAGCTGAGCGTCATATTGGAATGCACGTGAAGCTTGGATCAGAAAAATTCAAAAAGGGGTCGAGGAACACTTTTGTGAAGATGTCGGCAACCTGTAGATGAGAGGGCACATATTGTGTGTGAAGTTTTACCAGCAACAACAAGTTCACGAAGAAAATGATAGTATAATGCAACATGCTTGGCTCGCTTGTGAGAAACTGGATTGGAGCTAAAAAAAAATAGCACTCTTGTTGTCGCATAAGAGAAGAGGCCGTTGTGGAATGAGAACCTGGAGGTCACGAAGGAGATGCGTAAGCCAAATAATTTTGGTGGCAGTGTTCGCAAGAGCACGATATTTAGATTCACAAATGGAAGGAGATACAATAGTTTTCTTCTTAGCAATCGAAGAGACCAAATTTTCACCAAGATAAATAGAGTAGCCAGAGGTAGAGCGACGAGTGTCTGGACATCCTACCTAGTCAGCATCAGAGTAAGCAACTAGAGCACCAGGAGTAGTAGATGAGCGAAATGTAAGGCCGAAATGGAGGGTGCCCTTGACATAACAAAGAATACGCTTAACAGTAAGAAAGGGATCTTCAGGTGGAGCATGCAAAAATTGACTAACAGAGTTGACAGCATGAGCAATGTCTGGGCGCGTGATGGTCAAGTATTGTAGTGCACCAACGAGAGACCTGTAAAGAGTGGGATCAGAAAACAGAGGGCCATCAGCAGACAAGTGTTGGGAGACAACCATGGGAGTATGGACAGGTTTAATGTCAAGTATATGACCGCGAGTAAGAATATCTCGTGCATATTTCAGCTGACTGAGAAAGAGACCATCTGTAGTTGGCGAAGCTTCAAGGCCAAGAAAGTAACTGAGAGGACCCAAATCTTTAGTGGCGAACACAGAATTGAGTTTACAAATAAAGCTGTCAAGAAGAGAGGAGTTGTTTCCAGTAACAATAATTTCATCAACATAAAGAAGCAAATAGATAATTTCAAATTGCTTATGAAAGACAAATAGATAAGTGTTAGCGTGGCTGTAATAGAAACCAAGTTGAATAAGAAAAGAGCTGAAGCGCTGGAACCAGGCACGAGGAGCTTGCTTGAGACCATAGATGAGCTTTCTTTAACAGACATACATGATTAGGGAAGCGAGGATCAATGTACCCAGGCGGCTGTTCCATATAAACATTTTTAGTGAGAGTACCATTGAGGAACGCATTCTTGAAGTCAAGTTGACGAAGATGCCACTTGTTGGTAATAGCAAGAGAAAGCACAACACAGATAGTTGTGGCCTTGATAACAAGACTAAAGGTGTCAGTGTAATCAAGACTAGGTACCTGGGTATATCCCTTGGCAACAAGGCGAGCTTTGAGTCGCTCAATGGATTCATCAGGAAGATATTTGGTCCAGAACACCCATTTGGAGCCCACAATATTGGTGTTTGCAGGTCGAGGAACCAAAATCCAGGTGCGATTATTTTGCAGAGCTTGAACTTCTTCATCCATGGTGGCAAGCCAGGTAGGATTCTTAGCAGCAGATTTGAATCCTTTAGGTTCAGTGGAGGCAACAAGAGCAGAAAGAAGTCCAGATGAGCCCAAGACACCAAGGTTTGTTGGATGACGAGTTTTGAAAATACCAGCTTTAGCTCGTGTGATCATAGGGTGAGAGCCTAGCGAAATTGTTGGCACAGGAACATGAGGAGCGGTCCGTGCCTCAGTGGGAGGTGGAATAGAAGCTGGTGGTGATGAAGAGGGACCTGCAAAGGAATCAGTAGCCTGCAAATATTATTCCACTGGATCAGTAAAGATAGCACATGGGTTAAATCTAGATTGAGTAATATGCGGAGAATGTGGTGCAGGGGACGGCGAAGGAGGGTCGGTATGTAAAATACGGGATTCCAGAAAGTGGGAAAAATGTAGAGAAGAAAGGGGCTAAGCATGAGAGGTATCGATGAAAGGGAAATGATTTTCATCAAATTGAGTGTGTCGGGTGATATAGAGCTGAGAGGTGACGGGTCAAGGAAACGAAACCCTTTATAAGAGGGACTGTAACCCAAAAAAATGCAGGGAATGTTGCGTGGGGAAATTTTTTTAGGAATATAAGTGCGTAAACAAGCATAAACACGACAACCAAATAGATGGAAATTTTCATAATTTGGAGAAGAACCATATAAAAGCTCAAACGGTGACTTACCTCCAAGAAGCGGTGTTGGCAACCGGTTGATGATGTAAGCTGCAGTGCTAAAAGCGTCAACCCAGAAGCGAGGAGAAATGTGAGAGTGAAAAAGAAGGGCTAGGCCAGTCTCGGTCATGTCGCGGTGTTTGCGTTCAACAAGACCATTTGGGGCGGGTGTATAGGGACATGAAAGTTGATGGTGAATGCCGGTGGTATGAAGATGAGTTTGAAAGCAAGTGCTAGTGAATTCACCTCCGCCATCACTTTGAAAAATTTTAATGCGAGCAGAATATTGATTTTCCACAAATTTTTGAAATTGAGTGAAAACATTGTAAAAGTCAGATTTGAATTTTAAAGGATAAATCCAAGTGAATCGTGAATAATCATCAATGAAAATAACATAATAGACGAACCCCAAATTGGATTTGACGAGGGAAGGGTCCCATAAGTCATAATTAATAAGATCTAATACATGAGACGACTTATTTTCATTACGTGAATAAGGCAAGCAATGATTTTTCGCAAGTTGACATGTCCTGCACAATGTGGGAGAGGACAATGAAGACGTAAGATAAAGATGTCCTTGTTTATTTAAATGCGAAATAACAGAATGATTTACATGTCCAAAGCGAGCATGCCATTAATCATAGGAAGCATGTAAAGATTTATTTTTAAGGACAGAAAAGAAAGCAGAGTTTCCATGCTCTAGCACATATATGCCGCCATCTCTCTTACCGGTTGCTACCACCTTTCCCATTTGATGATTCTGAATAGAGAAAATATTATTAGTAAAAGTAATAGATAAGGGAAAATCAGATGTTAATTTACTAATTGAGAGAAGATTTTTGGTGAGATGGGGAGCAACCAAGACATCTAATAAATGAATATTTGGAGCAGGAGAGAGGGTACCAGTATGTGTAATGGGTAAGGAGGCACCGTTTCCCACAATTATAGAATCCTTACCATTTTACTGAGTGGACTGGTCCAAGTGAGATGGGTCATTAGACATATCGGCTGAAGCTCCAGTGTCCAAGAACCAATCAGAGACCGCTGAGTCATTGAGAGAACAGGAACTGGTGAAGGCTTCGACAAGATGATCAGTTGACTCACTGCGGACATACCTCTGATTGCAGCGATCAGCATAATGGCCATCAAGGCGACAGATTTGGCAACGGGGAGGGAAACGTCCTTGACGAGAGGAATGGCGACCACAATTTGCAGAGTTACCACAACCACGATTTGCATGGAAGTTGTGGAAGGAGCTGCGCTGGGTTGACTGTTCAGGACCACGACTAGCAGCCGTGAACGCGGCAGCGGGAGGAGCAGTGGGCTCGAGAGACTTTTGGAAAATCTCAAAGCTCTCAGCTTTGGAAACTAGGTCGAAAAAGTTGGGAAGAGGCGTGAGCGCCATCGGCGTAGTGGAGAAGCTGGAGAAATAAGTGCCAAGGCCGCGGAGAAACCAGTGCACCTTATTAGTGCCATCAACGGGCCAACCAGTTGCATGAAGTTGATCGCAAAGGGCTTTGAATACACGAGCATAGTCGGCAACAGATTTGGTGCCGCGTTTCATCTGTTGAAGTTCGTCCTCGAGATGGATTTTGCGGGCCTTCGAACGGTGGTTGAAGGTGTTCTCCAGAGCAAGCCAGACCTCACATGCAGTAGAGAGGCCAACAACCTCTACCAGGGCTTCCTCGGTGAGGGAGGCATGAAGAAGGCAGAGAAGGCGTTGATCTGTAGGTTTCCACTCCAGGTGCTTGTCATTGGGTGTCTGAGAAGTAGTAGGATCAAACTAAGGAGGCGGTACGATGGTGCCATCGACATAACCCAACAAATTATGACTCTCAAGAAGGGGAAGAATTTGACTCTTCCAAAGGAGATAATTGGTGGAGGAAAGTTTAATGGTGATCATATGAATTAAGGTGTTGAAAGGAAGAAGGGTGAAGGAGGATTCGGTAGCCATGGGGAGGAAAGGATCGAACGACAAAAACTTGCGGAAGGAAGAAAGAAACAATCCGCAAACCGCTGCCTCAAACTTCAGATTGAACGCTCCTTTTTCTTGCACAGAGCGGCAAGCTCAATTAGCTCCTAACACAAGTCAACAGCAGCTGTCTTCTTTCTCCACACTTGACCACCGATCAGCCTTCAGACTGCACGCAGACACAACCTGAAATTTAATACCATGAGAAGGTTGAATAAACCACCACTACTGTAATTGTGGTGAGGATTCTTATTTATAATGACAGAGAGATAATTACATACTAATTTCATATCAATTAGCAGAGAAATTAACATAATTTACTCCTAGAATTAAGGGACAGTTCTGTCATAAATGTGAGGCCTTAATCTCCGTATCCCAAGCCTTTGATGAAGGCAAATTATCCTCAACAACTGTTTATAATATTAAATATAATTTGAACATGATTTATTTAGTTTTGGTGTTAACCATGCATGGTTTAATAAAATGAAATCATGAAATCAATTTTCATTTTAACCAATTTTCATGTTTTTATTTTTAAAAACATGCCAACTTTTTACTATTTACAATGCACAAATAAATTCAATTTACAAAAAAA